>CM053624.1:192406405-192428905 GCA_028646595.1 Phalanger gymnotis | reverse complement strand
CTCCTGGCAACAATGGCAACAGCATACATATTGTGGCAGGAGCGTGTGTTTGCCTGGGTGAGTCTAACATGGACCTCAAGTCTCTAGCTGTCTCTTCTGTTTTGTGAGTCTTTCCCTGTCACCAGGTCACCAAGAAGCAATTCTGAGAAATTGATTTTTCTGCCTTTTTTGGTAACTTCATACCGTCTTTTAAGAATTCAGGAGCTATATGAGTTGATTCAGAGTGAAGTGAGCAGAACCAGGAAAAAATTATACATAGTAACAGTATTATTGTAATGACGATCAACTGTGAAAGAATTAGCTGATTGATTGATCTGTATCTGATTGATACAATGATCCAAGACAATTCCAAAGGACTAATGAAGACAATGCTATCTACTGCCAAAGAGAGAGAAGTGATGAACTTTGAGTACGGATAGAAGCATATTTTTTTCACTTAATTTTTCTTGCTTTTTTTTTTAACAAGGCTAATGTGGAAATCTGTTTTGCACGCCTTCACATGTATAATTGATTTCATATTGTTTGTTTTCTCAGTGGGTGGGTGGGGGTGAGAGAGAGAGAAAGAGAGAGAGAAAGAGAGAGGAAGAGAGAGAGAAAGAGAGAGAGAACTGGGAACTCAAAAATTAAAAAAAAATAAATGTTAAAAATAAAAAGAATTCAGGAGCTGATTGCCCAGTAGGTGATTTCTGCTGAGATTTCTCAGAGCAGAAGGGTACCATTGCTAGGTGGGTTCTGCAGCTAATTAAACTAATGAACTATGTCTGCATGTTCATAAGATCTGGACTTGTAAGTGCCCTGGAAAATGTATAGATCTGAGATGAATGTGAAATATTTGTTGAGTGATCCTACAAGGCTGTCTTTATCTCTTGGAGATTCGAGTTTGACTGATAGGTTACCGTTTCATATTCAAGTATTTAACAATGCAAGTTTACCAGGCTTTTGTGCTTTAGCAGCAATACCACTACTGGATCTGTTTTCAGAGATGATTAGAAAAAAAGGAAAAGAAGCTACATGTTTTAAAATATTTATAGCATCTCTCTTTATTGTGGCAAAGAACTGGATATTGTGGGGATGCCTGTCAATTGGGAAATGACTTAACAAGTTGTGCTATATGATCATGATGGAATACTACTGTGCTATAAGAAATAATGAGCTGGATAATCTTAGAAAAACTTGGATAGACTTGCATGAAATAACGAGGAGCAAAACGAGCAGAACCAAAAGAACACAGCAGTGGTGTTTGAAAAATGACTTTGAGGGATTAAGTGATTTTGACTATTATAAATACCCAAATTACCCACAAAGAACCTATGAAGGAAGATACTATCTGCATACAGAGAAAGACATGATAAATAGAAGTCTGTATAGAATGATTTTACATATATATGTATATACATACATACGCAATACACCCACATACATATACACACACATTTGTGTCTAATGGTTGCTATCTCTAGGGTGGGGTGGGGAGAAAGAAAAAAAAGATAATTACATGGTAACTTTAATATATTTAATAGGAATGGCAGGTTTTATGTAATAGATTTGCAGTTTCATGTAAAATCATCTTTCCCCTCTTATTCTCCTGTGTTAAAGAAGTGCTTATTTTGTTTCTTAAGTTCAGAATTTAAAAAATTAAGTTATTTAAATTATTCTATGCCTCATATGTGCTTTGTATATTGAGTACCTATTCTAGAAAGGACCCTGTGAATCTCTTTTAGGGGTGACCCTAGATGTGAACCACATTTAAGCTTTAAGAATTTTTTTTTAGAACTCCAAGGTAGGAGAGGTATATACCAGTTACTGGAGTGAGGAGAAGAGGTATGCAGTCTTACTCTCATCTCATTGGAGTTAGGCTCTTTCTCCAGAATGAATTTGGTTTTGCTTGAACTCAGAGCCTGGAACCTTTATGTGGGTGATGGTGCCTCCTTTTCCTTGGACCTACTATATCTTCTAGTAAATTATAATATCCTTGAAGGCAGGCATTGTTTTTTGTTTGTTTTTTTGTCTTTGCATCCTCTGTAATTTGCATGAACTAGCCATTGAATGATTGTGGAATTGAATTGGGTAATCATAGCCAAGACTGTTACTTTCTGATTTTGTTTCCATCTCCCTTACTTTACAGGGAGGCAGTGATATATATTGGAAATAGCATGGAACCAGGAACTGGGATATCTGAGGAGTGCTTCTGTTGTTACTTATGTGACCTTTGGAATATGGATAAATTTTTCTGGACTTTAGTTCCCCCAATTGTAAAATGAGAATAAAATACCTACCCCACTGACCTCAGGAAGGGGTCGAGATAGTGAATGAGATAGTATTAGTAAAAGTGGTTTGAAAAGTTAAAAGATGTCTACAAAGGTAGTATAATGATAGTTAAAGGGCTTATTTGGTAAATTAAGGTTACTTTGCTTCAAGTCCAAGCTGAAGCTCATATGTTAGTAGGGTTATTTCCCCTACATGCTCCAGAATATGCTTCAAAAGGCACTTTTGAACTGGATGAACACTTAAAAGTTTTCTGTTGTAAGCATTTATATTATCAATTCAATGTTAACTATTAGGAGATACTAACTTTTTTACACAGACTGCATTCCAGTGGAAGCATGATAGTATAAACCAGGCAAATGGCTCTAGGAATCTGATCATTGAGTTATTATTCTGCTATTAATTATCTATATATCCTTGGGCAAGCTACTTAACCATTCTGGGCCTCAGTTTCCTCATTTGTAAAATGAGGGTGTGTAAAGGCAATCAGTGAATGGGAAGATCTTCCCTGCCCATTTGAGTGGGCTTCGGGGGTGAGGCTCTCAGGGTCCTGGGGGGAGTGGCTAGGACTGGAGCCTATGGTAGGCGCCTGAGTTCTGGTCCACGTGATGACATGAAGCCTGTGGTAGGAGGAGCTTGCTGAATGGTTGGAGCAGAACTAAGAGGCAGTTGGTGAGGCAGTTGGTGAGAGAATTAAGAGCTGAAGGAGAGAGGAAGCAGTTAGCTAGCTGGAACACAGCTTGGAGATTGTAGCAGAAGTGGCGGCTATGGTGGCAGGCGCTACAAAAAAGCAGGACTGACCCTTGTGGAGACTGGAGAGTGCTGAGCAGGGGCTTGAGGCCAGTGGGTAGTCTAAGAAGACTGGAGGGCCCTGGCATTGGTGGGGGGAAGCACCTTGGCTCGCTGCCATAATGTTTTTCCGTGGCCTCCTAGTCACTATTGTGAGATGGGCATACTGGTTTTGCAAGGTTCTTGCCAGGATGTCGAACTGAGGACACTGGTCTGTGGGTCTGCTACTTTTGAGTTTCAATAAATGCTTTAACTCCTCTGCCTTCTACTTAGAGAATTCCTTATATCCTGGGATTCTGGACCATTCAGGCATATTCATGGTTGTCTTTGAAGTCATGAATTCTGCCTTAATGTTATAGGGTGTTGGAGTAGGTGATCTCTAAGGTCCCACTTAGCCCTAAGATTTTCTGGTTCTAAGTGATTTTAGTCTATATTATTGTGCAGTAGGTATGCAAATGGTTTTCCTCAATCTCACTTTCTGGATTGTTCAGGGAGTGATAATAATGTCCTTAGCTAGGCATTGTTCACTGATAACCAAAGGAGGCTGTGGTATAATAATAGTAAGTATAAGGATTGGACATGTGATTTCATTGGTAGAGGGAATTCCCAAGTGAAGAAACTCCCCCTACCAACATAGCTTAGCACTTTCTTTGTAACTTAGAGTCTTAAGAGAATTGCCTAGAACACTAGAGTTGCCTAGAACAAGAGAATTTTTGATTTCCTTTTGTTCCTCCTGCAACATTTGGTTAGTATTTACCTTACCCAACCAAAACCTGTCCCACAGGATGTGAAAATTTACTTAGAGCCTTAAACATTCCTTAGATTAGAAGCCAGAGAAAGAATCTCAACTGTACTTCAGTCCTTGGCAATGCATAAATCCTCTTCCTCAATCAGCCCATTTGTGAATCCTCTAAATGTAGTTTAATTTATAACCTGACTTAGTTTACCTAGAGAGTTTTACAGACTTTGTTTCCTTAGGGGATATATGAGATTATGACTCTATTCAACTGTTTGCTCAACTTTTATGACATTGAAGAAAACATAGGATTATGAATCTACCTTTGCTTAAACTTGTATGGCCCAAGACGAATGTTCAAAGAATTTCTGTCATTCTGATGTAAGTTTTCCTATAAGAAGCCTTGTTAGTGTCCTAATCAGGGCTCAGTTTTTTCCCCCTGAGACCAGAACTTAATTATGCTTGGGCATCATAACAAAACCTAAGGTTGGTTTTGTTTTTAACCTCTATAATTTCTGCATTGTGGTAAATATATTTCAGTAGCAGTTACCTGCCACATACACTCAAAAAGGAGATATTTTTCTCATAACAACATTGAGAAGTTAATTAACTTGCCTGGAGCTAGTTAACACAGCCACCAAGTGTCAGAGGCAAGACTTGAAACGTAGGTCTTCCTGCCTTCAAGGCCAGCTCTCTATTAAGCCATGGTACTTCTCAATAATAACACCTTAAATTTATTTAGTGCTTTCAGGTTTGCAAATCACTGTACATACATTATCTCATTGGCTCCTCACCACTTTGTAAGTTAAGTGGGCTCAGGGAGAGTAAGTGGGTTGTGTAGGTTCATGCAGTGAATAAATATCTAAAGAGAGATTGGAAATTGGATCTGCCTCACCCCAAGTCCAGTCTGCTCTTCATTATGTAATTCTGCTTCTCTAGACACTGATCCACAAAAAAGACAAACCAGAACAAATCAAAACAAAAAGTCCCAGACATGTTTGAAACAAGCTTCTTAGAGAAACATTTTATGGAAATGATTTCCCATAAGCTCTTGTTTCTTCTCAGAGAGTTTGTTGGAGTCTCTGTAGTGATGTTCTAAGATTTTGTACTGAAGATGCTCCTGCTGGGTGAATAGCATTTCTCTGCCATTCGTCCATATCTGGCCTGCTTTACTATGTCCATAGGTTGGTCTGGGTGACTGTAAGCTCCTTGAGGAGAGACAGTTTCATTTTTTTGTCTTTGTATCCCCAGTGCCTTGCATATAGTAGGTGTTTAATAAGTTTTTGTTGAATTTAATTGTTCTTATGCCCCCTCTAGTCATAATCATAATTAGCATTCATATAGTACCTACTATGTGTTAGGCATGATGCTAAACACTAAACAAATATTATCTCATTTGGTCCTCACAACAACCCTGGAAGGTAGGTGCTATTATTGTCCACATTTTACAGTTGAGGAAACTGAGGCAAAAAGCAGTTAAATGATGTGGCCAGAGTCATATAGTTAATAAGTATTTGTGACCAGATTAGAACTCAGGTCTTCCTGATTCCAGGCCCAATGTTCTATCCACTGTGCTGCCTAGCTACTTCTAGCAACCTCAACCCAGTTTCTGTTAAAATCCTAGACTTGGAAGTCAAGCCATGAAGAACCAGCCCCCTGCTTGGGTTTTTAGTAACATCTTTGAATGGGAAGTACAAAACCATACCGTCAAATACCCAAGGGCTTCAGAGTGCATGTGAGGGATACCTGTTGGAATTTTCTTTTCCTGAAAGCACAGTAGGGAATATCTATTAACAGCATAAAGCCTCTGGTGACTTTTCACATAAATTATAAGGTAATCTCAGGGGGCTCAAGCTGAGATCACTCCTGCTAAGGGGACTTTGGATCACAGCAGTTGCAACTCATTAAAAATTGATGACATTGATATCAAATCTTTAGCCCAGTCATACTAGGGGGGCAGGGGAGACCACTTGGGCTGTATCTTTAGGATACCTACCAACATTCTTTGAAACCCAATCACCAAATTCTTCGCAGAGGTAAAAGAAAGGGAAAGTGAATGGTAGAGTCTGAAGCAAAGACTATAGTAGGAAATTTGAACTGAGGTTTGGATGGGAGCCAGGGAAGATTGGCTGTGAAGTCCTAGAGCTAAGGGGAGATTACTAAGGATGGTCAGAATTCTGGGCAAGAAATAAGAGGCTTATAGTAGAGAAATTAGGAAGGAAAGAGAAGGTCCATGAATTAAGTGGAGCAAGTGGAATATGAGTTAGTAAATTCCTTTAAGGCAGGAAGATTTGGTGTTTGCTCCCTATTTCCCACCGGCTATACTGCTTTTAGAATTCTTTGGAATTCTCCACCTTCCCCACTCCCCGCCCTTCCCCCCACCACTCCCACCCAGCCAGGTACCTTCTTATGTTCTCCCATTTTACCCTTTCAGCTTTCTTTTGTATGTTGTCAGCCCTCATTAGACTGTAAGTTCCTTGAGGGCAAGGACTGACTTTGTTTTTATTTGTATTTGTATGTATTATTTGCTTGTATTTGAATTATTTATATATATATATATTTCTAATATGTATTATTGATATAAATTTGTATTATTTATTATTCGTGTATATTATTTTACATTGTATTTACTCAGGACAGTACCTGGCACGTAGTAGAAACTTAGTCAATGTTTATGATTATTCACTATTGACACTGTGTCTTTCTAGAACCTGGCACTGAGTTCCTTGCACACAGGGTACTGGTCCTGCGATTTAGATTAGAGAATTTGGTAAAGAAACTTCTTTTACCAGTGTAGATGAGCATATTCTCAGAAACTCAAAGCCTGAAAGAGTGCCTAGGACACTGAGAACTTTAGCAACTTGTCCAGGATCAGTCATTCCAAAAGCATTTACTTAGCACTTACTAGTGACAGACACTGTGTAAGGTTCTGAGGATACAAAGAAAGGCAAAGAGAGACAGAACTTGAACTCAGGGCTTCCTGGCTTTCAGCTCAGCTATCTAGTCACTTCTTTATTTGACTCTCATTTTGCACATAATAGATACTTTTTTTTTGGAAGCAATTGGGGTTAAGTGACTTGCCCAGGGTCACACACTTAGTAATGTAAGGTCAAATTTGAACTCAGATGCTCCTGACTTCAGGGTCCGTGCTTTATCTGCTGTGCCACCTAGCTGCTCCTACATAGCAGATAATTAATAAATATTTGAGGTCTTGAAGTACAAGATTGGTTTCAATAATAAAGAAGGATGTATTGTCCTCATTGAAATTAGGAGTAATGGACCTCTTCAGTTCATTGGCTTATTTTGACTGGAGAGTCTATAGCTAAGGACCTGGGGGTAGGATCGAATTTTTGCTTTTGTTTTCCTTTCAGTAAATATAATTGAGGCTTGGGGTTGGTGACTGTTTTAGCCCTGAGTGCCACTATAGGGGCTTAAGAAGCAATGGCCACTGGTGCCGCTGCTTGGAGAATGACAAAGTTGGGGGAGGGGGGAGGAAGACAATGAGAGAGAAAAGTGGAATGAAATAAAAGGGAGAAGGAAAGGCAGAGAATAAGAAGAGAGAAAAGAGTTGCTGCTTATGATAGGGGCAAAATGCAACATTGCTAGTTGCTTGCCACTCAGGGACATCAGTGCCATAGATGGCTGAGGCCTATCCTACTTAAAGACTTGAAGTGAAAAGGCTCAAAGAGCCTTTCCAGCAAGGAGCCCATGGGAACACAGCTGCTGGGGCTGTCACTTCCTGGAGATTGACTCTGGACACTTAAAAGATCTAAAAACAATTGTCAGGTCATTAGCAAGGCCTCTGAACTGAAAGGCTAAAAGACTTGAAGACTCTAATGGGAGGGATTAACCATCATTATAGATCTGCCCTGAGAGGCTGCACATTTATTAGAATAGATAATTGGGTTTCTACAGTCTTTCAAAGCTGTACATAGTAATAAACTAGCTTGTGCATAGTCATAGCACAAGACATTTCTAATAAGTTACAGAACAGAATTTCTCCTGGGGGAATGGTATGGGTGAAAAACAAATAAAGAAAACAAAATATAACGAATTCCCCAGTGGCTTCCCACATTCTAGCTGAAGCCTATGGGCTTTCCCATCCACTTAAGTCCTTTTAGGTTAGGTAGTTAGAGGTCTGACTAGACAGAGCACTGGACCTGGTGCCAGGAAGACCTGAATTCAAATCTTAACTGTGTTCAGCAAGTCACTTAACTTCTTCCTGCTTCAGTTTTCTCATCTGTAAAATGGAAATAATAGAATTTACCTCCTAGATAAGGTAAGGTAGTTGTTTTGAGGATGAAATGATATAATACTTGTAAAGTTGGGTTTTTTGTTTTGTTTCATTTTTTGCAAACCTTAAAGTACTATATAAATGCTAGCTATTATTAAAACAGGTTTAGCAATGAATCTGATTTCCCCCTTCACACTAGAGTGTTCCCCATGATGAGCTCTTTCTTCTGTTCTTCTCTATTATTTCTTTCTTTTGCTCATGCTGCTATCCTAGGAAGAGAAGAATCAACAAGTTTCTCCTAGCAGTTACATATTTCATCAATAGAATATCCTAAATATACTGTCTAACTTGAGAGCCAAGTGTAAAGGGTATGACAGAGCACCCCTGGGAAAATCACTGGCTGTGTGCAGTGGCTGGTTCCTAAGCTGCGCCCTTTTCCGGGGATGTGTGGCAGGGCCATGCGAGAAGCAGAAAGATTATATATACCAGAGATGCTTTGTTAGGGTGTTTATTAGTGTCTTGTTATTTTGGAGTTCCTGAAGTTGTGTGCTGAATAGTTTAGGGTGAGGTTAGTCCAAAGTTATCTTTACAAAATCCAAGCATCATGGTGAATGCTTGTTCTTCCTTGCTGGTTTTAGCAAAGAGGTGTTGAAGTGGATAACTCAGTAGTGCGTCATTTTTCTTTTCTGACGCCAAGGATGGATTCCTTTTGAAGTTGGACTCATCTACTGTGAAGTAACTGATATGACTTCCATCCTGGAACCCAAGAGAACCCTATCTTAAAGTGATTGCTGGAAAAGCATTTTTTTTTTGTTTAGCCTGTTTCTTGTGATTTATATTCAGAGATACTTTCCATCTGACTTAGTGAACAAAAAGGAGAAGGCCCCAGATAGTAGCAATTTGTCAAGCACAAATATCTTCCATAATAAGATCCTTCATCAACCTTACTTTACCCAAGATGAAGATAACATAAGAACTTGTAGGACTGCTACAAACACATCTCATCAGCACTAACGAGTCAAGAGAGAATATCCCTCAGCACTAGTTCAGAATAGGAATTTGGGGAATTTCTTACATAATATATTCTTGAATCCCCTTGTATATGGCATTCATGATGGAACTCTCTTGTAGCACCCCTTGAATAAATCAGATTTTACAAAACCTGTGTTTGAATTCCACCTCTGATAATTATCATCTGTATAGAACTGGCAAATCACGTAAATGCTCTGAACCTCAGTTTTTTTCATCTATAAATTGGAGGCAATAATACTTGAATGTATCTTACAGGATTGTGAGGATAGTGCTTTGCACATCTTAAAAGGCCATATTAGTATCAGTGCCTGCAAAAATCGCTCTACCTAGTCTGGAGACAAGGAGAATGGAGGGAATCATAGATTTAGATCTAGGAGGCAACTCAATCACTTAATTCTTTCATGTCAAACTCAAAAACAAATGGAAGACTCTAAACACACCCTGCAGACCACTCAGAAAACCACGTATGTTTGCTTATGTATATATATATATACATATATATACATATATATATATATTAATTACTACATCAGTACATTAAAATCAGGTAGGGACTACTTTTTATTTGATTGGGCCACACTCAAGATTGTTATGAGCCACATGGTGTCTAAGGGCCCACATATGTGACACCTTTTATCTAGTCTAAACATTCCTTTTGCGCATGAAGAAAATCATTCTGTTTACATTTATTAAGCTCTAACTAGGGACCAAGCACTGTGCTAAGTAGTGGGGATACCAAGAAAGGCAAAAACACAGAGTCCTTTGCCTCATGGACTACACACCCTAATGGGGGAGACAACATATAAACAAGCGTCATGTACAGAATATATATAGAATAGATGGAAGGTTTTAGAATGGGGCCCAAGATCTGCATCCTGTTAATTCAAGTTTGATGTTGGGGTAAAATGAGGTACTCATAAGTCTTCTAACAGTTAACAAAATGAAGTTCACTTTGTCCTAACACAGAAAGGATACACCACAAGGATAGAATTGTACTTGGCTTCTCTGGTTGCCCCCAAGTCCCATCTCCATATTTGAAAAGTCACCTGGTGAGCAGGACAGAATAGGGTAGCTCTAGTGGTCTTCAGTAACCCAGTAAATTGGATGGGTCATGACTTCATGTGAATGGAACTTTCTATGCTCTTCAGTGAGCACAAAGATGCTGATGTAGGCATAGGCCAATCAAGTCTCCATGACAGTTCTGTTGCCTTTTAGAGGAAGCCAATTCTTATTCCTTATAGGTGGGTAACTCTGGCCCAATCTCAGAAGATAATCTGAAAGGGGAGGCCACTGGGGGGGGGGGGACAGGGTCCAGCTTTTTGCAGGATGTGGGCTTTGAGTTGAGCCTTGAAGAAATTAAAGGAAATTAAAAGACAGAGGCAAGGGCTCATGGCATTCCAAGCATGCTGAAGGGAAGGTGGAATGTTGCGTGTGAGCAATTTCAAGTAGAGCACTGTTTCTGCGTCACAGAGTTCATGGAAAGGCGGGGAGTAATGTATAAGAAAGCTGGAAGGGTAGGAAGGGACCGTAGATGAAGGGCTTTAAATACTAAACGAGGACTCTGTATTTGATCTTTGCAGTAATAATGAGCCATTGGAGTTTACTGAGCAGACTAGTGATCCGGTCAGACCTACATAGCCAAGTTAAGTGCCTTGCTTGCTCATGATAGCGTAGGTAGTCAGTGGCAAAGTGAGGATTTGAGCCCAGGTACTTTGACTCACTGCATGCATAATGTCAACCCACAGAAATAAAAGGAGATACTTTGGATACAAATACTTCCCACAACATGCTGACAGAGAGAGCTCTTGCCACTAGGGGGAGCAGAACATAGGAAATGCATGGTGTGCCTAGTTTAGTTCAGATGTAATAACCCCTAGTCAGGTTACTCCTTACAGAGTCAAAGAAACAAAATTCATCTTTTGCAACAAGTCTGTTTAAGGGAAAATGCCATTCAAAAGCCAGTGCTGAGGAAATGACGTCATGGTTCACATTACCTGTCGCGGAGTTATATTGATTATTCACCTCCAAAGGAAGCCTTTCCTGATCTCCCTAGTCTTATTATTCACTCCTTCAAATTATTTTCCTTTTACTTAGTTCTTTATATGTTGTATCAAACCTTCTCCCTGAGTATAAACTTTTTGAGAGCATGAAATCTTTTTTTATCCCAGGGCTTAGGACAGTGTTTTATAAGCTTTCTTTTTGAAAAATTTAATTTCATTTTTTTTTCAATTAACAGAAATCTGTTTTTTCTCCCTCTCCCTAAATACACCATGGGAGAAAAACCCAAAACTTCACAACAAATACATATAGTCAAGCAAAAGAAATTCCCACAATGTCCACATCCGAAAGGTATACTTCTTAATTTATTCCCTGAGTCCATCAAGAGGTGAGTATCATTCTTCATTATTGGTCCTCTGGAATCATGGTTTATCATTGCATTGTAAAGAATTTATAAGCCTTTTATAATTATGAAATAAATAACCTTTCATTTCAGAATTCTTAGAGGCTTCTTACCTGTCCTTACATGTTCCAGAATTCTAACATATTGAAGCTTACAACTCTGCAGTGTTTATCTTTATAATGTTGTCACGATATAATTTATTCTTCTAGTTCTGCTCACTTCACTCTGCATCAATTCAAAGAAGTCCTCCCAGAGTTTTCTGAAACCATCTCTTTTACCATTTCTCATAGTAGAAAAATATTCCATTACATTCATATACCACAACTTGTTCAGCCATTCTCCAAATCATGGACACTTCCTTTGTTTCCAGTTTTTTGTCACTATCAAAAAGTCACTTTAATTTTCTTTTAAACATATAAGCCCTTTTCCCCTTTTTTTGATCTTTTTGGTTGGAGGTCTAGTGGTTGTATCACTGATTCAAAAGGCATACACAATTTAATAACTTTTTGGAAATAGCTCCAAATTGCTTTCCAGAGTGGCTGGACTAATTCATAGTTCAATCAATAGTGTGTTAATGTGCCCATTTTTTTTTCTGGAGACCACTCTAACATAGGCCATTTTTCCTTTTTGTCAAATTTGCCAATCTAGTGGGTGTGAAGTAGAACCTCAGAGTTGCTTTAATTCACATTTTTTCTAATTATTAACCATCTGGAGCATTTTTTCATATATTATTTGCAACTTGGATGTCTTCCTCTGAAAAAAGCCTGTTTATATCCTTTGGTCATTTTTCAGTTGGGGAATGGCTTATGTTCTTATAATTTGAATCATTTCCTTATGTATCTTGGAAATGAGAATCTTTTCTGAAAAACTTATTGTAAAGTTTCCCCCCTCCCCATTTCCCTTCTAATTATAGCTACATTGGATTTGATTGTGTAAAAGCTTTACATTTTTATTAAATCTAAGTTGCCTATTTTGTCATCTGTGAGCCTCTCTACCCTCTGTTTGGTCACCAACTTTTCCCTTTGTCCATAACTCTAAAAGGTAATTTCTTCTTTCCTTCTCTAATTTGTTTATGATGGTAGCTTTTATGTTGAAGTCATAATCTGGAGCTTTTCTTTGAATAAATTGTGAGATATTGGTCTATACCTAGTTTCTGTCAGATTGATTTACAATTTTCCCAGCAGTCTTTGTTGAAAAGTAAATTCTTCCCTTATGAGCTGGGGTCATTGGGTTTATCATACTCTAGGCTACTCTGTTCATTTACTTTTGTTGGGTGTGTTCTACTTGTTGACCTCTATTTTCTTAACCAACTAGTACCAAATAATTTTGATGATTACTACGTTGTAATGTAGTTTGAAATCTTGTACTTCTAGAGCTACTGGCTATCTCTTCCCCCTCAGAGTTCTAGGATTCTCTAAAGGCTTGAGGTAGGGCAATGTCATCTTTTCTTTATTGTTTTCTGTTTAAGCCCATACTGACTGAGATTCTCCCCTTGTTAGGGGTCATTGATTACTGTCCTAGTTCCATCTAACTATATGACATCAAATATCTTTTATAAAGGGATATTTACTTGGAACATATAGCAAGAACAGCTTACCTCCATCTAAAGTAATCTTTGGGAGGAACTTAGTCAAATTTGTCACTTCATTTTAAAGCAAGCAGTCAGGTTAAAAGGCTGTATACAAATTGCTAAGGTTTCCCTTAAGTGTTTTGTTAGAGGAGAATCACTGAACTCCAGTTAGAAAGAACCTCAGAGCCCATCAAGTCTGATGCCTTGATTTTATTCATGTCCATCTATTGGAATCCTTTGTGTCCTTCTCCTATCAGCAACCTCAGCATGTAGCACAGTGCCAAACATGTAGTGTGAACAACATCTTAGTAAAGATTTACCACATTCTAGTCACTGTGCCAAGTGCTGGTGATGCAAAAAAAGGCAAACATAGTCCCCAGCCTCAAGGAGCTCCCATTCTAATGGCTATGGCAACACATAAGTTTGGTATGTATGAGATATATTCAGGGTAATCTTAGAGGAACATGGCGAATACTTGTTGATTGATTGATGTGAAAACTGAAGCTTAAGGTCAAGGACAAGACCAGAAGGAAGGCAGGGCTGTAATGTTCTCTAGAGTACGACATATTCTGTATGCCAGAAGATAAAAAAATGTGAAAAGAAGAAATTCAGGATAAAGGGAAGTTTGTTAACAACTGAATGGCAGTTCCAGAGGGTCCCTACTCTTTGCTAGAAACTGTGAAGCTGGAACAAAGAGAATTTCTGCCTCTGTAATTGAGGTTGTGATGCCTGTCACACGGTCTAGGGTGCAGATGGCCTGAGGTGCTATTGCCATATTGATCCACTGTGAAAGCATTCTTTCCTGGATGAATTGAGAATAGCGGATCCTATAGAAGTCTCTTCCCCAGAGCCCTCTAGTGTCAATCATTTGACTATACCTCTTGAGAACTCACCAGAGCCACAAAGTAAATGAAAGCAATTACTCTCCTTTGACCGCTGTAATCACTGAGGCATAGTCCTTTGCTTTTTTTTATACTTACAAACATAACATAAAGAAAAACCCCTAAGGTTTTATTCCTTCTGTATTCCTGTTAGTTCTTCAGTTCCTTTCTATTGTCTGTACTTATATGCTGTACTGATTTTAGGGTAAGGGTAAAATTCAGAATATATATTACACACACACACACACACACACACACACATCTATATGCAGTAATTAAGGGTCATGAGAAGCTGCCTGGTATTATGGGAAAAGCACTGGCCTTATAATCAGAAGACCTTATAATTAGGTTTATAATCAGAAATCAAGTCTTGATTCTAATTCGTCTAAATTATGTAATCGTACTCCGGTTACTTCACTCAATTTCCCATCTGTAAAATGGGGACAATAAGATCAAATGTTTATAGTTGGAAGGGACCTTTGAGGTCATCTAGTTCCAATTCCTTCATTTTAAAGATGAGGAAATTGAGGTCTAGAAAGGTGAATAGTTTTCCCAAAATTATGCAGGCAGTTAGCAAGGAGAGCTCTCCTTCAACCTTGGTCCTCTATCTCCCAAGTTAGCGTTTTCTCTCTTTCCCTGTGCAATATTGTACTATCTATATGTAACCTGGACTTCTCTGGGTGTGCCTCATTCTTTTGAGCAGGCCTAGTGTGCCTAACATGGAGCTTGCTGCATCCCACGTCATGTGGGTGGAAGTAACCCCCTTTGTCTGGCTGCCATTATCTTTAAAACCGATCAGACTGAGACTATTGTTTGTTCCTTTTTCTGCTATTCTCTTTTTCTGTTGCTCTCTTATGGGCTGCATACAGAGTGGTTCTGTTGTTTGTTCTCCTCAGTTTCAGGAGATGGAGGTGATATCCCTGGACCTGGGAGTTTCGGCCATGGGGGATGGTGCAGCCATCCAGCCTGGCATAGAAACCCTGAGAAACCAGGGTGCCTGAGACTCAAGCCCGAGGGGGCCCTTGGACTTGGGAATTGACTGTATCTCCTGAGATAAACTATAACTTAATAATCCCTTTCCCCTCCCCAGAGACTGAGTTGGTACAGGGCAGAGGGCAAAAGGAATATGCCTTCCACGTGTTGGGGGAATAAGTTTCTATGTTTGTGGTTGTGTTTTGAAGTAAATATTTCTGTGTAAAAGTTAATTTGACTGTTAGTGACTAAATAGAAGTGGAGTACAGGGGACTTCCTACACTTGGGGAAGTACCATTGTTAGGGATTGGAACCATTAGAATAGAACCAAGACCTCCAAATCCCATTAAGGGTACTAGAGAACCCTGGGGGAGGAATAAAATGTAACATGCCTGGCCTTCAGGTGGTGGGGGCCAGAGTGGCCTGTATTAAATAGAGTATGAGATAATTTAAGCAAGAGGCTTTGTCAACCACAAAGCAGTAATTAAATGTGAACTGTTGAGACTTATGACATTGAAGGTCTATTTGCCCAGTGCCTGCTTTACTGATTCCTAACTCAACAAAGATCTTTCCCCCCTTCTGCTTGTCAAAGGGAACTGATTTAATATAGTTATCCCTTCTACATTGTGACTTTCCCCATCACAGTTTCAATATATCATGGGTCAGCATAAGAAATTAAATGGGAATTTTTGGGAGCTTTGAAGAAGCCACATATGACAGGCAAAGGCCAGAGGATGACACAGAGCATATGACCAAATATTTAACACACATTTTACAAGAAGGTACTGTAAACACCCCATAAAAGAAAGAAAAATTCAGACTTCTTCTCTGGTACGGAGGGACAAAAATTTTTATGTGGATTTTCCAGATCATGGGGGCACTGTGCTCCTAAACTCCACTTTGGGGAAGGCACAACTACCATTTTCATAGTTCCTATATAACTTATGTGGAAATGTAACTCATAGGAACTGTGCCTGCGCTATTATTGGTAAAGAGGAAAGTCCTAAGTGGGAAACCTCCCTCTACCAAAGCAGAACAGTACTTTCTCTATAACGGGTAGTCTTAGCAATTTGCTTAGATCTAAAAGATAAAATACTTGATCATAGTTTCAATGCCAGTATGTTTCAAAGGTGAAGCTTGAACCCAGATCTTCCTTTGAGGAGAGCTCTCTATCTACTATGTCACAATGGTTTCTGTAGCTGTGGTACCAGTTAAATAAGCAGCTTGAACTCTGAATCAGTTTGCAGTGGTAAATCCAATTTGGGTTTAAGAAATCTCAATACCTTAAATCGGCTTTCATTCTGGGTTTGTCATTGCTCTGTTTCCTGTCTTGCTGCTAGCACTCAAGTAAGTTGAATTGGCACAGATTTGATTAGCTTTCTGTATTTTAATATGTTGTCATAAATGTGCCAAGTAAACACTTAAACAGTACCATTTATAAAGATAACAGTTTCAAAAGTGTCCATAGTTTGCAATCATATGAGAAGGACCAGTGTGTCTATTTTTGTTTTTAGCCATTTCTGCATTAGGAAATGGTAAATCAAGGGAACGGACAGTTAGGTGGCACAGTGGATAGAGTGCTGGGCCAGCAGTTAGGAAGACTCATCTTCTTGAGTTCAAATCTAATCTCAGACACTTACTAGCTGTGTGACCCTGGGCAAGTCACTTAATACTGTTTGCCTCAGTTTACTCATCTGTAAAATGAGCTGGAGAAGGAATCTTTAGGAAGGAATCCCATGTCTTTGCCAAGAAAACCCCAGAAGGTTATAAAGTGTCAGACACTACCTAAACGACCGAACAACAACAAAATCAATAAATAAATGGGTCAGATAACTGAGGAATAGATCTCAGCTACCAGAACAGCACAGGGTGAAATCTCCAAGACAGGCTCGTGAACAACTTTCTTTTATTTCAGGTGCTTCCTAGACTGTCTGTGTCTAGCTCCCTATGGTTCTTTCTTGTCAGTGAACCCTGTCTGCTTTCAGCTCAATGCAACGTAGCCCACAGTTCAGCATATAGACTCTGGGATCCTGTTCTGGACTTGTGCTGTTATTTACCCATCTGCCAAGGTTGACGGAGCTTTGCTGTGGTCCTTCCTGCTTGTTTCACCAGGTCTTGCTTGCTTGGCTTTTGGGTCTTCTACCCATCAGCCTTTTCTTCTGTGCACAAGGTCAGTAGAACTCTGGGTATTTTGCTCCTAGGTTAAATTCGAAATCCTCCTGGACCTTAGGAGTGCCAGGAAGAAGACTGTCTGACTTTCAAACAGCTTCCTTCTCCCCCATTTCCCTCAGCATTTTGGCTGAGCTCCAAAAAGTGGATTTCAAACAGACAATAAAACTGAGACTCAGGTAAGTTAGGAGATTTGCCTAAGGAAGGGCACATAGATAGTAAATGATGAAATCAGGATTCCAAACTGGATCCTTTGATTCCAAATCCATCACCCCTTTCACCATATCCACACTGCCTCCTAAAGGAAGCTAGAGATTTGACAGAACTTAAACGTTAATTGATTATCATTTGCAAATGGATATATTTAGGCCTAGTCTCTGTCCCAGTACTAAAGTCCTGCAGCACCATCTGACTTTTGAATGTTTCCAAATGGAAAGCTCAGTAAGTCCAAAAGAGAACAGAATATTTTTCCCCCATTCCTACCTTCTTCCCTGAACCTAATTTTCCTTTAAGATTCCCTATCTTTTTTCAAAAGCTTATGTTCACCTTCATATGGGAAGTGTTTCCTGATTTCCCTAGTTAGTAAAATCTCCCTTCTGAATTGGGGAATCAAGGCAAACTTCAATGGAGAAATGAAGAAGGTAAAGAAGGTAGCATTTGAATCAGATCTTGAAGGAGGGGTTATGTGGCTCTCTGTCTGCTTTAAGGGGTGAAGGTTGAGTCTGCATCTTCTGATGAAATTTTAGGCTTTTTCTAGTGAGGCCTAGAATTCATCAGGTCTTAGCACCAGAGACATTCTGCCCTGTTTTCCACAGGAAGTAATTTCTTTTGCTCAAATACAGTCCTCAGTATTCCCTTCTGAGATATATTCTGGTTTCATTGACCTCCAAGGACACCTCACTAAGCACCTAAAATGAAACAAGCTATTAATCAATTCAAATCAACTTCTTAAATTAGAGATAAGGCTGGAAAGGCCGGTTGGGACAACGTCAAAGAAAGAGGGTCTTCAATGGAGATCTTTAAGGTTTGGGGGATTTATTTCATAACCAGAGATACTGGAGTGGTTTTCTATTTCCTTCTCCAGTTCATTTTATGGATGAGGAAACTGACGCAAACAGATTTAAGTGACTTGCCCAGGGTCACACAATTAATAAGTGTCTGACACAGATTTGAACTAAAGAAAACGAGTCTTCCTAACTTCAGGCCTGGTGCCCTGGTTTGGATCAGGAGAGTTATGTGGGATCATAGGATAATAGAATATTAGAACTGGAAAATACCTTAAATATAATTTCCTTTAGTGCCCTCATTTTTACAGATGAAGAAACTGAGGCTCAGAGAGGTTAAGTAACATGCCTAACATGACAGAGTAAATCGAGTCGTGATTTGAACATGAAACTTGGAAGGACTGTCAATACTGGGGTGACAAATTTAGGATGTAAAAAAAATCCAACAAGCTGGTACCTTGGGCACAGTCTAATAATATATCCAATAGACATGAACGTAGATAAAGTCTTATAAGTGGATTAAAAAAATAAACTTCCCAAGTACAAGATGGGGGATACCTGGCTAAATAGCAGCATTTCCAGAGGAGTGCTGGCAAATGTTTAACACCCGGCTTTCTTGGGGGAAAATATGTATGACAAATTTTAGAGTTTAATTCTGCATTATTAAGATTTTCTCCCTCACTTTCTTAAGTCT
Organism: Phalanger gymnotis; assembly: GCA_028646595.1. NCBI lineage: Eukaryota > Metazoa > Chordata > Mammalia > Diprotodontia > Phalangeridae > Phalanger > Phalanger gymnotis. The sequence continues at coordinate 192,410,158 of CM053624.1, read as the reverse complement.
AGACAATCAAAACAATAAGTAAAACCCTGATTTGTAACCCCAAATCTTGAAGTGTAAATAGTCACACTGAAAATTTAACAATTGGCCCTCACGGAGTCCTTATGAGCTGGCTCCAGCACCCCCGTGAGTGCCTCTAAAGAGACTTTTTTGCAGACCACAGACTTAGTATGAGTTAACACTATGGTATGCAAAAGGTCCAATGCGATCTTAGTGTGCGTTAATAGAGGAACGGTGTATAGAAAAGGATTTTTACTGAACACTCCATCGTAAGATCCCACATGGGAGGGATGTTGTTCTTATTTGGGGGAGTCAGATTTTAGGGATGATAAGCTGGTGAAGGCCCAATGTGCCATAGAAAGGCTGGCCAAGAAATTGGGGATATTTAGCTAGGACAATACTGTAGAAGACTAGGGGTGACATAAAAAGCTATTTTCAAGTATTCAGAAGATTACCTTCTGGCCGAAGAGCTGGATTTATTTTGCTTGGCCCGAGAAGATAGAAGGAAAAGTTTGCCTTGATACTAAGAAATCTTCCTAAATTGGACTGTTCACAAGGAGAGTGTATTGCTTAGAAGGTAATGGATTCCCCATCGCTGGAGATTTTCAAGTGCCTGCTAGATAACCATCTTTATTGCTGTTATAGAGGAGGTTTGTTATAGTAAAATGAGCACAGACTCTAGCTTCAGAGGACCTCGGTTAAAATCCTACCTCTGATACTTGTTGCTTCTTTGACCTTGAGAAACGCACTTAACCTGTCTAGTCCTCAGTTTTTTTCATCTCTAAAATGACCAGATTGACTAGATGACCTCTGAACACCCTTCTAGTTCCAGCCCTGTGATGCTTGTTTAGGTACAGGTTGGCCCTGTTGGCTTCTGAGTTCCTTTCTGACTCTGGAATTCTGTGACTCCTCATCTAGTGACCTCTTCCCTAAACCATGCTCCCTTTTGTGCCTTGTTTAGTATTACTCTGGCTTTGGTTGAGAGAGGATAGGGGCTACAGGCATTGACACTATTTAAGAGGCTATGGCAACAACAGATTGGGGGACACATGCTATGGGCTTGAACTAGAGTGACATTAGCAAGGCAGGAAAGAAAATGAGAGGTGCAAGAGATATTGGAGAACTTCTTAAGAGCCGAGGTCCCTTGTTTTCCTGTCTGTTGCTGATATTTATTTTTCTCTCTTGATGATTTTTATTTTGGTTCTGTTTTTAAAACACCAGAGTTGTTCATTTTTCTTCCTAGAGCACCTGAAATAGCTGTGGAATCTGGGAAACTCTTCTAATATGGCCGGTTGATTGTCGCATAGGCTTCTACCTTCCTGGGCTGTTCTATTTCAACTTACTTGTAATTCATCCTGATTCTTTCTCATCGAAGTTTGAGAGAGAAGCAAAGACATAACTTCATTCCACCTGAAGACTGATGCCAAAGGTCCTAAGCTAATATCACCACTGGAGATGCTTTGGGATCTGATTTTTGCATCTCCAAGTAATTTGGCTTGGCAAGATTCTTATACCCCATGCAACATCAACTGGGAAACTACTGACTTTCTCCCTAGGCCACTTAAAATCCTTTGAAATAGAACAGTAGGTATTTGATTTTGTGGCTTACTGGTGCATGGCACTGAAAGGGTCATCCAGATATCTCATAAGGATTTCTGGGTTCACTTGAGAAAGTAACTCAATTTAATGCAACAAGCATTTATTGGACACTAATTCTGTGCAAGGCACTGGGGTAACAAAGACAAAAATCAAATACAATTTTTCCCCTCAAAGAACTTACATTCTTTTGTGACCAAATTTGGTTAAAACATGGAGTAATTAAGAGATGGTTTAAAATGCTTTGTTAGGGAATTTTGGTAGAGTGATGGCTGTATGCTGTCCTCTCAGTACCTAATCTTACAAGCTCATTTCAGTTCCAACACTTTATAAAATCAAGTGATGATTTTCTTGCTTTATCAAGGAAGATTCATCCCCAGTGAAATATACAAAAATGTACATTTAATTCACTCACCACTAAATTGCATTATGCCTTTTCCTAAAGGCATGCCTTTCCTAGGAAGATAGCTGGAAGAGCAGACAATAGATGGAAGAATTCAAAAACATTGAAAGATATTCAAAGAATCCTGTAGAAAAGGCAGTTGTTTTTTTTTTGAAAAAGGCCCCAAACCTCTGCCCACAATGTCTTTTGGTGAGCATTATTTTACTCTTCACTCCCATCTTTTTCACTCTCTTTTTTTCCCTCTCTTTGCCTTTGAGCAAGGGCAAGCTTTCTGTGTGCTTTATGAGTCACTCAAATTATATGTTTGAGATGATATTTTCATTGACACTTGTTAAAAGCATTTTATTGTATTTTTCCCTTGGAGTGGGTGGCAATTATGTAAATAATTTCCAACTTCCCCCCTCACATCAATGACACCAGTAGCTCTTGGGATTATACTCGTAGGAGGGCCATGCTTGTTATAATAATGCCATTAATTTCTCTGAGATGAGTGACAGCATGATACAGCCTTAGAGGCATTACAGACAAGAAAACATGGGGTTTTGGGTTTTAGAAATAAGCAGAGCAAAGAAATCTCCTTCAATATTTGTATTCAGGATATCTCAAAAAGTGAAAAGAGCTTGAATGAAGAGCCGAAAGACCTGGGGTCAAGCTCTGGCTCTGAAATTAAATTGCTGTGTGACCTTGGGCCAGTCACTTCAAGTCTCAGCACCTCAGTTTCTTAGTCTGTAGAAGAAAAAGGTTGATTCTCTAAGGTTCCTTTCAGAGCTAAAATTTTATTTTTCCCCCAGTGGGTCACCTGTAATAAACAGTTGCATTAACCCATGATCATAAAATAATAATTTGCACTACATTGCCTCAAGTTTTCCACTTCCTAAATCCAAATGTTTCAGAGATCTAACTTTTAAAATGCTAACTTGTGTTATACACCAGAAAGATCACTGACATTTTTGGATAAAGTTAGTGTTATATGCTAGAAAGAACACTGACATTTGGACTTGGCTTTAGAAGCTCCTGGAGACAGGAAGATGAAAGGGGAGAGTTCACCCTCCACTTTGAGAGCCATGAAGAAATATGGAGCCAAGTAGGGTATTACAAGGATACAGGCTTGCATAGGGTACCCTTCCACCCATTCTACAACCTTTGAAAACCAGGATTCTTTTAAAAAAATTTTAAAAATTATTACTTTTTAATAGCTTTAGTTTTCAGCATTGATTTCCACAAGATTTTGAATTACAAATTTTCTTCCCATTTCTACCCTCCCCCCACATATTCCGATTGCCCCATTCCCCAGTCGTCCCTCCCTTCTGTCACCCCACTCCCCCCCATCCTCTTTTCCCTTTCTTTTAGGGCAAAATAGATTTCTATTCCCCATTGCCTGTATATCTTATTTCCCAGTTGCATGCAAAAACAACTTTGTTTTTTAACATCTGCTTTTAAAACTTTGAGTTCCAAATTCTCTCCTATCTTCCCTCCCCACCCACCCTCCCTAAGAAGGCAAGCAAGTCAACATAGACCACATGCGTAACATTATGCAAAACCCTTCCACAATACTCATGTTGTGAAAGACTAACTATATTTTGATCCTTCCTATCCTATCCCCCTTTATCAAATTTTCTCCCTTGACCCTGTCCCTTTTCAAAAGTGTTTGCTTTTGATTACCTCCTCCCCTTTTCTGCCCTCCCTTCTATCATCCCCCCTTTTTTTTCCTTCTCCCTCCTTCTCTCCTGTGGGGTAAGATACCCAGTTGAGTGTGT
>CM053624.1:192389626-192406305 GCA_028646595.1 Phalanger gymnotis | reverse complement strand
TGCCCTCCCTTCTATCATCCCCCCTTTTTTTTCCTTCTCCCTCCTTCTCTCCTGTGGGGTAAGATACCCAGTTGAGTGTGTATGGTATTCCCTCCTCAGGTCAAATCTGATGAGAGCAAGATTCACTCATTCCCCCTCACCTGGCCCCTCTTCCCTTCCAACAGAACTGCTTGTTCTTTCTACTTGAATGTGAGACAATTTACCCCATTCTATCTTTCTCTTTCTCTCTTTCTCCATATATTCCTCTCTCATCCCATAATTTGTTTTTTTAGATATCATCCCTTCATATTCAACTCACCCTGTGCCCTCTGTCTATATATACATGTATATTCCCTTCAGCTACCCTAATACTGAGGTCTCATGAATTATACACATCATCTTTTCATGTAGGATTGTAAACAAAACAGTTCAACTTCAGTAAGTCCCTTATAGTTTCTCTTTGTTATTTCCCTTTTCATGCTTCTCTTGATTCTTGTGTTTGAAAGTCAAATTTTCTATTCAGCTCTGGTCTTTTCACTGAGAAAGCTTGAAAGTCCTCTATTTTATTGAAAATTCATATTTTGCCTTGGAGCATGATACTCAGTTTTGCTAGGTGTGTGATTCTTTGTTTTATTCCTAGCTCCATTGACCTCCAGAATATCATATTCCAAGCCCTTCAATCTCTTATTGCAGAAGCTGCTAGATCTTGTGTTATCCTGATTGTGTTTCCACTGTACTCAAATTGTTTCTTTCTGGCTGCTTGCAATATTTTCTTCTTGATCTGGGAGCTCTGGAATTTGGTGACAATATTCCTAGGAGTTTTCTTTTTGGGACCTTTTTCAGGAGGCAATCGGTGGATTCTTTCAATTTCTATTTTACCATCTGGCTCTAGAATATCAGGGCAGTTTTCCTTGATAATTTCTTGAAAGATGAGATCTAGGCTCTTTTATTGATCATGGCTTTCAGGTAGTCCAATAATTTTAAAATTACCTCTTCTAGATCTATTTTCCAGGTCAGTGGTTTTTCTAAGAGATATTTCACATTGTCTTCTATTTTTTCATTCCTTTGGTTCTGTTTTATAATATCTTGATTTCTCATCAAGTCACTGGCTTCCACTTGCACCAATCTAATTTTTAAGGTAGTATTTTCTTCAGTGGTCTTTTGAACGTCCTTTTCCATTTGGGTAATTCTGCCTTTCAAGGCATTCTTCTCCTCACTGGCTTTTTGGAGCTCTTTTGCCATTTGAGTTAGTCTACTTTTTAAGGTGTTATTTTCTTCAATATTTTTTTTGGGTCTCCTTTAGCAAGTCATTGAGTTGTTTTTCATGGTTTTCTCACATCACTCTCATTTGTCTTCCCAATTTTTCCTCTACTCCTTTTACTTGCCTTTCCAAATCCTTTTTGAGCTCTTCCATGGCCTTAGCTCAATTCATATTTTTTGTAGAGGCTTTTGATGTAGGTCTTTGACTTTGTTGACTTCTTCTGGCTGGATGTTTTGGTCTTCTTTGTCACCAAAAAAGATTCCAATGTCTGAGTCTGAATCTGAGTCTATTTTCTCTGCATGGCCATGTTCCCAGCCAACTACTTGACCCTTGAGTTTTTCATTTGGGTATGACTGCTTGTGGAGTAGAGAGTACTTTGTCCCTAGCTTGAGGGGCTGTGTAGCTTCAGAGCTACTTCTACAAAGCAAGCTCTGCCACACCATCACTCCTCCTCCCCCAAGAACCACCAACCTGGACTTCAAGTCAGATCCAAGCAGGCTCTGCACTCCTGTTCTGATATGCTGCTTAATTCCTTCCACCAGGTGGGCCTGGGGCCAGAAGCAACTGCAGCTGTAGCTCTAGAAGCAACTTCAGATCTGCACCACCTCTGCTGCCTCCCAGGGAGGCAGGCAAATGGCAAACTCCTTTCACTCTGTCTAACATTCTCTGTTGTCTTTGGTATTTGTGGGTTGAGAAGTCTGGTAACTGTGACAGCTTACTGATTCAGGGCACTATGCCTGTTCCGCCTGGCTCCCAGTCTGGTTGGTTCTGGCATGGCCCATGCTGGGCTCTGCTCTGCTCCGCTCCCAGTTCTTTGTGATTGACCATTCCCAGTGACCATCCAGGCTGTTCTGGGCTGGAGCCCCGCTTCCCTTTTCTATTTCGTGGGTTCTGCAGTTCTAGGATTTCTTCAGAGACATTTTTTATAGGTGTTTGAAGGGGAGCTTAAGTGAGTCCCTGATTTCCAGCCACCATCTTGGCTCTGCCTCCTATTGTTCACCGGGATTCTTACAGGTTGTTGTGGCAGGATGGAAGAATTGGACTCAGGAAGTGGCAGTAGGATTTCTGAGAACTGAGGCTGATGGTTGGTGGGACAATGAACGAATTAGAACCCTGAACATCTGCTTTTCTCTGTGAGAAAGGGGACAGATGCCATTAACTGTCCTACTCATCTAAGTTCTGTCTCTGATCCTTTATAGTAATGGAAAGGAGTTAGAAAAAGGAGGAGAAATTAATTCTGCCTCAATAGCCGGCGGCTATAGAAGCCACTAACTTCTTCCTATCCAAATGAACTCTTCTCCACTTGGTTGCTCATTGTACTTTCATTGCTAATACTTTATTCCCCTAGATAAAATAAAAATTTGGCAACTGCTAATCCTTGTTTGTGTGATTAAGGTGATTAGTTAAAGGCTCGGGTAGAGACTTGGAAAGAGGTTCTGATTGCTTTCGAAAGATGAGGGACATATCCTTGATTCATTGTGAACTGAGACACGAAGGGGAGGAGTAGACACCAATCTCATTTAGAAGCCAGGGAGGCATATTAATATCACACTCCTAGACAAGCATGCATTTCCAATAAACAGGAGAACCATTAAGCAGAGAGCCATAATTTTATATACGAACTCCTAGACCTAACAGATAATAAGTCCTTGAGGCAAAAGCAAACCAAGCTTCCCATGGGATGTTGCTACACTGTGGATCTGGTATTCCTCCTCATATCTCTTATTGGTGGGTCGCCATATGCTTTGCTACCCGCCAACATACTACACAAGAGTCACATGCCCCCTTACTTCCTATTTGAGTTGAGCCTCTGTATTGGCAATTAAGTTGGGACTTTATTACTGTTTTAGAATGATTAATTAAATGTCTTTGATTGAGCCTTACTAGGTGCGAAGCCCCAGGCCCAAACCCCTATCTACTGAGTGCTAAGCCTATATGGGTGTGAAGCCCTCAGGGTCCTAAGGGGAATTGCTAAGACTGGAGCCAATAATAGGAGCCTGAGTTCTGGTAGCTCAGATGACATTTGATGACAGCTAATGAGTGTATAAAAAGAGAGAACAGAACTATTTGCTTGGGCTCTCACTCACTGGAAGAATGGTATGTGACTGGAAGAGACTCTGGGCAGCTGTTAAGAGCCCCCCAGCTTGTAAACCCAGATGTTTAGACTTTTTTAAACCCTGGCAACTATGAATTGAAATTTGAGTCAGACAAGGTCTGTCTGTTGATATTTGTAATTTGTTTGTATTTGCTCTGAAGTTCAGGGTGCTGGCTTTTTCCCCTGAACTAAGTGTATTCGTATGTTGGATTGAAGTAAGATTGTTAACCCCCTATCGCTGCTTTTCTTAGTAAAGCAGATCAAAAGAACCTGTGCTGACAGCATTCTTGTTGTTGGGCTTGTGTTGGTCTTTTGCCCCCACAACAGCTGCTAGCTGAATTGTTGCAACAGCCTCTAAAGGAGTGTAGGAATTCAAGAGGCATAAATGTGGAAGTTATATTCCAGGTGGAAGGGAATAACACAAGCAAAGGCACAAAAGGCTCAGAGCCCAAATGTCACACAGGTTTCATGAGACTTTCTGTGATCACCCTAGCAGGAGATCATGTCTCCATTCACTGATCTCCCCTAATACTTTGTATTATATATGTGATACTCACTACACATTGCCTTGTACAGTAGTTATTTACATACATGTCTCATGTTTGCTACTAGATTATAAGGGACTATTTTTTATACATCCCTGTATCTCCACAGCATCTATCATAGTACCTTACACATGGTAAACACTCAATTTGTAGCATGATTAATGCATTATTTCAAACTCAATGGCTTCTATGGGCCATTCCAGTTGTAAATCTGTGATCTTCTTTCACTGCTGCATTTGAAACTTCTCGCTAAGCTAGCATGCTGTGAAATGTATTGTGGAGGTACCTTCACTTCTTGTAAGTGGGGAAGGTCAGAGCTACTGATTTCTGTTTCCTGCTCTAGCTAAGTGCAGTTTCAGAATCAATCAATTAAATCACATTCTGGGGTTGGGAATGAGAGATGTGAATACAGTCAAGATAATTGTTCATTAACTACTGTTAGGGTGAAGTAGAAATTGCCTTGGCTCAAAAAATGATTTCCTGTACTCCAGTCTGTCATGGTCTACAATATTAAAGAGGGAAAAAAGGGCTTCAATCGGACTTTTGTCTGACTGAAAGGGGGGAAATTGGTTTTAATCAGCTGGGATCCTGAGCTAAATACTTTGAGACTGGAAAAATGGGAGGCAGAATAAAATACCTTATTTAGCACAATTCATAAAAATAACAATGACAATTTAATTATTTAATGATTTAAAAAAATAGTTTGGGTAAACTTAGGCAAATCACAGCTCATTTATGCCTTCATAGTCTTACTGAGTTCCTGTATTGGAAACAAAAGAAAGTCAACACTAGGTGGCCAACCCTCATGTCTCCCTCTTCTCAAAACTCCTGTAGATTATTTCTCAAAGGACAGGTACAGAGTCAATCACCTTGTTCATTCTGTAACTATTTTCAACTTGGTAGAACCCAGCAGGGTTACCCCCTCATCACAGTGAGTCATTGGAGTAGGTAGGAGGCATTGTGGTATAATGAAAAGAGTGGAAAACTCAGTTTTGAGTCATAAGGATTGAATTAAAATTTCAGCTCTGCCACTCACTACTTGTGTGACATTGGGCAAAGTTGCTTAAACTTTCTGGGCCTTGGTTTCTTCATCTTAAAAATTAGGGAATTGAACTAGATGGCCTCTGAAGTCCCTTGCAGCTCTAAATTTATAACCCTTTGATTATAAAGGGTTATAAAACTCTTTGATTATTTGATGGCTCAGTAGATAGAGTGCTGGCCTTGGAGCCAGGGAGATTCATCTTCATGAGTTCAAATATGGCCTCAGACATTTACTAGCTGTATGAGCCTGGAGAAGTCACTTAACCCTGTTTGACTCAGTTTCTTTATCTATAAAATGAGCTGGAGAAAGAAATAGCAAACCTCTCCAGTATTTTTGCCAAGAAAGCCCTGACTGGGTCATGAGAAGTCAGACATGACTGAAAAATGACTGAAATGAAAACATGGAAGAAAAAAGAAGGGATGAGAAAATGGAGATGAGAAGAAAGAAAGGACGTCATGTGGTAGTTAATGAAACTCTTGTGATCCCTATTTTATTGGTAAAAAAAAATTTGGGAAAGCAAATTGCAGAACCAAGACTTGAACCAAGGTCTTCTGACCAAGAGTGAAATTCAATGGGATATGTTCTTTATGTACTTTTTTTTTAATTGAGTCATTCATGAAACCTTTTAATTGTATTTCTGTAATGATGAGCATGGGCAATATCTCTCAAATACTCCATTTAAATCAGTGGTTGTAAGGCTACAACTTCCAGTTTCAAAGTAGTTAAAATTTTTTTTTCTCCATGTTTCTGTGCTTTGAAAATCAGAATGCACTTTCCAATAGGAATGATGTTGTTAAGTGTTGGTTAGGTATTCAGGCTCTCCTGAAAAAACTTATTCAACCCATAATGCAGCTGAATTATAGTACTAGGCTCTATTTGTCTAGTTCTTTTCTTAGAGGCTCCCCTTCCATCTCAGTCTTTCAAATATCCACTGCCCTAGTGATCTATTCTTTCTCTTTTTTTTTTTACAACCTGTTTAGGACAAAGGTTTCTGAGTCAGTCACTAACACTTCAATGTGTATTTAAGTCTAGCATTCTCCAGAGTTATTTACATTAACCTTGTGATTAATTGTGGAGCGAATGGATTTGGGCTGATAAAGGAAATTGGGAGAATAGCAAGCAGGTGAAGAAGTTTTGGTTTGTCTTTGTGGGAAAGAAGGAGCAGGACTGCTTTCTTTGACTTTGAAATAGTTCTGTGTGTGAGGAGAAGGTAGATAAGGAAGGTCACTAACTTCACTGGTGAGGACAGTATTGAATATTGTATAGAACAAATGAAATGATGGTTTCTATTTTGGAATCATTGTGAAGAAAAACATTTAAGAGACAGCATAGTGTAGTAAATAGAGAATCTGCCTTGGATCCAACAAGACCTGAATTCAAGTTCTGACCCTGTATTCTTGAGCAAGCTTCTTAACCTTTCAGAATATCCAGATGAGAAACTAAAGTCTATCAATTACAGTCAAGTTGCCAGTATACTTTGGCAGAAGGAATTTCCTCATATGGAATTTCCATATAACTATGAAATCACAAGTCCAGCTCCTATCCTTCTTAGGAAAAATGAATCCCAGAAATGAAACATCTCTGCTTCTGACAGGCTCTCTGAATTATCCATGTTATTTGACAATGCTTGTTCACATGCAGATTGGGTGCTCTTTGGAGGGATGTGAATATATATTCTTATAAGTGTTTTGTTTCCAGTAAAAAAACCTCTCTTCTAAAGTTCACCTGTTTGTCCTTAGAAAAGTAACCACAAAATAATTCAGAGATAAGCCTCATCAGAAAAATCTACCAACTTTGAGCCTCTCGGTATGGGGGCATTTGGGAATTTAATTGACTTCCATTTTTAGCTTTTGTATCCCTGACTGATGCTGATCTGCAGATTTGTCTGTCTATAACTTCCAACCTGAGAAGAAAAAAGTTTCTATAGTGAAATTTTGATTAAAGTTAGAGATAAATTTTATCAGCCAATGATGAGCAGCTTAGATCACCTTCGAAGATAAAATCCCTGCACCTAGGAGGCATTGATTTTCAAGAAGCAAGCCTTTGGGCAATAAATTTGTAACTCCACTGAGAGCTGGTGAGATTGTTTTCTATGTGAAGCTGATGGATATTTAATGCTAGGTATCATATGCAAATCCCTTTCCGGATGGATAGAAGAGGAAAATCTCCTTGCCACAAATATTGTCTTTGCCTTTTTCTCAGTCAGAAACAGAAGCTATCTGTCTTCATTATTTGTGGGGGGGAGACATTTAAGCTTCTGAAGTTGATAGATTCTTAGTTTTATAGGAAATTGAACTTTGAAGTAGAAAAGTGGTTTTCATTTTTGACTTGCAATGTTATCACCATCAATCATAACTCTTAATGGTCACTGAGTGCTTATCACTTCTACCCTTTTAGCCTGGAGTCCGGGCTAATTATCTCCATCTGGAGGGAGTTTTTGTGAGGAAATTTAAATGGGCACCTCCCAGAGGATTATAGGTGGGTTTTCAGCTGTAATTTGATATTTCTATATTGATACTTGAGAAACCATTAATTGTTATGAGCCTGATGGCTGGAAGATTTGGGAATCATTTATGAAAAGGAATGAGGACCTTCATAACCAACCCCTGGATATCAGAGTTGCTTAATATAGAGCTGCCTTATTTTCCTGGCTGCCGATTATACTCCATTTTCATTTGAGACATTTTACACGGAAGCCTTTTCTCCATTCTATTGTTATTCAAATCAACATCTTAAAGGACTGCCTTAAAGAAGCACTAGGGCAGAGCCTACCCAGGGGGCATTTCACATATTCTCTCCCTTTTCTATGCCCCTTTGGTTTTCAAGGGAATGGAGTAAATGGATGCTTGCATTATTTTAGTCTGGGATTACAAAGGAGTCAGGGATAATGCTGTCTTTTTTTTCAGTGGGGGGAAATAGAATCTGAATTGGATTTCAATAGGGTTACAGAGCATGGATGGGGGGGTGTCAGGAAATTGATATTATTATCTTGTGTCTCACTAATTTGGTATATGCCTACAGGAAGCCATTGCATGTCTCCTCTGGCTCTAGAGTTCTAGAATTTTCTGGCTATGTGGCCTAGTCAATTAAAACACATGCTAATGAGTCTGGGGTCTGGAACAGTTAGCTTTTCTCCATCCCATGTCTAAAGACTCTTTATTCTTTAACCTTTGCCAGCTGTCTCCCAAATGCAGAGTGCTGATCATAAGTAGGCCCTGGAGACTGTCAATGAATCAGTGAAGAATGTATGTTGAAATAAAGAGAGCTTGATGTGGGGTCAGGAAGATCTGGGTTTGAGTTATGGTTTTGTGGCAGTAAGCAAGTCACTTAATCTCTCTGAGCCTTGAAACAGGATGAATTTCCCCCATGCACACAGAGGTATATTCTTCCATAATGGGGAAGGAAATGTATGGCCAGGTCGTATGCATGGAAGGGCACATACACAGGGGCATGTGTACCTCTAACATTAGAGAGACTATGAAGACATCATTGCAATGGTCTCTACTGGATGTCATGTCCATTTTCCATTGGTTGTCCTTGGCCATACTCTCTGTTGGGCATCACTCCTCCACTTTTCACTGGTTCACTTTGCCAGTCTTAAGCTATTCAGGCTTTTGGACTATATGCTGCTTTGTGTTGTCATCTGCTGGAGTGCAGCATCTAGTAAGCCTCTCCCATACAAGAGAAAATTGAGCTCTTAAGTGTGTAGCTTAGACCAGAGCTTTGATGTATCATAACAGCTGGGGAGAAGAAAAAAGCCAGGAGAGGCTGTTAGGTTAAGATTCAGTAATTCTTTGAACTAACTCAGTTCCTCTGTAATGTTTCTTGCATTCCACAGTCTGACTTTATCTGAATTATGTCAGATATACACTATAGGATACTCATTCATCTAAGATGAGGAAAGAACAAATATAAAAGAGGTAGCTGGGTAAAAGATAGGGCAATTGCCCCTTCCTCCACCCAACTTTCATCACAAAACTGGAAATAGTCCACCTGTTTCACAGTCACACAAGAAGAGAGAAGTGGGGAGGTCACCAGCTTGCTTTTGTAGATGGAACGAATCTGGCTTAGCCAAGTAGGGTTTTTTTTTAAATCATCTTCAATGGAAGCCACTGAGTCACACATAGCCAAAAGAAGATCCTCCAAACTCCCACGTGGTCAACCAATCATGCAGAGGATATCTGTGTAGATTCTATAAAAGCCATGGTACAGTAAGATCATAGATTCACAGGTGGAAGGAATTTAGAAACCACATCATCTCACTCCCTCATTTTACAGATGATGAACCCATAGAAGCTAAATAAGTTGTCTAAGGTCACACAGATAGTAATTGGGAGAGTTAGGACTTCAGCTCCTATCTTCTGAGCCCAAATCCATTGTTCTTTCTACTATATGATGAAATCAGGAAACCAAGCCAAGATGGTAGGATAGGAGGAAGCATTATAGGCCAGATTTCTCACAACCACTCTAACAGTCATCTAAGAAGACTATCATACTGAATAGTGGTTGTAAAATTAAAGGACAAACTATAACAGATTCCCTTTCCAGTCAAAGATAGCCATAATGAATCTCCTGCCCCCTCTTTTTTTTTTTTTACCGATAACCTCTAAAATGGAGAAATGCCTTTTTTATATTGGGTGAGTCTCTTCCCCTTTCTACCTTCACTCCTCATTCTCAGTGAACTTTTGGGAGAACAAGAACAAGAGTTACACAGGATGCATAGGCATTTATAGTTTGTGATGTACAAGGAACACTGTGTTGGTAAGCAAAATGAGCTCTTAGCACTTAGTTCGACCAAGTGCCCTTGAAGAGTTTGGCTTTTGTTTCCTTCGAGTAATTCAGTGTATTTCATTGAGTCTTACTAGGTGCTAAGCCCTAAGCCCAAACCCCTATTAGGTGTAAAACCTGTGTGGTTGTGGATTGGTAACCAAGGTGGGGCTAACTAAGGGGAGGGCCTAGTTTACACATAAGTTTGAGGGACATGTCTGGGACAGCAGCGGCTTTTAGACCATGTGGGTTTAAGTTGCCTCTTTGCGACAATTCTAGGTCAAGTGGGTGAGTCTCATGTGTGACTCACTCCTGACCCTGAAAAAGATATAAAACCAGGGGTTGGCTTTCTCTTCTTTGGAGCTTTTACCCACAGCCATGGTGGTGCATGTGACTCTGGACCAGCCCTCATTATGAGCTCCCGGGCTGAACTTAGATGTTGGTAACTATAAATTGTATTGGGTCAGTCTGTTGATGTTTGTACTTTGTATTTTGCTCTGAAGTTCAGGGTGCTGGTTTTTTTTCCCCCTGAACTAAGTGAATACTGTCTGTAAGCTGGATTAAAGTAAGCTTGTCAACCCCTTAACGTTGCCTTCCTTATTAAGCAGATTAAAAGAATCTGTGCTTTTGCAGCGTGCTGGTAGCATTCTTGCTGTTGGGCTTGTGTTGGTCTTCCCCCGCCCCCCCAAAACAGCTGCTAGCCGGATTGTTGAAATAAACACCTGGATTGATTTGATTGCAGATCTAAATGAGTCTTTGAGCATGTCTAATTATATTAGAGAGCTCTATTTCACCCTTTCTAACTAGTTTCTGTCTTCTCTAGATTTGTGGAGCTGTTGTGAGTGGGAATTTTTATAAAAGAAGAAAAACTTAGTGTTTCTAGGAAGTCAAACAACTTTTTCCTCTTGTAGGTTTCACTTTCCCTTTGACTTACCTATGTAATGTTACAGTCTGTTTTTGTTGTTGCTTGTCCTTCATTTCTAAGAGGATCAATGACATAATGGGGGTGATGTCTTGACTCGCCTGTGAATTGAATTTAAGTGAGGCAGAGTTGCTCAAAGTTGTCAGCCTTACCTTCTCTTTCTGAGTCATAGAAGTCAGGGACAAAAGTCAAGATGATTGGTGATGGCCTGGGATGCAGTGGATGACCTTGGCATCTTTGACACCTGACCAAGTTCCAAGCCTTCCACAGAGCCTTCTTCAGACACCTTCATGGCCTTTGGAACAAATTGTTCCCATCTTTGAATCTTGCTAGGGGGAAGCATTCACATGCTTGGGGTATACATCCCCCTAACTTACCAAGAGATTTGGGCCTGTTGGTTACCCTCAGCCTGGTTTAGCCCATCTGCTGAGATGGTTTTACTTTGGTGTGGCTGCTGCATGTGTTACAGCTTCTTGGAGTCAGAGGCAAAAGTCGGGTGATGGATTAGACACCAAATGTGGATAAAGTCAAGAAAAAGGCTCAGCAAACTCTCACACCAGAGATGCTAGTCCTCACTCTATACATCCCTTACACAGTCTACAGATAGAGTGAAGGTAGGATTTTCCTCAATGTGATGGCTCCCATTTGTCCTCATATATTTCCTTCACATCTCGATCTGGTAAAAATCCTTTGTCTCCTTTATCTCCAGTTCTTTTTATGTGTTCCGGAAAAGATCTGTCTTCATCTCATGCTGGCTCATCCTTTCTCAGGGGAAGAAAGCATAGTTGTTAGATGGGTTATTTGGACCTATTGGCCTCTGTCTGGGAAACTTGATCCATGTTTTGCTCCTCTCCCTTTTTTTCCCTGTCCTACTTATCTCCCTCTTGCTATCTCTGAGTATTTAGACACCTTTTAAAGGTCAAACCCAACAGCATAGTAGTGTTAATTACTTATGAACTCAAGTTGATATAAGAACAAATCTTTATCAGTATGGCAAAGATGACTTAGGAGAGAGAACATTTATAATGTGTCTCTGGAATTCACACATTGCCAAGGAATCTCAGGGAGGAGGAGAAGGAGATTTTCCTCCAGCATTCCTGGGCATTCCCACTATACTTTGCTTAGGTACTATTTAATTCCAGATTTATAGAGCTAGCGCTGAAAGGGAATTCAGAGATCATCTACTCTAACTCCTCACTTTAAAAGAAGCAAATCAAAGTCCAGAGAGGGAATGTGATTTGCACCCCAGGTCACCTAAGTTATGAGCTTCAGAGATGGGAGTTGTCCTAGTGTTCATTCATCTGTACCACACAGTTTCAATCTGATTATTGGCACATTAGCCTTCTAATAACCTCATGGTCTAATGCTTTCTAGGAACATTTGAGTTTTAAAAGCTTTAAATTTGAAGATGAGAGTTTTCGATCTCTTTTATGTCATAGACCCCTTTAGCAGTCTCATGAAACCTATGGACCACTTCTCAGAGTATTGTCTCTAAGTTTATAAAATAAAATTAATAGGATTGCCAATGAAACCAATGATGTTCAAACAAAGGTATATTAAGATGTAGATATGTATATATTATATATACACATATAGATGTAGATAACACATATATAAATATATACATATATGTATATATATATAAATAAGCATGAATGTAAGCTAGCAAATAAATTAGTTTTGGATTAAGAAACCCTGCTTTGTGGTTATTGCTGATAAAGAGACATTTGCTGCCTTGCATTTAGGGGGTGAAGAAAATCTACCTCTTCAATCCCCCCAACATCCTGGGACCTGAAGGACTTTCCTTCTATATTCCCAGGTATACCTCAAATACACTCTGTAGTCCTGGGCTGATAAAAAAGGATAGAGGTGACAAGAAATAGAATTAGTTTTTGAACCTCTCCTCTTCCCACCCCATGCCCCTACCCCACCCCCAGTTGAGAGAATACATAAAAACTTGACTCTTACCTCTACAGCCCTTTTCTTAGGGTATCACAGTATTTTGACTGTTTAAATTCAAACTAACCTTCTCCAAGCAACAAAAGCTTTCCTAGGGTCATTTTGTAAAATGTTTTTCCCTCTGATGGCTCTGTGTGAAGTCTTTAAGAGGTAGATGGGAATAGCAAGATATTTCAGTTGTTTTGGTGTGATTAGACTGAGTCGGCAATCCTACCTCACAGTTAAAACATTTCAAAGAAACTCTCCCTTTGAAAGAGAAAAGCCAAGCTGGCTAAGCTATGGACAGGTAGAAATGATCTTTTAATGAAAATCCAGCTGCCAAGAAAGAATCCATAAGAGGTTCCCTTTTACATTGTCTCTTCTGCCCCCTGGGTGGTGTGCCTGACATTGGCGAGAAAATCATTGGCAGAATTTACCTTTAGCTGTTCTGATAAAATTTGAAGATAAATGAGGCTTCATTTGAAGCACTTAGTGCCTTCTGTGGTTTTCAGGATTTAATTCTGAACCCATTAGAAAAGCTATCCATGTTGCCTACCAAACAGAGCATGGAATTGGTCAACTGTCTGACAGCTTTCTCTAATTAGCTCAAAGCTGTATTAACCCCTTCCTTGTCCTACTCCCAAATCAGCAGTCCTTCAGCCTGGGGAGTTTGGGGACAGTTTCAGAATGGATCTTGGCAGCATTAACCCTGGAAGGAATCACAAAGGGAGGAGTCGTCCCCTTTAACAATTCAGTCAGGGAATGGCACAAAGCAGCCCACCTGTATCTCATTAAGGAAAATTGCATCATTATGGCTAAATGGTTGGGGCTGTTCTCCTATTGTGCCTGCTTACAGACACATCTAAGGGTTTAATGTTTGGGAATCAGTCTTGAATTAATTCTGCACAAAAATCTCTGCTGGAGAAAGGGGAAGGGGGATTTAATTCCCTTCATACGTATGGGATGCCAAGGCTAGTAAGGGTAAACAATAAAAAAAGACATCCTAGTCAGGGATGCTTAATGTGGGGTCTGTGCACCTTAAACAAAATTTATAGTTCTTTTATTTTCAGTGATCCTATGTATTTCATTTTATGAGTTTAAAAATAATGTTCTGAGAAGAGAGTCCATAGGTCTCACCAGACTCAGAGGGGTCCATGAGACAGAAAAGGTCCCTGCCCTAGGACAAGACTTTCTCATGTTGATTGTCATCTCTGCCTTTTACAATTCCTACCCATCTTTCAGGCTCCTCAGAAAGGCAGAGTTAATGGAAAGTGGCCTCAAGGCCAGGAAGATCTGGGTTCTCGTTCCAGTTCTGACACATACTGGCTGTGTGATCCTAGGTAAGTCACTTAATCTTTCAGTTGTTTAAGACAGGCCATCGCTGGTTGTCCTGATCCGTGTCTTGCCACAGGACTACAGTGACTCTGGAGGAGAGAGCGGGGCTGATGACTTTGCAAATTTCTGCCTCACTCAAATCTAATTCATTTGCAAGTCAAGACATCACACTCCTGGTGTCATTTGTCCTCTTCAAGAATGAAATATGAGCAACAATTTATGAGTAGTAACAGCTGCCCCCCTCCCCTGCAGCCCCCAACCCAACAGGTCAGTTTCATTTGGGCAATGCCGCTATTTTCTCCCCTTCTTAATCTTCTTTCTCTTCCTCCTCTGTCCACATGGGGACTCATGTGCTTACATGCAGGTGCTCTGTCCAAAGGAATATGAATTTTGAGAGCTTACATTTCACAAGGTATCTTTGGGGCTTGGGGGCTAGAATTTTTTTTCTTCCCTACTTATTCCATCATTTTTAAAAGAAACTGGAACAATGAACTCTTGCGTCTCATGTAGTTTTCAGTTATGATTTCTTGAAATATAGCTCTGAAAAACCAGGTTTTGATAAAACCCATTGGGATTCAAATGGAGCTCCTTGACTATGGCTTTAAACTCAAAGCACCCTGGTTCTCCCTGACTGGCCACTAACAGGCCCCAGTCCAAGCTTCACTTGCTCATTGTTTGGGTTTTTATGGCTCAGAGTGAGTGTAAATAGGGATAGTTTCTCTTCTGGCCAGAAACTCTGAGGGTCTTCCCCTCTCAGATTGATTCTTTGGTGAAGGCAAAGTAGGATATCTTTTACCTCAATTCTTACCTAGCCTTTAACTACTAAATGGGTGCTGCCTCAGACAAACTGAG
Source organism: Phalanger gymnotis (assembly GCA_028646595.1). Taxonomy (NCBI): domain Eukaryota; kingdom Metazoa; phylum Chordata; class Mammalia; order Diprotodontia; family Phalangeridae; genus Phalanger; species Phalanger gymnotis. Next base: position 192,391,569 of record CM053624.1, on the reverse strand, counting down.
ACCTGGGAAAGACCTTACCTTAAAAAGGCCAAGGTCTCCCATTGCATCCTGGGCCATCACCAGTTGTCTTGACTTATGTCTTACTATTGGATTTTCCATGACTGTGGAGGAGAGACTAGAGCTGGTCACTTTGCACAGCTCTATCTTACTTAAATCCATTTCACTTGCAAGTCAAGACATCACCCTCCTGACATTATTGGTCCTCTAGGAGAAAGAGAAGGAAGGAGGAACAACAACAATAAACAATCTTTAAGGCTAAATGTTGTGGGGGCAGCTAGGTGGTGCAGTGAGTAGACCACCAGCCCTGGACTCAGGAGGACCTGAGTTCAAATCTGGCCTCAGACACTTGACACACTTACTAGCTGTGTGACTTTTGGCAAGTCACTTAATCCCAATTGCTCTGCCTTTCCACCTCAAAAGAAGACTAAAAGTTGTGAGAAGATTCTGATCTCCATTGATAGTAGAAATTTCTTTATCCAAGAATTACCTATACCAATCAAATCACAGGTCCAGTCCCTTCAAAGTCTGACTTGTTGTAACAACATACATCTGCCCTGAAAACTAAAGATGCAGTCACCTGGGTGTAACAACAATGTTGCTAGCAGCTGCTGTGGAGGTGCAAGACCAACAACACCAGCACACAGGAGGGCTGCTAACACAAGTTCTTTGATCTGCTTTTCTAAAGAAAGCAACTTTAAGGGGTTTACAATCTCACTTTAATTAAACGTACATATATCATTGACTTAGTTGAGGGGAAAAAGGTCAGTACCCTGAACTTCAGAGAAAACACAAACAGGAATTACAAGCAGAAATTATATAAACAGAGCAAATAATACAAATCAACAGACAGGGCATCCGTCTGTCCATAGCAATACATACATAGTTACCAGAGAGACAAGCACCAACGTCTGGGTTTTAAAAGCCAATGAGGGGCTCCTTAACGGCTACCCAGAGTCTCATCTGGCCAAATCACAGGAACACTCTTCCAATAAGTGACCGTCCAGTAAAATGCTAACCTGAGAGTATATATACACTTCTTTAGGGTCAGAGGGCATCACAACCATGTGACTCAAACCTATGTAACCTAGGCCTTCCCATGACTTAAGCAGGTCATCAAAAACTCCTGATTCTCAAATACTCTAGATTGAAACAAAGGCAAGACTCAAAGGCACTTGAGTGCCTTAGTGCTGAGAAGCACTCCAAAACAAAAAAATAGCAAAAAGTCCCACTCTGCTTGTCATTACACTTATCTGACCCATAAGTGATCTCTTCTGTGATACATTAATCTCTCTTCTTTCTGAACTAACATCAGACTTTGTATCTCTATGATTGAACTTTTACATTTTTTATGCCTTATGTTCACGTATAGCTATATCTCTCCTTCTAGACTGCAAATTCTGTCCTAGACTCCTTTCTTTTTTCTGATGTAATTATCATCAGCTGATTCTAACATCTGTATCCAACCTTAATCTATCACTCAACTCTAGTCCTATATCATCTCTCCTACTCAACATCTCCATTCCATGCATAATGGATTATTCCATTGGCATTTCAAATTTAACAAGTCTAGAAGGAAGATTATCAGCTTTCCCCCTAAAACAACTCTTTCATACTTCCCCTTTTCTACCCCTCCAAAACTACCATCCTCCCATTCATCCAAGGTTATAGTGATAAAATGAGAGGGTTGGAATAGATCAGGGGTGGGAAACCTGCAGCCTCGAGGCCGCATGTGGCCCTCTAGGTTCTGAAGTCAAGTTTGGCCCTTCAATGGGATTCTAGAAAAGACCAAAGGGCTGCACTTGAGGACATTGTCTTCCATTTTTTCATTCCTTTGGTTCTGTTTGATAATATCTTGATTTCTCATCAGGTCACCAGCTTCCACTTGCTCCAATCTCATTTCGAAGGTAGTATTTTCTTCAGTGGTCTTTTGGACCTCCTTTTCC
>CM053624.1:192307794-192389126 GCA_028646595.1 Phalanger gymnotis | reverse complement strand
AAGAAAGGGAAAAGGGGATGGGAGTGGAGTGGGGTGACAGAAGGGAGGGCTGACTGGGGTACAGGACAACCAGAAAATACACCATCTTGGAGTGGGGGGGAGGGTAGAAATAGGGAGAAAATTTGTAATTCAAACTCCTGTGAAAATCAATGCTGAAAACTAAGTATGTTGAATGAAAAAATTAAAATTAAAAAAAGAATACAAAAAAATAAGTCAATTACTCATAATCTTAACCCTAAAACCTACTCCTCTTCCTAATTTCCTTGTTTCTTTTGGGTGCTTATCCATTCTTCTCTTCCTTTAAATATGCCCCCTCAGAATCATCCTGGAGTCTTCACTTTTCCTCTTTGTCTCCTTCAATCCCATCTTTGTGAATTAGCTGACAAATTTTGTCAGCCCTACTTCCACAACATCTTTGCCATCTGTCCTCTTTACTTCATTCACATGTACCACTTTAGGTTAGGATCTCATCATTCTTCATTTGGACTGCTGTCTTCCAGCCTCTCTTCCAATCTAACTTCCATATAGTTGCTAAATTAATAGTCTTAAACATTGGCTGTGGCACAGAAATGGAAATTGAGAGAATGCGCATCAATTGGAGACGAATTGGAATGGCTGAACAAGTTGTGGCATATGAATGTAATGGGATACTCTTTTGCTAAAGGAAGCAATAAGCAGACTGATTTCAGAAAAAACTTGGAAAGACTTACATGAAGTGATCCTTAGTGAAGTGAGCAGAACCAGGAGAACATTGTACACAGTAACAGCAACATTGAACAACTATGGTAGATTTAGCTCTTCTCAGCAATACAATGATCCAAGATAATTCCAAAAGACTCATGATGGAAAATGCTATGCACATCCATAGAAGAACTATGAAGTCTGAATGCAAATTGAAGCAGACTAGTTTCACTTTGTTTGTGGTTTTTCCCTTTTGTTCTGCTTCTTCTCTCACAACATGACTAACGTGGAAATATGTTTAACATGATTGTACATATATAATATATATCAGATTGCTTGCCATCTTGGGGAGGTGGGAGGAGAGAGAAGGAAGGAGAAAAATTAAAACTCAAAATCTTATAAAAAATGAATGTAGAAAACCATCTTTACATATAATTGGAAAAAATAAAATACTATTTACAAAAGAAAAAAGAAATGCTTTGGGCTGATACCATGTTTTCCCTAACTCAAGTGCTTCAGTGGCTTCCTTTGGTCTCTAGGATGATACAAATATAGGATTTCCACTCTGAAGGTGTACCTTCTTTTCATAGGTAACAGTAGTGGAAAGACAGAGGGATAGGGCTAGAATAACTACTCAGAGAGAGATCACTGCATAAACTATGAAGTGGCATTCCAAACTCAAGTTATTCTAGCTCTTTGCTTCCTTTTATTCCCTCTTGCACATGCTCAGATGTGGACTGCTTGCCTGGACTATTTCACAAGCAATAGGACTCGTTCTTGCTCCCCACAGCTTCCAAAGTAAGGGTCTTATCTATCCCATTTTACAGGAAGGAACATTTCAGTTCGTAAGGTTCTTTGTGACTTCCATCTTCCTACTGTGGAACCTTTTATACCATTTTATATCATTTTTAATTTCAACCAGACCCAGAGCCTGAATTAATGAGTAACTAGAAGAAAATCCAGGACCTGGGCTTCTTTGTTCTCTAGAGTTTGCTCAAGAAATACCCTTACCTCTGTCAACAAGGCCAGATCAGACTTTCCTAAGGACATTCTTTCTCCTGTTAGCCATTAAAGGATGACACCCTAACTCCAAGAAAGACTACCTCGCTTAATATTAACTGACCTTTGTCAACATTCTTTACCACCCTATTCCATTAAGGAAAATCCTCTTCTTGTATCATGGTTAAACATAAACGGGGGTCATAAAAGTGAGGTAACACAGGCTTGAAGGGTCTGCTAAAATAACGTATATAAGTTTTCTCATTCCTTTGTTCAGACAGCCAGAGCTTAAGCTCTGACTCCTTGTACGTACCTGTAAGCTAGCCTAGCTGTGCTTTAAGGGAAAATAATAAACAACATGGATTTTTCTATCACCTAGCTTGTTGCCTTCTTCAACCAAATTTTCAGGTTTAACACTACTATCTTGGTCCAGGTTCTATCTCAGCTTATTTAGTTTGGGGTTGAAAATGCAAAGGTTATTATGATTTGCTCAGCTGAATTGATCTTATTTCCATTTAAGATTCAAATATTCTTCCTAATTTTTCATGATCCGTGAGGAATATTATGTTTACATTGTAAATAATATATATTTTTTACTTAGTAGAATAAAAAAAAGAAAGATACAATATTAAACTTCTTAATCAGTGCTCAGCCAATGTCTATTTCCCAGAGACTTAAATGCATTTCTTTAAGGTTGGAGTCACTTTTGCCAAAGTAATAGACATTCCCACAGACTATTTGCAAAGGAGGGTTATCAGACATGATGGCCAAAATCACAAAGAGAAAATGAAATCATCCCATCATGTGGTGAAAGGTAATCCCCACAATACCACAGTTGCAAAAAGGAGATGAGAAAATTTCACCAAATTGTGAAAGTCAGTTATCATTCTGACTCTAGTCAATAGCCACTTCCCAGATAATCTCCAGGTCAAGTATGAAGCCTGATGATCACTAAAGGTACTCTCTGATGTCTCTGAGCTGTCTCTCCCACCTTGGTCCTTTGAACCTATGCTGCAAGGTTATAATCCATTAGACATTTCATATGGGTTTTCTATATGTTTTCCTCTAACCATGGTCTCTTCTGGCAAACCTCTCTAGGATCTTTGCCACGTAAACCTCAAATGAAATCATGAAAAGTCAGACACTTCTGAAACAACTGAACAACAACAATGCCCCAAGTACTGTGCTAACTGCTGAGTCTTCAAAGACAGGTAAAAGACAGACTGCCCCAAGGAGCTTATAGTCTAATGGGAGAAATAGCATGCAAATAACTATGTGCAAATGAGCTACATAAAGAGGAAAATGGAAATAATCAACTGAAGGAAAGCACTAGAATTAAGGGAGATCAAGAAATTTCTGTAGAATTTTAGCTGGTACTTGAAAGCAAACAGGGAAGCAGGAGGCAGAGCTGAAGGGGAGAGTTCCATGCGTGGAAGATAGCCAGAGAATATGCCCAAAAGTGGGAGATGGAGTGCCTTGTGAGAAAAATATCAAGGCAGACAATGTCACTGGATCCGAGATTATGTGGAGGGCTATAAGATGTAAGAAGATGGGAAAGGTAGGGGGACGGGTCATGGAAGGCTTTGAATGCCAAATAGAGGATTTTATAGTTGATCCTGAAACTGACGAGGAGTCACCAGAATTTATAAAGTGAAATTTGGTATGGAGGAGTGATAGGATCAGACCTGTGCTTTGGGGAGATCAGTTTGACAACTAAGTGGAGGATAGAAAAGAATGGGAAGAAGAAACGTGACAAAGAGAGACCAAAGCCTTTTGTAAAAGTGAGTGGAAGATGGACCAGACTGGGGAGACCCTTGTGTTAAGGAAATCAACCTGCAGGTTTTTGGAATAATACACGTGTGAGGTATAGTCTGGTTTCATCAGAGTGGTGGAAGTGTCAGAAGAGAGAAGGGGTGTATCCTAGAAAAGAAGAAAAGGACTGCATAGGACTTTCTATTTTTCTTTGTTCTGTGAGTTGGCACGACCAAAGAACTCATCACCTTATGGACAGTGGCTTGTAATTAACTCAGCTGGTCCTCAGAAAGCAGACACAGTTTATTGCCAGGGCAGACCTCCCACCTTGGTAGAACTGTCCAGAGCTTATATCTTACACATAACCTTCAATAACCCAGGCTTATCTCAACATCATAATGAAGCAATAGAATATTTTGGTGGCATTATTTAAAGTGTTACCACTAAATTCTAAGAACATCATTAGTATTTGCTGTCCTTTTCTGTGTAATGATATAGTGACAAACTATTCAGGTATTTTTGGGTGAAGAAATCTAGGAAGATGACAATAAATTCAAGTGATGGGAAAAGCTAAATGCAGTCATCAAAAGTTAAATGGGAAAAGTTGGGTGTGAAATTAGAAGAATTAAGGTGGTTTAGGGCTGATAAAAAAGCTTAGCCAAAATGCTAACATGTCAGCAATATTTATCTTTATAGTGGTAATAATATGTGAGGCAAAAGTTCATATTGCAGGCAGTCTGGTGCTGAACGATATTTTCATTTTCAGTGATGTTATTGTGTGTCATATTGAGGTTAGCACTGTAATATGTGGAGGACCTCTCAATATTTTCTGTAATATTTGAGAATTCCTAATGTTTTATTGAAGTTGTTATTTGCTGTTGTTATATGATTTAAAAAAATGTGTGCTGAACGTATATGAGAGATAGTATAGATAGACAGCAGGTCTCAGAGTCAGGAAAAATTGGGTTCAAGTACTGCCTGTGACATATAATAGTTATATCACCTTGGACAAATCATTTAACCTCTCAATGCCCCAGGCAACTAAGACTATAATTTGAGGAGCACTCGCTGAATTGCATTGATAGAGGGAGTTTCCTCACTGGATGTTTCCCATATCGGTGAATTCACAGCTAGAGAAAAACAAAGTGGAATTTTAAAGTAGAATCATGGAAATACAGTCCTAGAACATTCAAGCTAGAAGGGAAGACAAAACCGTAAGATTTATGGGAAGGGACCTTGAAGATCATTTGGACCAACTCCCTTGTTTAATAGATGAGGGAACTGGAGGTTAGATCACACAAGAGCTTAGATTAAAACATGGCTTTCCTGATTTCCACTCAAATGAGATGGATAATTGTGAAGACTTCACAGGGTAAAATACAGGGGTTACACTCTTCTCGTATTTCTGAAATAGGGAATGTCTAAAGGAGTAGGAGAGGTTTGGGATTTGGCCTTGTGGTGACTCTGGAAGGTCAGGGCCCAGAGCTGTGGGCATGCCCTTCCACCTCTCTCAGATGTTAGCACCAAATAGAAAGACAATACACTACCTGTGAGCTATTTGTTCTCTGCTCCAGGAAGGTCTCTCCCCCCAACCCCCTCATTTCTTCTCCTTGACTTTCAGGTGCCACTCCTGGCAGTTGAGTTCCGATAGGGAAAACCTGAATGGACCAGATCAACCTTGGACCTCTGTCTAGTTTTCGTTCCTAGACTGTAAGCCCACCTCCCAGCCAATGGTGAGAAGGGATAGAGGTGGGCAGGAATCTTTTCATTAAGAATATAAATTAAGGAAGCGTTTACTTTTACCTCGCCTCCTCCATTATGGAAGTGTGCCCAAATCTTGCAAGGTTTGTAAAATAAATTCACTTTGCTTCTCCTGAAGATGTCTCTCCTATTATTTGAAAATTCCATCCCATACACACTTTAGTGTGCCATCTCACTTAGATTGAGGGCCAACTTTCCCCCAGCAGAACATATCTTTGATAATGGAAGTCAAAAGAAAAATAGAATCTACTCACTAGAAATTCACTTTACAGAAACCTTTGCCGGGACTCGTGCATTCCAATCAGCCACAGACAGTTCCAATTCTCTCTAAATTGGGCAAATTATAATCTCAATAACCAGGGTTGTTTTTTGTTGTTTTGTTTTGTTTTTGGCTAAATAGTTTTCCACATTAAGTAGTTCGTATGCTATTGAACATGCTGTGTGGTTCATTTTGGTCATTTTCATCTATGTCCGACTCTTCATGACCCTATTCGGAGATATTGGAATGGTTTGCCATTTCCTTTTGCAGTTACATACAAGTAAGCGGAGGCAAACAGGAGTAAGTGACTAGCCCAGAGTCATATGGCTAGTTAGTATCTGAGTTCAGATTTGAACTCAGGACAATGAGTCTTCCTGATTCCAGGCCCAGCACTCTATCCACTGTACCGCCTAGTTGCCCTGCCATGTAACAGTACACATAAAATATTTAGCACCTCCAATTCTAGCCAGTGAAATACCTTAAATGTGAACTATTGTATCACTTTTTATAGCTATATGCTACTTTTATTTTTCTCTCAAAAGGAACTGAATGCCTGGCCTCAAATCACCCATTTTGTAGCCCTGACTCTTTTCTGTTGTTGGTCTTGCAGTATATATGAAGCATGCATATGGGTATACAGAGGGTTTCTTTCTTGGGTTTGCATACACAGAAAATTTGCTTTAAGGGAAAAGATATGAGCTTCAAGGAAAGACAAGACTATTTTATAAATCTTGTTTTGGCGTGTTAGGAGAAAAAAAATGCCAGAATGAGACTATATCTTATCAGGAGGTGAGTTTGCTGAGAAAATAAACAGCAATCCGTAGGTTCAAGGCTTAAAAATCACAGGCTTCTCTCTCTTTTTTTTCTGAGACAACTTTAGCATTGACACAATTATTTTATTTAAATAAGAGAAAACGGTAGCAGCAATATTTTAGAAGGATGTAGTGAATATAGGATTTTGATCAAATTGGAGAGTATCCCCATCAATCTGATTACAGGGCATGGACCATTGTTAATTCTCAATGTGTTTGCGAGCTCTTATCAAACTTATATGGCACAAAGAATTTCTCATGGAACCAGTTACTTCTAATTTACATCCTGGTATCTTTCCTGCAAAGCTGAGAGTGTGTCGGTGTCACTCCTGTGGAAACAGAACTCCTTCTGTTTCTCGCACTCATGGTTGGCTGACTGAAAACTCAGCCACTCCTCAGAGCCTAGAAGTAAGCTGATCATATTCTTCAAAGGGTTCAGATCCTGAGGAATTAGGCTTTGGCTTTTCATTTCTACCTTCTTCCAAAATATAGAAAAGGATGGGGTAGGGTATTTTTCCTCCCCTCCTTCGCCACCATCACAAGGAGTAGAAGTTTACAGCAGAAGCACGTAGTTGTGGGATTCCTGGGCTTGTATGAGGCCTGAGAGGGAAGGTCAAGGGCACTGTTCCTGAACCTCAACCTCCTGTGTAGAGAAGGGGACATTTTGAATTTGCTAGGCTTCGTGATTCTGAAATCTGGCCCTTTAGCAGAGAAGGGAGATTTCCAAAGTAGCAACAAGCTTTAAGTATGAGTTGCCTTGTGGGTGACTCCAACTTTAAGAGTTTCTGTGTTTGAGATTTAGAGCTCTAGGATTTACAGAAAGAGAAGGTTTCTAGTGGATTCCACTTTTTGGAGAAGGAAGAAGACAGTCCTCTGGGGTTCCTGAGCAGCATGCTAGTTAGAGAGCAAATCCAATAAGTTAATAATCATGAAGTGTAGGTCTGATGAGAAGGAGGTCAGCTAGTTCTAAGGTGTATTGACTTTTGGGACCTTAGAATGGGGAGATCTGTGGCAAAGAAGTACTCAATGGAATGACAGTTCAGTCAGCAATCACTTAGTAAGCTTTTGTTATGTGCCAGGCACTGTGGCAAGCAGTGAAAATACAAAAACTATCAGAAAGAAAGACAGTACCTGGCCTCAAGGAGTTTACATGCTGATGGCAGGAGAAAAGACAAAAGGAAGCTGGAAATGTATTAGGGAGAAAGTATCTGTAGGGGTGTGGTGGAAAGGTGAGTCAGGAACAGAGCCTAGAAAGAAATGAAGACTTGACTTCCTGGGACATTTTCCTTAAAAAATGAAGATTCTGGGAGGAACCAGATAATCAGAGGAAGGAGAAGCAGAGGTGGAGTACACTTCCAGTGGAAGAAATCCAGGGTGAATTAATTTGCCATTGTGAGGTTTCTGGGGCGTGGAAGAACAGTTCCAGGGAGTCAGAAGGGTTTCCACTACAGCAGTCATAAGTTGAGCCAGGTGACACAATGGTTAGAGTGTCATGCCTGGACTCAGAATGACGTGAGTTCAAATATGACCTCTGAGACCTACTAGCTGTGTGATCCTGGGTAAGTCACCTAACCTCCATTTGTTGGTTTCCTCATCTGCAAGATGAGGATAATAATAGTGAGGATGAAATGAGATAAGAATTGTAAACCATTCAGCATAGTGCCTGGCTTATCATCATCATTATTATTATAGCGGGGATCCCCTGGTCCGTTTAAATGCTTTAGGCCTCTGTGTTGTTCATTAACTCCTTGTCTTAGCATCGTAAGCGTTTTCTTGGGGGCAGGGAAGGAAGGCTGTCCATACCCAGTAATAAGAATTTGTTAAAATTCCTCAAGATCTGCTTTATATATTGTGAGCCCTGCTACACACACTCATGATCCTCTATATATGATCTATGCCTAAGTCTTCTTTTAGAGACTTTCTTAAATTAGTCTGGGTGGGGGTGATGGGCCAGAAGAAGAGAGATTGACCCTCTCTGATCGTGCCCCTAGGATGGTACCTGATCCATGGAAGCCCACAGGCCCTGCAGTTACAAGTCACACCCAAACTAGTTGAAATAAGTCCTTAAGCAAATATAGACCTTCTTTGGTTACCTGGAAGCAGATTACTCAAATTTTGATTTTTCTGCAGTAAATTTTACTTTTGAATTATTGTTAATATTAGCAATTATGAAAGTCCTATTAAAGCTTGAAGAGATCTTTCATATTAAACACTCCATTTTCAAATTAAAATTCAACAAGCAAACATTAAGCAGCCACAGTATATAGTATACCATGTTGGAGGTAGGGGGAGATAAAAATTTAAATAAAATACAGAACATGCTACAATGAGACATGATTAATGCTAGTAGGAGAAAAGAAATATTGAGAGATATGCAAGGTAGGCAAAGTTACTATCGATTAGAAAAATCAGGGAAGGGAGAATTGGAAAAGAAAGAGAGGTTGAAGAACAGCTAGGCTTAGTCTGTAGCTTTGCCTTTGTCAGAGTGGTGATACTGCCTGTCCCTTCCCTGGTTTGGGGAGCAGGGCATGGGAGAGGGATAGAAGAGGGAAACTCAAATTTACTACTGCCTCTTGAGTCTAGTCTTTATAGTGTGGCTTCATTATTATTTTGGAAGTATGAATTCCAAGAAAAGAAATGCCCATATTTATAATAAGTGCAAAAATGCTTTCTAAAGTTAAATAGAAAGGATTTTTAGTCAGTCAACAAACATTAAGTGCTTACTGTGTGCCAGGCACTTAGTCTTTGCCTTCAAGCAGTACATTCTAAAGGGGGAAGTTAAAAATACATGAAAGAAAGCTGATAGGGGGAAGAAGCAGAAGAAGGTACCCAGGCACAGAAAAATGATAGAAGAGTCCAGTCTGATGCTCTTCCTAAATTTTAGGAGGCCCCATCCAATCAGGGACAGGAGACATAAGGGTAGAAAGGTATTTCCAAGGTGTGAGCTGAAGGGCTGAAGTGATCTTCCAGGATGAAGAGGTGGGGACATGGTGGAGAAAGTCCAAATTGAGGTCTGGTGAAAAATTTTCCTTTTCTACACCACTAGCCCCATCTATGAACCTCTGTAATTGTTAGCTGATTATATTATGCAAAGATGATTATAGAATTTTAAAACTGGAAGGAAATTAAAATTCATTGAGTTCACTGCTTTATTTTACAGATAAAGAAACAGGACCAGAGACACATTCTTTAGGTGTTTTGTTGAAGGCACTACCTCAAGGCACTATGGTGTACCTCGAGAGATCCAAATTATTACATGACTCCTGACTCCCCATCTAGTACTGTTTTTGCTCTCACTCCATTCTGATACATTATACTCATCCTTCCATTCCCTCTCAAGAGCCAAAAGGACATGTAGCTTAGTATTAGGTAAATACTAGATGCTCAAGCAATACTGATTGGCTGCTTCCTTCTGGAATTTCCGATTTGAAGAGGAGACATAGGCCAAAGATATCTTCTTGGCTCTCCAGACTGCACTGCTGACTCATCTCCACAGGACTTTCTCTATCATGTATTCCCTCCTACCTCCATTGGCTCCCTATTTGTGTTGTCTTCTCCCCTTAGAATGTATGCTCTTTGAGGTCAGGCCTGCTTCTCTTTGTATTCCTAGGGTTTAGCACAATGCCCCGTAAATAAGTATATGCTTAATAAATGCTGTTGATCAATTGCCTGAACATGAGAGTGGAAGACTCAGAATTATTTAAAATATCCATTCTTATTTGGTCAACATTTTGGAAGAAACTGGTATTTAAAGGACTGAGTCACACAGTATTAATTTCCTCATTTTCTCTGCACATTGAATAAAAAAATAGATCTGGATGGAAATATTTCTGCTATTGTCATACTGTGCTGGGGGTATCATCGAACAAGGAGTTCTGTGTATTCATCATGGGTCTCTTTTTCTTCCATAACATAATGGAATAAGGTATGGGGAAGGATAATTTAGGGGCCCTCCATCAATTTGGTGAGTTCTGATTGATTTGATTTGATTTCATGGCATGGATCTTCATCAGAAGGGCGCCTGTTTCCTTTTTTTTTTTTTTTTGAGTACAAGCCAGACAGAAGCCATCTGTAGATTAGATGTTTCCAGTTTAAGAGATTACCCCATGGGTAATCCTCAATCCTTTACCTGACAAATGATCCAGAGGCCATGAGTTTCAGAGTTAGGCAGTGGCCTCCTGGCATTAGATTTCCTTAGCAGCACACTCCTGAGAAAAGAAGAGAATCCTTCTTTCTAGAGCTAAAGAACTAAAGCCATGCCACCAAGGACTGGGAGATCTACACAGTACCCTACCTTTATGATGTTGCTGTGAGTTGCTCAGACAGTGTAGGCCCAGTCTCCAGGGTGTATAGGGTGTTGATTTGTTCAGTAGTTTCCCAAAATGTCTTTATTTCCTGGGGGCAATCTAATGGATTGTTTGTGTGCTTTTATATTTTTGCATTTGTTCTTGAGATCTCCTGAGTGCTTTTTTTAAATATTGTATTTTCTTTCAAGGAGAAAATAATAGTTTATACCAAATCTGATATGTATGAAATACACTGAGTATCTATGTGAGAGTTGGGAAACCCATTTGCCACACTTAGGGAAAACTAGACACAAGCTAAGCTTTATTTAGAAGAATTCCCTAGAGTTTTCAGGTTGCAGATGTAATCCAAGAGAGATATTGACCCTCTTGGTGGTCAGGCCCCAGAAGGGGAGTTCAGTCTGTAAAAGCCCATACTCTTTGGAGATGGCAGAGTTTGGGCCACAGATAGCATACTGAAACCAATAAAAAGAATAAAAGCAAAAGACAAAAAGCTAATAAAATAGGCACTTTACAACTAAAGCCGAACAGAAGGGCAAATCATTTGCCATTTCAGATTTAACTGAAAATCATGTCTGTTATTACTGACAGTCATAAATGGAATTTGTAGCCCAGCATTATGCTTGTGTATTCAAAGCCTAATTGTTGATGTGAATCAATATAATGGTCAATAGCATTTCCCTTAAGGAGATTTTTTAAAAGAGCTATTACTGTGATAATTAGAAAACACTAAACCCATGGGCAATTATCCATTTGATTTTCTGTTGTGCAGAGTTATTGTGAAGGTACCAGAGCAGTTTGGTTATCATGGGGAGACTTTTTATTTTCAGTTTTTTCCAGCTGTGCCTTGAGCTGCTTTGCCTTTGTTTCAGCAATCAGTTCTAAAATTAAGTTATGTTCTATTGAGGGAAAATGCCCCTGAGTGTGGAGCAAAAAAATAAAAAAAAAGTAGAAAAATTAGCCCCCTTCTTCCAGGCCCAAAATTAAATTTAAATTCAATTCAATTAACATTTATTGAATGTCTGCAGGGTGCACAACACTGTACTAAGTGCTATAATTTGAAATATGCAGTATAATTCAAGAGGGTTTAAAAGTTTTTTTTTTCTTTTAAAGATGTGTTTGGGGATTGGAAAATCTGTATCATTTAGCCATCTAGTCATTTTGAAGTCTAGTCTTCCCACGATACGGTATTGGAAAGGTGTTTAATATGAATGGAACTCCCTGGGAATAAGAGGCAGGAAAATAGAGATTACTTTATCACCTTGGGCACCAATTTTAGAATGAAAGGGCTTTTTATTTCACTTTTTAAAAAATGGAGGTTCTTTTTTTCCAAGTGGAGAAAATAAAGCTTTTTCCTTTTCTGGAATTAAAGTTAAAGGAAGAAATAGAATTTGGTAGAATTTGACTTCATAATGACTTAGTAAACCATAAAAATTGTCTCCATTGTACATTAACATTTCAAACTTACACATTTTAAAGTGCTGTGCTATGAAAAGTGATAAATGGGATCTCCACTATTACCCTGTTTTGAGTGTTGTAGTCAAGAGACATGAGTTCAAATCCTATTCCTGACACTTGCTACCTATGTGATCATAAATGAATCAGCCTCTCTAAGCCTCGGTTTTCTAGTCTCTACCCTCTTGGGGGTTCTTGTGAGACTCAAATTAAATAGTATTTGAAAAGTGCTTTGCAAACCTTCAAGCATTATGTAAATATCAGTTACTGCATATAACTCCAAGTGATAATCTTCATATACATACCTATGTACCTATATATTGTGCATATGTGTCTATATGGAGATGATGTGCATGTGTAGATTTGTGTTGTGTATATATGTGTGCATATGTGTATACATGCACATATACATATGTTGGACATATGTATATATTCATGTGTATATGTATGTGTGTGTGTGTGTGTGTGTGATATGTATGTGGGGATGTATCACTTAGAGTGAGAGCTGTAATAACTGATGCTTACATAATGCTTTAAGGTTTGCAAAGCCCTTCCTAAATATTACCTAGTTTAATCTCTAGGGGATAGAGATTACTATTCCCAGTTTATTTATGAGAAAACTGAGGCTCAGAGAAGTTGATTCATTTATGATCGCATATTGTCAAGGATAGGATTTGAACCTCGAGTTCTACAATCCATGCATTGCTCCATTCTATCTCACTGTAGCAATAAGTAGACTATCTCTGAAGATCTAACCCTCTTGTCTGTGTGGCAGTTATCAGCTATTACGTACCTGAAAAAAATCTGTGCATGCCTACCATCCTGACACACCTAGAGCAAAAATGACAGGCAGCTACATGGTGCAGGTAACAAAGCGTTGAACTTGGAGTCGGAAAAACCTGAGGCTCAGTCACAAAATTCCTTTGGTTCCTAGAAGCTCCTATTGCAAGCACCTCCTAAATGTGTGACTCAGCTAACTCATTTATTATGTCTCAGCCTCAGTTTCCCCATCTGTAAAATGAAGAAAATAATAACACCTATCTGAAGATCAAATGAGATAACAAAAAAATAAAGTGGTTTTCAAACCTTAAAGAAATATGTGAATGCTAGCAATTATTACCAAGAAAAATCCTAAAAACTAGGGCTATCGGCTACCTTAGCAGGCAAATTCTAATTGCTGTGTCCATTCATACTAGACCATCAGATATGATTCTGCCTAGCTGGAATCTGTTTCTCCTATGTCCTTTTTGAAAGCCCCAGGCACTGATTATGCTTCTGCATGTGTGTTTTTGTCTAGTCTCGACCTCTGCCTGTTGACCTCTGTTTTCATATCTCTGTAGCTCTGTTTGTGAGGGGCTGTTTGTGTAAAGTGAAAAGAGATTCTGCTGGACTTCTGCAGGAGAGGATTAGAATTCTTATTTCCTCTCTCTCTGGCCCTTACTTTTGAAATGTGGGTGCTGCCATGCTCTTTTTTTTCAGTCCCTCCCTTTCTGCCCACTCTCTTGCTATTGTCTTTAAATCTATCCTACCCGAGTTATTCTCCTTCAACATGTATGGAGAAGAACAATGCGGGAAGACACCATGACCTGAAGGGACAACTTGTCCCTGTCCCCCTCCCAGCAAGATACCTTTTTAGGCTCACCTTTTCCTTAAGGAAAAACCAGATTCAGGCTCTTACTTTTCTTTGGGCAGTTATGGAATACAAATTAGTAAGTTTCTTTTACATTTTGCTCTGACAAATTCTAATTTCAACAGTCTTTTTTTTTCCTGACTCTTTTTCTTTCTTTGGGTAACATTCTCTCTCCATCACATATTATTTCTGATAATGAAATATGTACAAATAAGAAATTGCCACTTGGTCTGGCTTTTCGATACTAATTGAACAGAAATGTAAACAAAATAAAAAAACTGGTATTTTTTTTGGTTGGACAAGGAGAGGGTGAAGAGGAAGGAAAGGCAAAATTCACCGTCTGGTATGAATTCCCTCAGATACAAGGTTCAGCAACAGTCTGCCCAGATTCACCCTTCTCTCAGCCTTAGGCTGTTCTCCCAGCTGCAGCAGAGGAAAGTACTGGGGACAATGCCAAGGACTAGAGGCTGTCTCAGTGCTAGCCGTGTGATGTGCCTCTTTTCTCCTCTGACTTGTCTCTAGTTTTCTTTTGGAAACATTCACAAAAAGTGGACCTAGCTCACCCCCACATCCCTTTGTATCACTGCCTCTCTGAGAGTTCTCCAGGGCAAGCAAAAGGTAACACTGTCTCTTTGAGGCTAGTCCCAAAATTCTTTTGGCTCCCAAAGAAGTTTTCAAAGACCGGCATAAGGACTTCATTTCTGCATGGAGATACTGGTCTCCAGTGACCCACTACATCTCTTCTCTCTTTACAGTGATACTCCCATAAACAGTTGTCCAGGCAGGTTCCCTTCACTTCCTCACATCTCAGTCACTTCTCTGAACTCTGATTCAAATATTCCCATTCAACTGAAATTTCTCTCTTGTTCATGATTAACAATGATCTCTTAATTGATAAAGCCAATGTCCTTTTCTAAGTCGTCATCCTTCTTGACATCTGTGCAGTATTCAACGTTGTTTACCAACCTCTTCACCTGTATACGAATCTCTTCCTTTTTAAATTTTCAAAATACTCAATTTTTAAAGGATTATTTTATTTCCCCTCAGTTACATGTAAAGATAATTTTTAACATTCATTCATTTAAAAATGTTTCAAATTTTCTCTCTCTCCCCTCCTTAAGACAGTGAACAATTTGATATAGGTTACAGAAGTTAAGTCATACAAAATATACTATCATTTATTATAGCTCAGTAACATTCCATCATAATCATATACCACAATTTGTTCAGCAATTCCCCAATTGATAGGCATCCCTTTAGTTTCCAATTTTTGCCATCACAAAGAGTTTCTATAATTTTTTTTGGTACAAATAGGTCCTTTCTTCTTTTTTTAGGATCTCTTTGGCATACAGACCTAGTAGTCACATTGCTGGATAAAAGGGTATACACAGTTTTTGCCCTTTGGGCATAGTTCCAAGTTGCTCTCCAGAATGGTTGGATCAGTTCATATCTCCACCAATAATGCATTGTCAATTTTCCCACATCCCCTCCAACATTTATTATTTTCCTTTTCTGTAACATTAGCTAAACTGGTAGGTATGAGATGGTGCCTTAGAATTGTTTTAATTTGCATTTCTCTAATCAATAATGATTTAGAGCATTTTTACATAATTATAGATAGCTTTAATTTCTTCATCTGAAAACTGCCTGTTCATGTCATTTGACCATTGATCAATTGAGGAATGATCTGTAGTCTTATGAATTTGAATCTGTTCTCTATATATTTGAGAAATGAGGCCTTTGTCAGAGATACTTGCTATAAAATTGTTTCCTAGTTTTCTGCTTTCTTTCTAATCTTGGTTGCCTTGTTTTTGTTTGTGCAAAACCTTTTTAATTTAATATAGTCAAAATTGATGATGTTGGACCTTTGTGACACTCTTTCCTATTTTTTTCTTTCTACCTGTTAACCTCCTCAGTTTCCTTTGCTGGATAACCACCTATTCCTTCTCTACTCTGCTTGGATATTCAAAAGTTGAGGTAGCTTGATGGTGCAGTCGATAGAGGGCTGAAGTTGGAGTCTGGAAGACCTGAGCTTAAATTTTGCCTCAATTCCTAGCTGTATGACTTTTGGAAAGCCTTTTAACCTCTCCTAGATTTGGCTTACTCATCTATAAAATTGGTATAATAATAATACCTATCTCCCAGGGTTTGTTGTGTAGATCATATGAGATGCTGATATCAAATGCCTTTGCAAGCCTTGAGGTGCTATAGAGTACTGTTACTGTTATCCTTATTATTATTGCTATTCTTTTGTGGACTATTTTCTCTTTCTAAATCCTTTCTCAGTGATTTCATCAGGTCTCAGAGATTCAATTATTTCTGTGCAAATTAGTCTCAGCTCTACATATCTGCTCTCGTTTTTCTTTCAGGTTTTGGTCCTGCATCACCTGCATCATTACTGTATATAACAAGATCACCAATTACCTTTATTCCATAGGCATCTAAAATTCACATATCCAGAGTGGAATTCATTAGCTTTCCCCTAAATACTTATTTATCATGAAAGCATCACAATATTCTTAGTCACTTAGGTTCAGAACATTGGAGTCTGTATGAATTCTTTATTCTCTCTTATTCCCCTGCTCCCCATATGGGAGCAGTTGACCAATCATATCAGTTCTGCATCCTTATCTCTCAAATCTTTCTCCTCTTTTTATTTATGTGACCACTATCTTAGTTTAAATTTTCATCACTTCTCACCCAGACTATTGTACTAATCTTCTAATTGGTTTTCCTGAATCTGATTTTTTCCTATTTAATCCATCCTCCAGTAAGCTTCCAAATTAATATTCCTAAAGCACAGGTCTGATCATGTGACCCCACCCCCTACTCAAGAAGCTTCAGTAGACCCCTCTTTTCTTTAGGAAAAGAAAAACCTCTTCTGTCATTTAGAATCCTTCATAAACTTCCTCAACTTGTCTCTTAGATTTATTTCACATTACTTTGCCAACTGGCTTACTTTCTGTTTACTATGTATAAGATTCCATTTTCTGCTTTCATGCTTTTAAACAGGGTCTCCCCCAAGCTTTGGAATGCTTTTCACCTGTACCATTTAAAATCCCTAGCCAACCTCTACAGCTGTAACAACAATGTTGCTAGGAGCTGCTGTGGAGGTGAAAGACCAACAACAAGACCGACAACAAGGAGCTACTACCACAAGTTCTTTGATCCACTTTTCTAAGGAAAACAACTTTAAGGGGTTTACAATCTCACTTTAATTAAACATACATATATCATTCGCTTAGTTCAGGGGGAAAAGTCAGCACCCTGAACTTTCAAAGACAAAGAGAAATTATAAACAGAAATTATAAACGGAGCAAAATAATACAAACCAACAGACAGGCTTCTGTTTGTCTGACCAAATCACAATACACAGTTACCAGAGAGAGAAGCACCAACAGCTAGGTTTTCAAAGCTGGAGGGGGGGGCGGTGCTTTTAATTGCTATCCAGAGTATCATCTGGCCAAACCACATGACAATTCTTCCGATGAGTGAAACCTCCAAAACAAAACACCAACCTCAGATTATATATACACTTCTCAGGGCCCTGGGGCTTACTACCTATTTAACAAAAGGGTGTGGGGCCTGGCCCTTTCTTGTTTCTTAAGCAGGTCATCAAAGTCTCTTGATTGAAATAAAGTCTCTTGATTGAAACAAAGGACTCAATCAAAGGCACTTGATTGCCTTAGTGCTGAGAAGCACTCCAAAACAAAAGACTACAAAAAGTCCCACTTTGCTTGCCATTACATTTGAAAGGCAAGACTCTTCAAAGGTACTTGACTGCCTTAGTTCTGAGAAGCACTCCTAAAGAAAAAACAAAGGCAAAAAGTCCTACCCTGCTTGCAATCACAACAACTAGAAGAGTATTTCCTTGATTACTCTAATGTTAGTGCCCCCCTCAATATTTTGTATTTGTTTTGTATATATATTTATGTTGACTTCTCTGTATGTAGTGCCTGGCATGAGGTGCAACCCCCATTATAGGGACAGGTCTCAAGTTCCTAGGAAAGGACAGCTACTATGTAGCTACAACTCAAATGGTCTCAGGGTCCTAGGGGTTAACCCTATTATGAAGAGGTTACACTCCTGCTACTCATGACTTTAGTTTATAAGCCCCTACCAGGCTGCTTCTCATTTAGACAAAATTAGTCACCATGATACCATCAAATTTTCAACATAAAGATTTATATAAGGCAACAGAAATAGTTATATCATAAGAACTGATGAATATAAAGCCAGTTAAAAGACAATCCCTTCACACATAAACCTTGGTTAAATTCTTCCACCAATACATGCAGTGTGTCCGTGGTGGCACGTACTTACAGAAACTGAATATAAAGGTACATGAGTAAAGAAAACTCATATGTGTTTAGGGGCAACTTACAACTCTAGCATTCAGGCCTTGAGGTTCTAGATCTCTTCAGAAACAATCTACCTTACACAAAGCTACCTCTCTTCTAGCTGAAATCCTTTTGGTCCTCACTGCTTTCCTATTGGTCTAATCCACTAATCTATTTTCTGAACTGATGAAGTAAGGACAAATTCTTTTAACTCAAAATTACCCTTAAAAAGGGTGTGGTGAAAATATTATGCAACTATAATAATGAGTATTTCCATTAAGCCAGAGAACAGGTTGGCTTTTTGGGCAGGGCAAACAAGTCTAGCCTCTTCACTCAACCAGACTCTGAAGCATCTACTCTGCTTTTAGCTTATGCTTATAGCAAAACATCTAGAAAACTGGTCTCTCATTTTTTTATTTTCCATCTCAAACCAGAGGAGGCAGGGGAGAGCAACAAGTCACTTCTAACAAGAAGCTTCACCTTTCTGAAACTATAGATGGTGCTGAAAGACAAGAACTGAAACTTCAGCAGAGTTCAGCTCTTCAGTCATAAGGTTCCCACACTTTTTTGCAATTAATCGGCAAAGTGATGCTTCTCTTTCAATCAGCCACTTCCAAGCACAGCAGCTAAAGCCTTTTTGTCAGGTGATTGCTTTTGCTGGCATGTTCTCAGGAGCTCTTGTTGCTTTCTTAACTGCTCTTATCTTCTTAACTCTTCTCCTACGGGATTCTTCATTCTTCTAATGGCTCCAATCAGAGTTTCCTGGTGGTCAATGACTCATCTTTCCTTTATGAGAAACTATTCATGAAATCCAACTTATTGTCATTTATGAAACTGTTATTATTTAATCTAACTATTCTGTCCAAACAGCTTTTGAACCAGTCACATGCAAAGGAGCTATGGAACCACAATATATAACCTCAGTAATTTCTCGGCTATTAAACAAGTTCTCTAAGTCCTTTATCATGTTCTCTTAATAGCCTGTATATATCCTTACATTTTAATAGGAAGCTGTCTCTTCACATACAGATTTTCATCTTTTGTGCACAATAGTTCTTTTTTCTGTTTCATTCAATGAATGCAAAAAGGGCACCACTTTTTAGTCCTTATGATTTTGTTTAATCCTTTTTATTTACATGATAATTCATTTTTTCCCCTTTCAGCAAATAAACTACTCACAAACAAAAGGAATAGTATTTTGTAAGTGTATGCGCTATTTCTCCCTAGCAGAATGCTAACTCCTAAAGGCAAGGATGTAGCACACAGTACACGTTAATTTATGCTTATTGGATTGAATTGAGTTGTCTCAGACTCAGGAAGTTTATCTTGACCATCCTTGCTTTTTGCCTTTTTTTCTCAGGTACCTATCTCAGTCTAACTGGACTCTTCAGCTCCCCTATGTCTTTTACTTTGGTCTGAAACTCCAGACTATGAATTCGACATCTGTGTGTAAACCCTCAGAGGGATAAATCGTCTGAATTTATGGTAATGGTATACCCTTTTTTCTATCATAATTGGTTCTTCAGTTGCAATCTCTTGCTTCTATATTATATTTTTGAGATACTATTCTCTGGTAGCCTGGCTTTTGCTTTTCATATCTATTTTTCTGCTAGGTCCTGCTGACATTCACCATTGAAGATCTGATGGTAATTCTAATGGAAACACAGCTAGAGCTCCAGAGAACACATGAAGAAATGCCTATCCTTCATTTCCTTGCCTAGGTGGGGAATATGGGTGCGGAATGTTCTATATGCTCTTAGAAGAGGCCATTGGTCTAAAATGACTTTTTTTGTTTGTTTTTTGGTAAAAAGAGAAGGCTAATTAGACTGATGGTCGGGTAAGGTATATCTAGAAATAACAGTGATATATAAACAAAGGTGTCATTAAAAGCAGCCTGATAAAATGTTAAAAGTGCCTAATTTGGTGGTTCAAATTCTGGCCCTGCAATTTACTATTTGTGTGATCTTGAATGAGTTATTTAATCTTTTGTGGCCTCAGTTTCCTCAATTTTAAAATGAAATGACCTTGAAAGGTTCTTCCAGTTTGAAATCTACAGTACTATGGACTTTTAAAGGTACCAAGGTAGCTGGCTATGTAAAGAAACCAACATACCCTATGTCCTGAGAGACTCGTCTACAGTAGTTTGACCATTTGATGATTCTTCATTCAGCTATGACAATCAATGAAAGAAATGAAAATAAAACTCTGGCACACAGTCCTGAGCATCCTTTTTCTGCTTCTAGTGTGATGGTGATCGACTATGCTATGACTTATTTTTTTTAGATCATATATAAAGATGAATTTATTATCTCCACTCTAAATGTGAAAATATTATACAATGACCAACAAATTAATATGCTGCTGGAAAAATGGAAAGACCTCAATATTGATAGTCTTACTATAAATTAAAGTAGAATATAAAAAGAATGTAGAGCCGGATGGAAAGTTAGTTCCCAGGTTTTCCTTACAGAGGCAAATAAAGGATTTTACGAAGTTGAATTTAATTTTTTTTCCTTAGTCACATGATGATCTTAAAATTTTAATGTATAATAAGCAAAAACAAAAAAAAACCATCACAAAGTCAGCTGCAACTTATGTATTTCCACATGTGTGTTCCAAAGGTAGGGAAATAGTGTGGAAAATTTGGCATGACCTTCCAGAGTAATTGAACATGTATTTTATACTTGGTATCACCAAATGAAAGAATATTAGCTCTTAGCACATGAAAAGTACTATATAAAAGCTTATTTTCTTCTCCCTTGCCCCTATTAATACAAAGTTAGGCTCAGAGAAAGCTTTTGAAAAGCATATTGCAGAATATAGTTTAGATCTGAGAAATTAAAGAAGCCAACGGCTTACAGAATATTCAGAACCCTCATTGTTATGTTTCATATATATTTTTCCCTGGAAGAGATCACCAAACAACATTATGAAAAATACAATCAATTCTATCTTAGCAGATAGGAAATGAGTGACAATGTGGGATGCAATTCAAAATTAGCTATTTACAAAAAGATCAACAATTATGCAGAGCAAATATAAAAATCAATCAAAAAATAGAAGAGATGCTCAACAAAAATGGAAAAAACACAATGAACAATTGTAACTATGTCAATCTGTCTTACAACTCATACCATATATCAAGACGAGCTCAAAATAAACACATGATTTAGACATAAAAGGTAACATACATATACAAATACAAAATAATATACAAATTAGAGATACATGGAAGAAATTACCTGTCAGATGTAAGGATAGGGGAAGAGTGCATGACCAAATGAGAGATGTCGCCGGCCAGAGGTGTTCATCAAGGTCATGGAAGATGTCCTTTGAGAAGCTCAAATTCAAAATGGATTCCTTATTGATGGTGAGGGTTCCCATTTTATAATGGTTTTGGGCTAACTGTATGTATCCCTTTAAGTGCATCCTAAATGGGATTCATGAATAGTAAGTGAGTGACCCAACAATTCATATAAGAAAAACAAGTGTTTAAACTATAACACATGGTTGGATGGTCAGTCCACTGAGTGAGTATATCAATATATCTGTCAAAGGCTTTACAGATGGATATTGAATTGGCCCGAGAGCTGAATAAATGAAACAGGGTTGGCTAGACTGTTTAGGAAATTGCACAGTGTTGTTGATGATCCCAAACTGCTTCCAGGTGCAAAATCTCATATTTGAACATTAATGTTTTCCCAAAGATGTTGAATGGTTTTGAATTTTTCAACACAAAAATCTCTCAAGAATGAATATCATGGGTAACCCAGGGGGCCATGGAGAGATGCCTGATTGGGCACAGGTAGGCTGTATCTCATGTGCAAGAAATGGTATGATGGATATTATTGAGAATAAGAATGCTCAGAAAAGGAGGTGAAAGGAGTGTGTGTGGGGAGAGCAAGGGATAATAGATAGAAAGCCTGAGTGCCACATATGTACCTACATGTTGAAGGGTTCATTCCTCCACCCCTTTTTTGTATCAGGCTACCTATCCATGTAGCCCTCAATCTTTTGGAAATGTTCTAGCTATGTGACTAGTACTTCCTTTTCTGATCATATCCCCAGTGATGTCTTCTCAAATATAGAAACTACATGGAACTAGATATAAACAAAGCACGTCATGACTGTAAATGGTTGTTTTACATTGGATTGGGTCATCAAGAAAAGTGGTCATCTTTTCTGTATGGCTACAGTAACTTGACACAATTTCTTTTGTGCCCAGAGGGTTCATATTAAATAAGAGAGACAATCTTTACCTTAACAGATGTAATAGTAATTAAGGTGGGACTTTTTGCTGTTGACCTTTAATGATTCTGGCCTTTGTTTGAATGGGGCAGATAAAGTGGGATGTTTTTGTATTTCTCAGCACTGAGACAATTGGGAGCCATTGATTTGTATCTGATGTGATGTTGGGGGTGGGGAACTTCTCCACACCCAGCCTGGGTGAGGTCGCGGCCCTGAACAGGATATATAAGTGCAGAGGTTAGTGTTCTCTCTGGAGCTCTGAGCCACAGCAGGAGTGGTGTGACTCTGAGTCAGCCCTT
The DNA here is from genome assembly GCA_028646595.1 of Phalanger gymnotis. NCBI lineage: Eukaryota > Metazoa > Chordata > Mammalia > Diprotodontia > Phalangeridae > Phalanger > Phalanger gymnotis. The sequence goes on along the minus strand of CM053624.1, from coordinate 192,366,586 downwards.
ATAATGAGCTCCCCAGCTAAATACTCAGATGTTGATAACTACGAATTGTATTTGGTCTATAATTCAGGGTGCTGGTTTTTTCCCCTGAACTAAGTAAATGGTATTTGTATGCTGGATTAAAGTAAGATTGTTAACCCCTTAATGTTGCTTTCCTTAGTAAAGCAGATGAAAAGGACCTGGGCTTGCAGCATTCTGTGATCTGGTTGTTAGCTTTACATCCTCACAGCAGGTGCTAGCTGGATTATTGATACAATAGAATATACAGTTTAATGAGGAACATAGGATAGTCCAATGGAAAAATGGGTCAGTGAAACTTATAATAAAATGATGCCTTACACTCCAATAGAGCTTTAAAGTTTTCCCCAGCAACAGCCCTATGAAATGGGAAACTACAGGTATTATTACCCCTGCTTTTGTAGATGGGCAGATTAAGTTTTGGAAAGATTATGTGCCTTACTGAAACTTACATAAATAAGAGTGTCAGAGGCAGAATTTGAACCCAGGCCTTGAGTCCAAATATACAGATCTTCAAAGTTTTAGAAGTTCTATATGGTGGTCTAAAAGTCTCAGTGCAGTTTTAAGCTATTAAACTTTACAGAAATATATTATCTATTTATAAGTAGGAATAATTTATGTCAACAGAAGGAAATAATATCTAGTAATTATATAGCACTTTAAAGTTTACAAAACACTTCACATGTTATCTCATTTGATCCTCACAATAACTTTGTGTGAGGAGGTACTATTATTACCCCCATTTTACAAATAAAGAAACAGGCTAAGAGAGGTTAAGTGACTTGCCCAGGATCACACATCTAGTATGTTTCTGAGGCAGGATTTGAACTTGGGTCTTCCTGACTCCGGGCCTAATACTGTATTCACTGTGCTACCTAGCTGCTGATATTTCTAGTATGCCATGCTATATCTCACTGCAATCATAACTTTATTTAGTGACTATATTTTCCATTAGTAACAATAATGGCTCACAAAATCTGTGTATCTGATAGTCTGTGAAATGGGCAGTGTGCTGATAAAGATGAATGCTCAGACTTTTAAAGCAGAGAACATTCCTTTGTAACTGGATTATTGCTGCCCAAGGACAGAGGGATGGATTAGATGACCTCTGGAACTCAATTTCAGTCCAAAGATTCTACAATTCATTATTTTAGAAGGACAACTTGTCTAACAGATGATTTGTACTGGTAGGAAAGAAAATTGCCTGAATTTCATTTTATTTGAACTGCAAAAATTGGAAAATAGGTCACCTCTTAATTACCTAGAGTAATAGGGAACATCTTGGATGGATTATCTCAAACCACAGGTAATTAACAAAATGTGCGAATTAGGCACTGATTCATCGAATTCATTAAAATTCACATTTAAACTACTACTTAAGCTGCATACATTTGTAAATGAGCAAATCAACATTTGTGAAAATAATTTTAAAACTTATACAGCTCAACTGAAAAGAAGGCACATGTTGTAGAGATGAAATATTCCTGACTGACAGGAATATTTTTCTATGTCTTAGAGCATTTTTCTAGTGGCCTGTGAGGTAATGGATAATTTGCTTTTCCACTTTGGGGGCAGGCAAGGGACAGAGCAACCCCTTGAAAGCTCAAACTTAAGGGACTGAGAGCATGAGAATATGTCCAGCCTGTTGTCCAGTTCTGGAAACTTTTCTCCTCCAGTTAACTCCTTAGTGTTGATATTATTAACTGAAGAAAAAGTAAATTCAGGCATAAAAGGGAGAAGCACACATGTGTCGACTGGATACTCCTTAAGTGGAATAATCTATACCCAGATAACTCAGTTGTAAATAAATTTTCATTCTCGTATTGATTTTACACTCAGCTCCTTAGAAGCACATGTGATTTGAAGAGCCATTGTTTCTTCAATTTTAACTTAAGCTCCTGAGTTTCATTGTCTCTGGACAGTATAAAATCCCTGAGGACTGGGCCTATTTCCTTTATTAACTTTGCATCTCCAGCATGTATTCCTATGAAACCTGGACGATCTACCAGCACAGTTACGGGAACCTGAATTGCTTCCATTTGAATTCTTAGGAAGATTCTGAAGATCACCTGGCAAGATAAGGTACCAGACACTGAGGTCCTTTCTTGAAACAAACTGCCTAGCATTCAGACTCTACTCCAGAGACCACAGCTATGATGGGCTGGTCATGTTGTTCAAATGCCAAATGCATGCTTACCTTAAAGACTATTTTATGGAGAACTCCTCATACAGGGCAAGTACACAGATGGCGGTCGGAAGAAGCGATACAAGGATACTCTCGAGGTCACTCTTAATAACTTTGGAATTGATTGTGTGACATGGGAGATATTGGCATAGGACCACTCAGCATGGTATGCCCTCATCAGAGAAGGAGCTATGCTCTGTGAGCAAAGTAGAATTGAAGTAGTGAGATGTGCACATTTAGAGAATCCACTTCATATGTTCACATGGACTATTTGTTCCCTACCTGTGGTAAAGCATTCTGAGCTCTTATTGGTCTGATCAGCCACAGCTGGATGCATTATAACTTGACTCTAACATAGTGATACCATTTTGGTCCTCTTTGAGAAAGAAGGACAACAACCAACTGTGACAACAATTCGGCTAGCAGCAGCTTCAAGGGTGTAAGACCCAACAAGACTAGTAACGAGAGCTGCCAGCACAAGTTTTTTGATCTGCTTTACTAAGGAAAGCAATGTTAAGGGGCTAACAATCTTACTTTAATCAAACATATCTATCTATCTATACCATGTCTGTCTGTCTATCTATCTATCTATCTATCTATCTATCTATCTATCTATCTATCTATCTATCTATGTATATACGTGTGTGTGTGTGTGTATAAACTCACTTAGTTTAGGAGGAAAAGCCAGCAACCTGAACTTCAGAGCAAATACAAACCAATTACAAACATACACAATATAAACAGACCAAATCACAATTCATAGTTACCAGGAAAGCATAAACATCTGCGTTTACAAGCTAGGGGCTCTTAAAATGGCTGCCCAGAGTCCCATACCACGCTTCTAGTGACTGAGAGCCCCAAGGGAGAACACCAACCTGTGGGTTTATATATCTCGTTCATGGTCAAAGTGCATCACAATGTGCTACCCAAACCCACATGACCTAAAAGCATCATAAACATGGGACTCAAACCCACATGCCCTAAAATCCTCTGGCATCACAAACATGTCACTCAAACCCATGGAAACCAGGCTTTCCCTTGAGGCAGGGAGGTCATCAAAGACTCCTAATTTAATGAAAGAAACAAAAGCTAGACTCATCAAGGTCACTTGATTGAATAATTGCTGAAAGAGAAAATAGTAAAAAAGTCCCACTTTAATTAATATTATATCAACCAACCAACCAACCAACTGTGAACAATGCTTAGAACATAGTAGGTTTTTAATAAATGTTAACTGAAATGAAGCTATCTTTCAATCTTCTAACCACACATGAATCAATACATAAAAAATCTTGGATTTCATAGAAGTAGGTACTACCCCCTTCTCATTGTTCTCTGCTGGGTATTAGCATCTACCAACACCTATTGCAAGTAGGTTGTAGTAAAAAGTAGACCATGTGAAATCAGAGAACCTAGGTTCAAATCTGGACTCTGCCAATTACTACTTGCGCCTTACCATCTTGCTACTTAAATTTAGAGCTTGTGGGTACCTGAGAGGACAGTTTCTAATCCAACTCCCTCATTATATGACTTTGAATAAACTAGTCTCTCAGTGCTTTGGTTTCCTCATTCAGATAATGATGGGTTGGATTAGAATCTGATCTCTTGGCCCATTCAAGCTCTGAATGCTATGGTCTTATGACATCCTTTGATTTATTAGTAGACTTCTATTCATGAGGTGCTGTGACAAAAGAGGAAAAAAATTGGTAGTCACTCTTGTGATGAGTTATTTCAGATTTAGTAAGGATAGTCTTTGGTCTTTGGAAGGAAGAAGAAGTTTCCACTGGAGAAGCTCTCTTGATATATTTGGGATTGTGTCTTTGGAAATTTGTGTACTGTTTTGGGATTAATGGTTGCTCATCTAATGATCATTGTTTTATAGTCCTTTTCCATGTGTAGCTTTCTCCTGGAAGACTGAGACTATGTACTTCCAAGTTCCACCAAATGTCCGAATACTGGGGAGTAATATGCACGTATTTTCCTAGGTGGGGTGTACAAGTTAAAAGAAATGGAGATGTCTCCCAAAGTGTGTTCTGACCCTTTGATTCATGAGTCTCTGATATAAGACTACATAAGACAATATTCTAATATGAGACTACATAAGACAATATTCTAATATAAAAATAATAGCTTGCATTTGTACAGTGCTTAAAGGTTGCAAAGCACTTTCTGTGTAGCAACTGGCAGGGGGAGATGTACTAGTGAGTTATATCATTCAGAAGGCAATTCCTAAGATTATTGCTCGTGAGCTCCACCTGGTGAGCTTACCATTGAAAGGCCGGAGACTAACTCAAAGCAAAGACATTTGCTTAGATGTCATAATAACAACAGTAGTTACAAAACTCCTTCCCCTTCCAACCTAGGGCACACTCTCATGCAAGTAAACACAACACTCGTGGAAAGAATCATCACGAATTGAGTGTACACCAATAGAGAGAGACACAGTTGTAGGAAACACATATAGCAAAAACTAGTCATGTATCTGACAATGCAAAATGTCCTTTCTTTTCCCATAGTATCCCCTCATCATTCCCCCTAAGGTATAGTATCTCTATTAGGTGGGTTATTCAATGGAGATCCCTGAGTGTTCTTCCTACATCTTGACTCTTGACTTCCTGGGCTTGTAGTTATCTTTCTTCTCTGTTACCAGAGGTCATGTTCTTTGAAGCTGCTTCTTGCCCCCACTTCTCTGTATCTCTGTCTCTGCTCCCTGCTGGATGAAATGCTTCCTACTCACCTAGTTCAGTCTTAGAAGACACCATGGACCATGGAGGCTAGAAGAGAAAATTTCTTCCTCAACTTTATCCTCATATAGAGACCTAGGGGTCAAAACATGGATCTCTACTACTGTGGTGCCCATTACCATTACTATTCCTCCCCTGTTTTGGTCAGTTTGGCTTAGTCCATTATCTGGTTAAAGATAAAGATCATGAGAAATGGCTTTATCATTGCATATTTCTAGTTTTCCTCACTGTAAGAATCGAACATTTTTATTTCATTTTTATTGTTAAGTTGAACTTAGTTAAGGTTGTGTTAGATGAATAAGACTAATATCAGCATGGTGTAATGGGTAGGATACTGATTTAGAGACAAGAAAACCTGAGTTCAATCTCAACCCAGAAACAAACCACAGTGTGATCCTGGGGAGGGGTTAAGGGTCAATTCCAAGATCCGTTCTAGGTCTAAATCTCTGATTCTATGTGCTTTATGTTTGAGTACAAGCATTTGCCTTTAAAATTAAAAACCAAACAAAACAAAAACAACCCAACAACAAAAAACAATACCTGCATACCTACCCTAATGGAATGTGCTACATACACATATTTATGGGATGTTTATGGAAGTAGAAACGTGGACAGGAGTGATGTCTACACAAAGGCTAATGTATCCTAAAATTGTTATTTGGAATATTTGAGCAGTGCTTATAGCCAGTTTGGAGTATATGATCCTAAAACCTCCCTCCACTTTTTTCAATGAAGAACTAATGGCCTAGGTAAGGGTGGGTCCTGAATTAATTAAGTAATCACCTTAGCTCTTTACTTTGCCAATATTTTCTATGTTGTTATTTTAGAGGACCTTGTGATGGGTCTTTCAGTCTCTACTATTTATCATTTGGTCCACAGTGATCAGTAAGCATACACGGTATGTCTACTGGATATAGAGCCCTATAGTGGTTCTGTCTACCATGAGGGCCCATCTCATAAGGGGACAGCCCTTTTCTGGAGTACAACTCACTTGCAATGTTGTTGGGCATGGATTTCACCAGGCTACAGCATGTGCCCTTGAGATCCCATGACAGCTAAATATTCCCTGGCTACAACTGGTAATCATGCTGTCAGCTCAGTAGTTTGCATTTTCAAAACAGCTGGAAATATTTTTTTTCCTTTACTCTTTTCTGCAGAGAAGATGACTTTATGCAGAAACTTTTTTTGTAATGACTTACCACATGCCAGGAAGCATCAACAATTACAAAGCTGTCATGAAATAACTGCCTATGCCACCTCTGTTGAAGGGTATGTTTTATCTACATCACTCAGTCTATGCTGAGCAGTGCCAGCTGTATCTGTCTACTCATTTTCATATTGAATGCACTGAAGATGTGCTAAAAATCCCTCTGTGCTGTAGTTAACATGTATAAATAGCAATATTTCTGGATTGCAAAATTAGACATAATTGGAAATTAAACTCAGTTCACACAAAGCATGTTTCCACTTTTGTTTTGTCTTAGTGACCATGGCTATCCTAACCACCTAAAGACTCCCTGGGAGTTCAGTCTTGAAAGCTCAGAGATGCCATTTCTTAATTTAGCATTTTTTTCTCCCAATACATGTAAAAATAATTTTCTTTTTAAAATTGATTTCCCAAATTTCTCCTTCTCTTCCCATCCTCCTCATTGAGAAGGCAAGCAATTTGATATAGATTATGCATGTGTAATCATGCAAAACATGTTTCCATATCAGTCATTCTGTAAAAGAAAACAAAGGCCAAAACTAAAAAAAAAAAAAAAAACCCAAGAAATATAAAGTAAAAAAAAGTCTGATCTGTATTCAGATTCCATCAGTTCTTTCTCTGGGGATAAATAGTGTGTTTTATAAATCCTTCAAAATTGTCTTGGATTATTGTATTGCTGAGAACAGCCAAGTGATTCAAAGTTGATTATCTTACAATATTGCTGTTACTGTGTACAATTTTCTCCTGGTTCTACTCGTTTATTTCATTCTGCATCAATTCATGTAATTCTTTCTAGGTTTTTCTGAGAGCATGTAGCCCATCATTTGTTATAGCCAAAAGTATTCCATCACAATCATAAACCACAACTTGTTCAGCCATTCCCCAATTAATGGGTATCTTTTCAATTTTCAGTCCTTTGCCACTAGAAAAGAGATGCTATAAATATTTTTGTATGTATACATTTTCATTTTTGTTTTTGTCTCTTTTTGGATACAGACCTAGTAGTGGTATTGCTAGGTCAAAGGGTATATGTGGTATTATAGGCCTTTAGGCATAGTTTCCAGTTCCTCTACATAATGTTTGAATCAATTTGCAACTCCACCATCAGTGTATTAGTGTTTCAATTTTTGCCAAACCTCTCCAATATTTGTCGTTTTCCATATCCTTCCTAGTAGCCAATACGATAGATGTGAAGTAGTACCTCAGGTTATTTATTTTAACCTGTATTTCTCCAATCAATAGTGATTTAGAGCATTTTCTCATATGCCTAAAGACAACTTCATCTGAAAATGATTGTTCATATTCTATCAATTGGGCAATGGCTCTTACTCCCATAAATTTGACTCACTTGTCTATATATTTGAGAGATGAGGACTTTATCAGAGAAACTTGCCTCAAAATTTTTTTCACAGCTATGTTTGTTAACTGTATTTCTCTTCATCCTATTTCCCCCCTGTTTAGCCTATTCTCTATTTCCTTTCACCCTGTCCCTCTTTAAGTGTTTTGCTTATGACTACAACCTCCTCCAATCCACTCTCCCTTCTGTGAGCACCCTGTCCCCCTTCTCTTATCCCCTTCCTTTCCTGCTTTCCTGTAGGATAAGATAGATTTCTATACCCAATTGAGTGTATATGTTATTTCCTCTTCGAGCCAATTACAAGGAGTGTAAGGTTCAAGCATTACTGCTACTCCCCCTTCCCTGCCCCAGCCCCCCACAGTAAAAGTTCTTTCATGCCTCTTTTACATCAGATAATTTACCCAATTCTACCTCTACCTTTCCTTTCTTCCCAGGGCATTTCTCTTTCTAACCCCTTAATTATATTTTTTGAGATACCATCCCATCACATTCAAATCACACTTGTGTCGTCTATCTATATATACTCCTTTTAACTGCCCCAATAATGAGAAAGTTCCTATGAATTACATATATCATTTCCTTATGTAGGAATGTAAATAGTTTAACCTTATTAAGTGCCTTATGATTTCCCTTTCCTGTTTACCTTTTTATGTTTCTCTTGAATCTTGTATTTGAAAGTCAGATTTCTATTCATTTCTGGTCTTCTCATTAGGAATGCTTGAAATTCTTCAATTTCATTGAACGTCCATTTTTTTTTACTCAGAAGGATTATACTCAGTTTTTCTGGGTAGGTGATTCTTGCTTGCCCTCTGGAATATCATATTCCAAGGCTTCCAATTCGTTTAATATAGAAACTGCTAAATCTTGTCTTATCCTCACTGTGGCTCCATGATACTTGAATTGTTTCTTTCTGTCTGCTTGCAATATTTTCTCCTTGTTCTGGTAGCTCTGGGATTTGGCTGATATTCCTGGTAGTTGATGATGTCTAGCCTCTTTTTTTGATCATGGCTTTCAGTGTTAGTCCACTAATTTTTAAATTATCTCATGAATCTATTTTCAAGATCAGTTATTTTTCCAAATGAGATATTTTATATTGTCTTCTATTTTTTCATTCCTTTGGTTTTATTTTATTGTTTCTTGATGTCCCATAGAGCCATACTTGGCAAAGTGTGCATCCTTAGACCTAACTCCATTCAGCTCTTGTATGGGAGAAAGTAAGTACATAAAATTAAATGAGTCTTAAAGGGAATTCATGCTTTCCTTAAAAAAAAATTATTTTGATGCCAGTTCTTGCTCATCCTTTTTGATCTCTTCTAAGAAGGCTTTTTGGGCTTGAGACCAATTCATATTCCCTTCTGAGTTTTCATATGTAGATATTCCAACAACGTTGTCTTCTTCTGAGTTTGTGTTTTGATCTTCCCTGCCACTATAGTAACTTTCTATGGTCAAGGTTCTTTTTTGCTTCTTGATCATTTTGGGGGGCCTATTTTATGGCTTTTAAAGTTGAACTCTGCTCCTGGGGCACAGGGGGCACTTCCAGAAACCAGGCAACAACAGGCTGGGCCATCCCAGCACAGTGAGCAAGCTGCTAGCACCCAAGGCCCCAGCAAACAAAGCCAGTGATCAGGTCCGTGGCTTTCAGCACAAGAGCCTTGGGCAGTGCCCCCTGTGCCACTGGCCTCCCGAGCCAGGAGAGAGGGGCCTTGGTCACTGATTGGTGCTATGCCTAAGAGCCTCCTTTTGGCTTGCCTGGACACTGACTGTGCTGGACTGTGCTCCCTTTTACCCAGGTGAGACATATCTTTCTTGAAGTCTTAAGTTATCTTAAATTTGTTTCAGTTTATCTTAAAATTGTTTCACTCCATCTTTTTTAGGTTCTGTCCAGATTCCAGGATTCATTTAGAGTCTTGATTTAACATTGTTTCTGAGTGAAACTGGAAAGAGCTCAGGCAACTTCCTGGCTTCTCTCCGCCATCTTGGCATTGCCCCTCCTCTCTTACTTGATTTTTAAAATCCTTTTTGAGCTCTTCCATGGACTGAGACCAATACATATTTTTCTTGGAGGCTTTGGATGTAGGAGTTTTGACTTTGCTGTCTTCTTTTGGGTGTGTGTTTCGATCTTCCTTATCACCGTAGTAAATTTCTATAGTCAGACTTTTTTCTGTTTGTTCATTTTTCCTGCCTATTTCTTGACTTTTAGCTCTTTGCTAAAGTGGTGCTCTGCTTCCAGGGTGGAGAGCACACTGTCCCAGGCTTCAGAGGTTTTGTGCAGCTGTTTTCAGAGATACTTCTAGGGACTTGTAAGTTTTCAGTTTTTCCAAGGTGGTATGATCTAAGGAGAGGTGTGTTTGCTACTCTTCTGTCAAGTGCTCTGGTCTGTGAGTAACCACAAGTACTCTTTTCTGCCCTAAAACTGTAATGAGAGTCCTTCATCCATTGTGGCCCGCAAGCCTGGTATGCAAGTGCTCTTCCTCACCCTGGGACTGCCACCCAGGATTGTGACCTGGATCTGAGTATGGGCAAAGCAACAAAGTCCTGCCCCCAGTGTCAGTTAAGAGATTCCTTCATATTAGTCGTTTGCCCTTCTTACCATCTATGGGCTGAGAGCTCTGGAAGCAGTTGCTGCCACGGCTGATTCAATCTCTCCTAAGGCCTGCATTTGGTTTGCTAGGTCTCAGTCTGTGCTGCTGAGGCCTGTGCTAGACTTCACTCCTCTCTCATCATGGTTCAATAGACCTTTCCTGCCAAACTTCCAAGTTTCTTGGTCTGGAAAAGTGTTTCACCAAGTCATTTTGTGGGTTCTGCAACTCCAGAATTTGTTTTAGGACATTATTTAAACCTCTTTGGAGGGGTCTTGGGGAGGGCTCAGATGAGTCCCTGCCTTCTCACTGCCATCTTTGCTTTGCTACCTCAGAAGTGCCATGTTACAAAAATGCAGCCATTATATTGTATGACAGATGTGTGTAAACAAATCCATCAAAATCTGTAGTCTTCCTAGGAAAATGACAGAGCTGAATCTAAAAAACCTGACACCTAGCTCAGATTTTTTTCTTTTTTTTTTCCTAGGGGGAAAAACATAGAAAGGAGTTGTCTAGGATGGGCAGGAACCAGTATCAAGACAATTTGTTTTTTTAAAGAAGCATGAAGTACTTTTAAGATACCTTGTTTAATTTTATGTATATGCTTTTTTCCATACAAGGGCTCAGTGGAATTAAGATGAAGGATATATACTTTGCCAATTATAACTTGCCTTTATTTTAACATAGAAAATTGACCATGTAACCCTGCCCCTAGTAGTGTAGTAGCATTACTATGTGAGAACACAATCAATTTAGAAATATTTTTGAGCCCTTTAGTGGCATGATAAGTATTCTTGCTACTATTGAGAAAATTTAAAATTGTAGAGATGTGTCAGTTGATTCATATCAATAAAGACCTCATTCCCCCAAACTGGTGGCAAGGAAAAGATTAATCCCTTTGAGGATACTGGGAAATGATTAGCAAGAGGCAATCTAGTAAAGTGACATCAGAATAGGTGAAAGTCAGAACACCTTATTTTTATTCTTGACTCTGCCCTAACTGGGATCCTTTGGCAATTCCTTAAAAATAAGTTCAACTCAACAAACATTCACAAAGATCTTCTGTGGTAAGGACTAGGAATGCAAAAACAAAAATTAAGCAACTTTTGATCTCAAAGAATAAAAATTCTACTGGGGAAGGATATAATAGGTATGATGTGTACATGAAAAGTAGTATACTTTGAAGAGGGAGAGAATACCAGTAACTGGGTATCAGGAAAGGTCTCAGATAGAAGGTCACACCTGAGCTGAGAGGAGAGAGTGCATTTCAGATGAGGGAGATGCTTACAGAAAGTGAAAGTTGAAAGATGGAATGTCATGTTTAGGGAAGGGCTAGAAGGCCAGTTTGACAAAAGGAAGAGTTCATGAAGGTCATACCACTTTCTTTGGGCCTCCATTCATTTGTTGGCAATATGAAAGAATAAGATGATTATTTGAAAATGTCTTTTCCTAGTCTAGTACTTCATGAACCAAGAGCATGAATGCAAAAATAATTCATAGGAAGGAGAAATTGATTTGGGCTCAAGTAATCTGGGAAGAATTTGTGTATCAGGTGAAACTTAAAACTGAAAAGGTAGCTTTAGAGACCACAGCAGATCTGTTCCATCGCACTTTTATTTGGGGTCCTTTTTCCAGTTTCATCTCTAAGTGTTCTTGGGATGATATGGAATAATTGAATCTCACACATGGGCTTCTTTTCTCTGCTTCATGACAATAGGGCTTGCAATATATTACCATTCTCCATGATATTTTTCACATGAATTTTTTATCCTTTACTGATATTGACTTGGATTTCCATTTCTGTCTGCATGACAAAGAATTCAAGTGTTTGTGGCTGAGTACTTAATCTCATTGGGTCTCAGTTTTCCCATTTGTAAAATGAATGAGTTGGACACAATGACCTCTAAAGTCACTCTAAGGCTAAGAATTTTATGATTTTGTAATTTGACCAAATGTTATCTGGACCTTTAAGAATTCAGTTGTCTAACATTTAATAACCATTGTTCATCTGTGGAGTCAGCAAGCAAAGATTCAAGAGTAGAGGAAATAAAGAAGAAATATCCTTGTGTGAAGGGAGAAGCCCAGGAGTACATGCCTTGTGATGTCTAAAGTGAGCTTTATTTTTTTTTAAATTAAAATTTAGTTATTCAGTTTCAGCTTCAGTTCAAAGCATTTATTTTCTCTACCTCGCTTTCTTATTCTCCTCCATGGCTGAGGGGTTAGGGGATGGGAGGGCAAGGAACCAAAACTTTTATAACACCTATGCATGGAGAAGCAAAGCAGTTTCCTGTATTGGCCATACTCAAAGGTGTGTCTTATTCTACATATTAAGTTAAGGAGAATTTTGTTGAAGGTAAGGGGACATAGACCATAGAAGGCTTCATGGAGATAGTGACAGTTGAATTCAGGCAGGGTAGAGTGGTGGAAATAGTTTAGAGTCAGAAGATCTGGGTTGAAATACCAGCCCTGCCATTTATTTTATGTATGACCTTGAAAAAGCACCTTAACTTTTCTGTGCCTCAGTTTCTTCCTTTGTCAAATGAAGGAGTAAAACCAGATTACTTTTAAGGTCTTTTCAAGATGTAAGTCTATCATTCTATGATCCTATGTAACAACAATACTACTTGCTACTACTGTGACTGTGTAAGACCATTAACACCATCACGCAGGAGGGCTACTAGCACAGGTTCTTTGATCTGCTTTTCTAAGGAAAGCAACTTTAAGAGGTTAACAACCTTACTTTAATTGAACATACACACACACACACACACACACACATATCATTCACTTAGTTCAGGGGAAAAAGTTAGCACCCTGAAATAGTTACCAGAGGGAAAAGCACCAACATCAGGGTTTTCAAAGCCGAGGGACTCCTTAATGGCTACCCAGAGTTTTGTCTAGCCAAATCACACTACACTCTTCCAGTGAGTGAGCCCCAAACAAAATGCTAACCTCCGAGTATATATGTACTTCTTCAGGGTCAGAGTACTTCACACCTCTCGAGGGTTTCACACATCTTGAGGGTTTCTCACCTCTTCTGACCTAACTAGCAAAAGACTGTGGGCCTTCCTACAAACAAAGGCAAGACTCAATCAAAAGCACTTGATTGCCTTAGTGCTGAGAAGCACTCCAAAACAAAAGAGAACAAAAAGGCCTGCTTTGTTTGCCATTACATCCTGTGATTTGGGTTTTAAAAGAATGGATACGACTTCAGCAGGTGAAATTTGAGAGTTAGAAGTCATTGAGCTATAGGAACAGCCTCAATAAATGCATGGCAGGGGTGTGTTTGAGGTAATATCTTAATATCGGAAAGGATCAAAGAGAGGCTGGATTAAGGTGTCACGTAAATGGCGTGCCTTGGACTGATCACAGAGCATGCATGAGCTTTCTATAATTGGTTCTTTTTGGCCAACCCCATGTTAAAGAAAAGCTCTTTGATTAGCTGCTGAGGCTTTTAAAAAGGACTGGCAGCTTTAGCTACCTTCTTTTGCCTTATTATTACTATTATTATTATTATTATTATTATTATTATTTTGTCTTCACTTAGAGTTTCAGGTTGGGAGAATGAGCCGCAGGGATTCAGGTTGGGTTTTGCTGTTCGTGAAGCATTGATGCTCTGCGGAGCAAGGATTGACCTTTGGGAATGACCTTCAGGAATACAGCCTTGCGGCAGTTGAGATAGCAGTCATGCTGAATCTGGACACGAACTTGGTGGGACTAATGCTATGTAGGAAGTCAGCTAAGCATCCATCCTACTCCCCTGAGAGATGCTTTAGGGAGAGTGTGCTCTCAAGGTGTTGAAAGGGGTGGTGTTTGTACCTTTTTACTATATCTTTGCAATAAATATCCTTTTGTGAAAACTAATTCATGTAAAATGGCTAAATGGAAGTAGGTACTAATCACTGCCTCTCTAAAAATGGAGAGGGGAAGAACACAGATGGTGGAGACTCTAGTCTATGACAGAGGAGGAAGAGAAGCACCCACAACCACCTACCCTTTAAGGAACTCTGGAAACTGAGAAGGATGTATCATGCCTAGCCGTGGGAGAGTGGGCCAGAGCACACTTACTACATTATTATTAACTTAATCATCATTAAGACAGATATAGTAGCTCATAATTGTAGTCCCCATCAATGGAGAAGTTAAGGCTTGTTAATTACTTGAATTCATGGGGTCTGAGTTGCAAAGGGCTAAGTCTGTTGAGTGTCCACTATAAATCTGTAATCAATGTGGTGAGCTCCTGGCAAGGTGGGACCACTGGACACAAGGAGAAGTGAACTGGTGCATATTAGAAATGGAGTAGGTTGAAGCTTTTTTGCCAATTGGCAATGTGATTAAACCTTTAATCGACCTCTGTATTTCTAGGCTGGATGAGAAAAGTCTCAGTTTAAAAAAATTCATAAATAAAAATGAACATTTCACTATTCAAAGAAGAACAAAAAAAGATAACTGCATGAAACTGAACTTCTGTCCTGAAAAAAGTTTTTTAAATGGATTTTTGTTTGCTAAGCTAATTGTGGAATCTAGGCAGCCTGGTGCTGATTTTTTTTTGACTAAAGTGTTCTTCCATGTGACATGAGTGGGCTTTTTGAAGTTTTTTGTTAGTGGTGAGCAAACCCTCAGAACATTTTTGCACGCAAATGCCTTGTACAGTAAATCCACAGTAGGCCCAGATTTATGGCCATCATTACCTTGTTGTATGGATAGTGACTCTATCGAATTTAATGAGCAGAGATAGGCCAATGGCTTATTTTAATCTACAAGGGCCCAAGCTTCATGCAGGCACTAACATCATAAAACATATGTCCTTCTGTTGTTTTGAAAACCTAAGGTGCCTTTCTGATAAATAATTATCCCTTGTGGGTAATGGAAGAAAAACTGATTTGGAAACCATTTCTAACTTTAGTGCATTGATTGAATGCTCAACTATGACAGCGTACCTGTTGGTGCAAAGCTGAGGGGTAATTTGTCAGATGCTAGCTCCATAGCAGATCTGCTCTGATTGATTTTGTCAGATTGCACTGGTTTGGTACCTGGAGAGTGCCATTGATTCTCTTACCCATATGTTTCTTCTTATTAAGGCACGAGTGGTTGAAAGAATCTTCTCCTGTGCTGTGCTCTGCATGCCAACACTGATAAATACTAATACCGCGTGTATGATAGATAACTGAATCTATAAAAAGGCCGTCTGTATCCTTTAGTAACTAACTTTGTATTTTTGAAACTAATCAGGGAAGAGGAGAAGTAAATGAGTTCTGGGGGAAATACTGTTTTAGTCTTAGAGGATTTAGGGATACACTAACATATACCTCACGGGGATCAAAGGAGATAATATTTGTAAAGCACCTCATACATGGTGGGCAATTAGTAAATATTTATTCCGTTTCTTCCACGTTTAAATTCACTGAGCTAGCTGGGTGGTGCAGTAGATAGAGTCCTAGGCCTGGAGTCAGGAAGAATTGAATTCAAATGCAACCTCACATGCTAGCCATAGCAAGACACTTTAACCTCTGTCTGACTCTGTTTCCTCATCTGTAAAATGGGGATCATAGCACCTAGCTCCTAGTGTTGTTGTGAGGATAAAATGAGATGATATTTATAAAGGACTTGGCAAATGTAAAGCTGTTATGTAGCATTTATGCTACTGTTATTATTATTATAAGAAAATTGGCCAATTGAAAAAAAATCTTTCGATGTAACTCCAGTGATGGGAAATCATGTTTGCCCTTATTGTCCAGATACATATTGTCACCAACTTATAGGCATTCTAAAACTTCAACTATATTCTAAACTTGTTTTTGGGGTGCTCAGAGAACATTTTCCCATTAAGTTCCTAGGCTATACTTCTTCCTGTACCTCTCCATTTAAACCTGAATATAAGAGAGGCATTGTACATTTGCAAAATATAATAGTAAGAAAATAATCTTGCTGTAACACTAGCAACAAAAAATGACAGGAAAACAATGTAACTTAGGTATTTATAGGTGAGCTCAGAGCCTGCTAGATGAAGCTACATGTGAATGGGCATAACAGAAGACAGTATGACTTGGCCAATCTGGATTTTTCTTTCTGTACCTCCCACCACGCCTCTACTTATCTACAAGGGAAAACAGAAATGATTTGGAGCTGAAAAATGAGAACCCCAAAGGCCTAAACTATTTGCTAATTACTGGGTGAGAGTCCTTAAATGGACAATAATCAGGGGAATTCTAGGTTAAAATCAGGAGATATAAGGAATCCTTACCACAAACTAAGATGAGTTCTCTGAAAGAGATATCCAGCCTTAGAAACAAGAATAGTCCAATGAAAAGGTAGATTTGGGCTTGAGAGCACTTAGCTGGGTTGCCTCTGTTGTTCATCCTTTCTTTTCAAAGAGAACCAATGACATCACTTCTTGAGTGATGTATTGTGTTAACTTCCACATGAATTAGATTTAAGTGTGTCAGAATTGCACCTACTCATGAGTGTCTCATCCAGAGGCATCTAAGTCCAGTGGCAAGATAAAAATCAAGATGTCTCTCAATGGCCCAGAGTGCAGTGGGTAATCTTGGTGTCTTCTATGTCTGACCAAGTTCCAAGGACTCTACCTTCATGGGCCACTGGAATTAATTGTTCTTATCTGCCCATTCCACTGGGAAAGTCTTCACATGCTTGGGGTAGACATCCCCTTTACTCATTGTCAGTTATCCACCAAATGTGTCTACTCCTCCCACTGACAGTGTTTCTATGTAAGGAAGAATGAGCCTCAAGTTTGCCAGAGAAATGTTTTATTACTACTGTAAAGGGGAGTGTTCCATGTCCCTACACCAATTAACATGATTTCAGGGGATCTGGATGTCTATGATGAATCAATCAGTCAAGAGTATAAACTAGGTTTGAACAAATCCTGGATACTACTGTTGTGTCAGTCATAAAAGTATGTTGTTGTCCAGGCATTTTTTCAGTCATGTCCTGCCCTCGATGACCCTATTTGGGTTTTTCTTGGCAAAATACTGGAGTGGTTTGCCATTTCCTTCTCCAGCTCATTTTACAGATGAGGAAACTGAAGCAAACAGGATTACATGACTTGCCCAGGGTCACACAGCTGCTAAGTGTCTGCCTCATTAAAAGTATGACCTATATCTCTTGTTTGGTTAAGAACACCTCTCCTGTCCATACCTATGAAAGCCATTGGATCTATTTCTCTTCTAATTTTTTACAAAAATAGTATGATCTTTAATTTTAAGGCCATGTACACTTTTGGAATGTATTCTGGAATGTGGTGAAAGGTGATGGTCTAAAAGTAAAATCTGCCAGACAATTTCCAGTTTTCCCAGCAATTTTTTTATCAAGTTAGGAACTTTCCCCTAGGTAATTTGTCTTCCATTTTCTCAAATATTGTGATATTGATGCCTATTGTTTCTGAATCTTCCTTGCTGCCATGTCCCATTCATCTGTCTCTATTCTTTAGTCAATACAAGATGGCTTTGATGGTGTCTGGAAGCACTAGTCCCCCTTCATCCCTTGCTTCCTTTGATCATTGACCTTGATATTCTAGATCTTGTATTTTTTCCAAATGAATTTTATGATTTTTTTTATCGAATTCTGAAAAGTATCCTCTCAGTATTTTGATTGCTATTATATTAAAAGGGTAAATTAATTTAGTGGTATTGTCATTTTTATTTTAAAGGCATGACCTTGCCAGGAGCACGGAATGTTCCTCCAGCTATTTAAGCTGTTCCTAATTTCTTGAAGGAGCACTTTGAAATTAAATGTATACAAATCTTTTATGTACTTTGCAGGCTAATCTCTAGAAATTTTATGCATCTTATAGATATTTAAAATGGGATTTCCTTTTCTATTATTCCTTCATGTGTTTTGTTATTATGATATAGAAATGCTGTTGATTTTTTTAAATAATAGTTCTCCAAATTAAACATTAAAATAATTTTAAACATTTTTTTAAAAAAAAACTTTTAAAGTCAAATTCTATCCCTCCTTTTTTCTCCTCCTCTCCCCCTTCCCTGAGACAGTAAACAATCCAATATTGGTTATACATGTGCAATCATGTAAAACATTTCTGTATTAGTCATTTTGTATAAAAAGACTTAGACAATAACAAAAGCAAAAAGAAAAAAATGAAGAAAGAGAAAACATATCATGCTTCCTTCTGTATTCAGACAATGCCAGTTCTTTCTTTGGAGGCAGATAGTGTGTTTCATCTTGAGTACTTTGGAGTTGTCTTGGACCATTGTATTGCTGAGAATAGCTAAATCATTCACAAGTTGTCATTGTACAATATTGCTGTTACTGGGTACAAATTTCTCTTGGTTCTACTCATCTCACTTTGCATCAGTCATGTAAGTCTTTCTAGGTTTTTCTGAAATCATCCTGCTTGTCATTTCTTAAAGCACAATAATATTCCATCACAATCATATGCCACAGCTTGTTCAGCCATTCCCCAATTAATGGCTATCTCTTTGATTTCCAATTCTTAGCCACCAAAAAAAGAGCTGCTATAAATATTTTTGTACGAATAGTTCCCTTCTCCCCCTTTTTAAATCTTTTTGGGATACACATCTAGCACTGATATTACTGGATCAGAGGGTATGCCCTTTTATAGCCCTTGGGTATAGTTCCAAATTATTTTCCACATTTCTGAGATCAGTTCACAACTCTATCAGCAGTATATTAGTGTATCAGTTTTCCCACATCCCCTCCAAAATTTACCCTTTTCCTTTTTTTGTCATATTAGCAAATCTGATAGGTATAAGGTGGTACCTCGGAGTTTTTAAAATTTGCATTTCTCTAATCGACATTGATTAGGACATGTTCATATAACTATAAATAGCTTTGATTTCTTTGTTTGAAAACTGTCTGTTCATATCCTTTGACCATTTGTCAATTGGGGAATGAAATGCTGTTGTTTTTGAGTATTTATTTTGTAGCCTTCAACTTTGCTAAAGCTATTAATTATCTCAATTAGTCTTTGCCAATTCCCTATTATTTTCCAAGTAAACCACCAAATTGTCAGCAAAGTTTAATCTCATTTTTTAACCTATCTTTATTCCTTTAATTTCTTTCTCTTTTTCATTGCTATCGCTAGCATTTCCAGAACTATATAAAATAATAGTGGGGAAAGTGGGCATCCTTGCTTCACTTCCATATTTATTGGAAAAGGTTCTAGTGTGTCCATATTGTGTATGGTTTTGGATAGATGTTTATGATGTTTGAAAAAGTCACTCTTGCCTATGCTTCGTAGGTTTTTTTTTTTTAGTATAAAAGTGTTTTATTTTGCGAAAGGCTTTTTCTGCATCTATTGAGATGATCATGTGGTTTTGCATGTTTTGGTCCATATGTACTTTTGATGAGGTGAAGAATTGTCAGCTGGTACATATAGTTAGGAAGGTTTGAAACTGGTTGAAGAACCATCCTCAAGAATGTAGATAAATTAATAAATACCAACTTGGATAGATATCTCTTGTACATTATGCTGGGTTCTTTCCATGGCCCTTTCCTCTTTAATTTTTATCACTGTCTTACATGAAGACATAGGAAGCATTTTTATCTAATTTGTGCATAACAGTGCATAACAATATTCACAGATTGTTAGAGAGGGAATATGCCTTAGAGATCATCTA
Organism: Phalanger gymnotis; assembly: GCA_028646595.1. Taxonomy (NCBI): domain Eukaryota; kingdom Metazoa; phylum Chordata; class Mammalia; order Diprotodontia; family Phalangeridae; genus Phalanger; species Phalanger gymnotis. The sequence continues at coordinate 192,346,879 of CM053624.1, read as the reverse complement.
GTCCAACCCTTCAGTTTTAGAGATGAAGAAAGTGAGGTCCAGAGAGCTGAAATGACTTTCCCAAGAGGATTTTTTTTGATACTAAGCATCAGAATACTGAGTCTTTTGGCTGTAATTTTAATTGACTATACCTTACACAGTTCTCTTTCCAATATAAGTAATGTGTTATTCAGTAAAGAACCTTGGATTTAGTGCTTTAGTCCACTGTCCTTTTGGCTGTGCACTTGGCTTGATTTTTCCACCAATGGAGTGTGGAAAAAGACAGTGTTGTCTCTGAGACTCTGCGGTCCTGTGAAATGGGTCTTACTTCTCTCTCTGCATTTGTTCTTTTCTTTTCCACATGAAGGGATTAGAAATCCAAGTCTTACATGTTTTGAAAAGTTAGGAGGGCATCCTGGCATTTTGGTATTCTAGAGTTCACGTTTTGCAGTCAATGAAGAACTGATGCTTGGAGGAGCAGGGACTGACTTTTAGAAGTAGCCTTCAGGACTCTGACTCGGACTAGGATTCATCTGGCAATTATGGACTAATATTAATGGGATTAATATTATGTAAAAACTGACTTTGGAATGTGCCCCAACCATAGATGTTGTGGGGAGGAATGTTTGCACTTATAGACTTTTTTATTGCTATATCTTTGAAGTAGAAATTAAATAACATAAATTCCAGGTCTACTATTTTCTATTTATGTGACCTTTAGAAATAAATTTAATGTCTTTGGGAGCCACTTTCCTCATCTGTAAAGTGGAGTTGGACTAGATAAGCTCTAAGGTTTCTTCTGGTTATAAATATATGGTCCTATGATGATGTTGCTTTCTACCTGCAAAGCTAGATGAGATGTACATTGGCTGAAGAATGAAGATCGAAAATGATTTGGGTAGGCTAGGCCAATGAGATAAAAGCAACAAAATGAAATTTAATAGAAGCTAATGAAATATCCCTCATTCATTTGAAAAAAAGGACAAAACTCAAAACCATTAATTCTATAAGCATAGAAAAGGAGATATGACTTCATAGCAGCTGAGATGAAAATGGTCTGTGTGGGGTAATATACGAGGTGTCTCTAAAGTCTGGACACATAGGAAAAAATGCATATTTTGAAATATTTGGATTATTAACAGACCTTAGCCCCCTTGACTTCTTTTTTCTGGGGTATGTTAAAGGAGGTGTACTCAGTGAAAATCACAAATGCAACACACTTGATTGCATGCATAAAGAGTGAATGTGCTAAAATTGACAGCAATATGGAGTTATTGTATTGAGTTTATGTGAATCTTGCAAAGGACATCAACCTTTGCATCACAAATGATGGAAATCATATGGAAGATGTCATTTGTTAATATTCTAATTAAATAAAATGTTGTTGAAATTTTCATTTATTGAAAATATGTATTTTTAGACTTTAGGTACACCTTGTATAGGTGATTCTAGCATTGGGAGTGAGATGGGTAGCTAAATGTCATAGCAGAGAATGCCAGACCTGAAGTAGGAAGACTTATCTTCCTGAGTTGAAATTTGGCCTCATACTTACAAGCTGTATGACCCCAGGCAAGTGGCTTGATCCTGTTTGCTTCAGTTTGCTCATCTGTTAAATGAGCTGGAGAAGAAAATGGCAAACCACTCTAGTATCTTTGCCAAGAAAATCCCAAATGGGGTCAAGGAAAGTCAGGCGTGACCGAAACTGTTGAAACCAAAGGATTAGGTGACTGCTGAAGTACCTTCCAACTCCTCTTCTTAGTTTCTATGATTCTATGGCCTGAGTAAGATGGTTGTCAGGTTGCAAACTCATAAGATTAATATGTTGTTGTTTTCATTTTTCAAAAATTTAGAGAATCAGCCATTTGGGAAATTACTCATAAAGTATCCCTCGGAAAAACATCTCCCTACAGGAGCATTCTTAGACTCTATTGTTCTCAAATTCATGATATATTTTTTCTATTATTCAATTATTTTCTATTATTCAATTATTCAATATAATTATTCAATTATTTCTATTATTCAAACTCCACTTTGTGATGACCTTAGGGTATAATGATCCAATGACTATGATAATTCTAGATGTCCATCATGACCTTTTCCCAAGAAGCAATTAATGAAACCACACATTTTATACTCCATCCTGTCCATCAATTGATTTTAACAGCTATCATCTTTTCTTTGGGGAGGCTCTACTTATGATTTTATTGGGTTTTATTGGGTTAGAGAATTCTTGGTAAGGAAACTTCTTTCGTCCAGCAGATTTGGAGCAGCTCAATGATTTACAGGAGGAGGCAGCAAAAGATTAAGTGTCTAAGCTCACACTGCCAGTCTCCATTTGCAGGACTTGAACCTGGGTTATCCTGATTCTGAGAATGAGTCTCTATACATCATACTGGACTGCCTCTCATTTTATCTAATTTATCATACTAATACCATTATAGCTCTGGAATTCTGAAATACGCTACTTACATGAGCCAAGGAATAAATGGACATAGGTTGAAGAATGGTAGTAAAAGCAGTTAAAATGATATAAAGAAAACATGGTCTCAAAATTCCTGCAGAACACAGAGGAAGCTGTTTAGAGTTCTATCTGTAGCATCACCTTTTTGTAAAACAAATGTCAGATGGGTCCACAGAATCAGAAATGTTAGAGCTGGAAGGGAACTCGGCTATCATCTAGATAAATTTCTCTGATTTTACAGATGAGAAAACTGAGTTTCAGTAAGGTGAAGTGGTTTGCCCCAGGTCAGAATAGTTCCTTTTCTTGGCAAGGCTAAAGGTACAAAAACAAATAAAATCACATCTCCTGTACTTCACAGAGCCAACATAAAAGGGATTTTTATAAAAGACTTTGAAATTTTCCATACAAATAAAAGTGGCATTGTATATTTATATTTAATGAGAGCCTACCCAGCCACACAAAGTTTAATTCCAAATTACACAAGAAAAAAGTGAGTTACATGTGGGTAAGAAGCAACTATCAATTCAATTTAATTAAGCTGCAATGATGCCATTTAGAAGGCTGTGGTGTGTGTTTTGAAGTGCTCAGTTGACCACAATTGTCTGAACTCCATACATAAACTAAGTTTTCACTTGAATGACAAAAGTCCAAAGGAAAAAAAAAATACAATGCAGATCCAGGCAGTCAATCACTTTGGTAATGATCAGACAGACAGGCCAAATTATACAATTGTGATTGAAATATGTGACCAACACCAGGGGGTACTGTGGCTATCAGCCAAGCTACAGTTCTGCTCACTGTGTAGACCTTCTGGATTTTGACACCTATCTAGAGGTATTTCAAAGTTTAGTAATAAAAATATCTTCACTCCACCCTCCCTTCTTTTTATAATTGTCAATCATAGATTGAGCTAAAAGGATAATAAAATTTAAGTAAGTGTACGACATCTCAGAAGCAGCAACTGTCTCAATTTCCCCCATTCTCACTATGGCAGAGCCTCCCTCTGACTGGCTGAATCATGTTGTTAAAAGGGAAAGAAACAGAAAATTCAGATCCTTGAATATCTCCCAACACCTATGGAATATGAGCCACTAACTAATGAAAAGCCCAGGCCACTGAAATTCTAGCTCCTCCCTCTTAGAATACAAGTAGGATTCTTGATCCTACCCCCAAATATGGATCAGTTAGATGACATTTCTCCCATTGACTGCTGGCACTTGCTGCTGGGGTGTGGGTTTGTTCCCTGTTATAGTCACCAACTCTGCTCATGCGAATTGACTTCTGTGGTGATTTAAAAACTTTGAGACCATTGGTTATTAATAATCATTTTTCTCACTTCTGCCTTGACAGGAACTTTATGCCTAGGATATTATGCAAGGTATATGGCTCTAGGTGGCAGAGTGGATAGAGCTCCAGGCTTAGAATTAGGAAGAACTGAGTTCAAATCTGGTCTCAAACTCCTAGTATCTGTGTGACCTTGGGCAAGTCACTTAACCCTGTTTGCCTCAGTGTCCTAATCTGTGAAATGAGCTGGAGAAGGAGATGGCAAACCATTCCAGTATCTTTGCCAAGAAAAACCCCAAATGGCATCACAAAAAGTCTGAAGCAACTGAACAACGACAGAGAAGGGTAGGGCCTTGTGTTTGGGGGTTATGAATCTGATTGCTAAAAGAGAAAAAAGGATCTTTTATGTGAAATCTATAGGATCACAGATACAGATCTGGAAGGGACCAAGGAGGTAATCTAGTCCAACCCTTTCATTTTACAAATGAATAGACTGAGACGCAGGAAAGTTAAGTGAATTGTCTCAGGTAACACAGGTAGTAGGAGGCAGAACTGGAATTTGAATCTAGATACTCCAAAACCAGTACCTTTTATTCTGTAACATATTCCCTCTTTTCCCCATATACTGAACATTAGAGAATTCTATTAAAATTGGGCACTACAATGGTCAGTGAGCTACTATGATTAGAGCTAAGAAATATCTTTTGAAGTTTCTCGCCAAAAGAGAGAAAGATCTATATTTTTCTTATCTGGATTTCTACCTTGCTTTAATATTTAGCCACAGTCCAAGTCTCCTATGCTTTCTCTCTGCAGGAAAGAACAGAATCCTAGGCATTAGACTTCAAGGGGAGAGGACCACTATAGCTTAGCAGCTTGAAAGGAAACAAATTACCCAGTTCTCCCTGCTTTTTTAACTACAAACCCACCTATAAACAAAGTGGTCAACCATTGGTGACTCAGTTGTCTTTGTAAATCAGAGAGTTGCTAGGGTTAGATGGACACCTCCAATAAGTTTGGGAACTGGCTGGGGAGCTCTGTGAGTGAGAGCTTCTGTTTGGGACTTTGGAAGATGTAAGTACTTTCAAGCAGGACAGACAGCATACTCAACAGACACAAAAAGAAATCTGTTAGACTAACGGTTCTCTGCCTTAAAAAGCTCCAAAGTGCATGCACATGTGAGAATCAGACCAAACAACTGTGGGCTCTACTGTTTCATCTCAAGCATTATTTGAAAAGTTGTGTAGGAAATTGCTATGCCTGATATTGATTTTTCTCTCTCCCATTGCAACAAGGCCTTACCAAGGTCTAGTTCTGTTGTGCAAAGACCAAAGGAAAAATGCAGACTTGTTCAGGAGTGGAAAAGGTGAGGGATATTCAATTGCAGTCTTCAAGTGTAACTACTTCTTTCAAATCTATAGCAAGGAGAAAAAAGTACAGCAAATACAATACAGGTATTTCCAAATTGGTCACTCTTGGATTTGTAGGTAAACCCACTATGCAGAATCTCCTTCTCTCCCATGCCCAGATAGTCATATAGACAACACACACACCTACGCACATATATGTATATGTATACACACATACATTATATATATTTATATTTATTCCACAAAAGTCTACATTCTCTCCTTCCTACTTCCACCCCTTGCCTCATTAATAAATAAAGAAAAACAAACCATTTGTTATACCTCATGTGTTGTCAGGCAAAACAAAGTTATCCATTGCCCATGTCTAAAAAAATTGTCTCATTCTGTGCTCTGAGACTATCATTTCTTTATCCAAAGGTGAGTACTGTATTTGATCTTGAGTCTTCTGAGATCATGGTTAGTCATTATATTGATTAGAATTTCTAAGTCTTTCAAAGTTGTTTGACTTTACAATATTTTTGTCATTGGAGAAGCCATTCTCCGTAGTATGAACTGGCTTTAGCATATCCTAGTCTTTGCTGGAGCGATGGCTGTTAAATAATGTATCATTCTGACTGTGACTCCTTGGTTCTTGAATTCTTTTTTTTTTGGAATGCTTATAGTGTTTTTCTTTGATCTAGGGTAGAAGTTCTGGATATTGACTATAAGCTTCCTGGGAGTTTTCATCTTAAAGTTTCTTTCAGGAGGTAGATTCTATCTCAACACTGCCCTTTGCTTCTGTGAGACATGTGCAATTTTCTTTTATGATTTATTAAAATATTGTATCTAGGATCCTTTTTTTGGGAGGAGTTGTTATGAAATACCTTACTTTCCTTTTTTTTCTTTTGACTTGGTTTTAGTATTTCTCATTTTCTCATGGAGTTATTGGTTTCTATCTGGTCATTCCAATTTGTTGCGTGGGAAAGGTTTTGTACCTCTTGTACCAAGCTATTAATTACCTTTCCAATTCTTTCTTCATTCAATTTATATATAATTGGAAAAAATAAAATAAGAGACAAAAAAGAGAAAAGTAGGGACACTAATGCATTGTTGGTAGAGTAGTGAACTGCTCAAACCATTCTGGAGAACAATTTGGAACTATGCCCAAAGGGCTATAAAACTGTGCATGCTCTTTGACCTAGTGATACAGTTTCTAGGTCTGTATCCCAAAGAGATAAAAACAACACAGGGGAAAAAGTACCTATAGGTATAAAAATATTTTTGGCAGATTGTGTGTGTGTGTGTGTGTGTGTGTGTGTGTGTTGGAAAAGAATTGAAAATTGAAGGGATGTCCATCAATTGGAGAATGGCAGAACAACCTGTGGTATATAATTGTGATGGAATACCATTGTACTATAAGAAAAAATGAGATAAATAGTTTCAGAAAAAACCAGAAAGATTTACATAATTGATGCAGGATGCAGTAGCAGAACCAGGAGACTATTGTACTAAGGAATTGTGAAAGCTTTAGTTACTCTGATCAAGATAATGATCCAAGACAATTCCAAAGGATTCATTATGAAAAACGCCGTCTACCTCCAGAGAGAAAGCTGATGAACTCTGAGTGTGAAGTGTAGTTTTTTTTCACTTTTCATTTTTTTCTTGCTTTTTTTTTGCAACATGACTAATGTGGAAATATGTTTTGTAGGATTTCACATATACAATTGATGTTATATTGCTTGCCTTCTCAATAGGTGCGAGAGGGGCTGTAGGGAGGAAAGAATTTGGAACTGAAACTTTGGAAAAAATGTTAAAATAAATAAATATTTAAGAATTCCTAAAAGAAGTTTATAGACTCCACCATACTGCCTAAGAAATTCATGATACAGAAAAGATTTAAGAACTCCTGCTCTAGGCAAACTGGACTACTAACATATTACTTAATATATTCCAACCTTTCCTGCCACTGTACCATTACCCATTCAATCCTCACATTTAAAATACGACAATCCTCTCACTTCCCTCTATCAAGTTTCTGACGAATGAAATTACATGAACCATTTAAGGCTCAGCTCAATTACCTTCTGATGAAGTCTTTTCTCACCTTGCAAAGTGATTGCTTTCTCATCTGAATATCATCTTTTCTTTTTGTACTTCTAAAATTTATTTATTATACTATTTTGTGTTGTATTTATTTGTACACATATCTGATCTCTTGTTCTTTATGGTAAGGTCTTTGTGGGCAAGGATTATTACGAATTTTTCTGAAATGTTTTAAACAAAGTCAGCAGTTAATAAATGTTTATTAAATGAATGAAAGAACTTTTTCCGGTAGAAAACTTACTCATGAATCAGAATCATAGGTGTACAGAGCTAGGAGATTCTTTCAATCCAGTGTCTAACCTCCAAGTTCACTTAATTGTGAGCTTGCTGGTGCACATGGCAGGGAGCGGGATTCAACTACACTTCCTATATTCTACCTTCCATTGTCTTTCCAAAATCCCACTCTATAGATCGTGTTATACAATCTATATATCCTAAGAGAACAAGCATCCTCCTTCTTTTGTCTCCAATTTCTACTATCTATCACCTGATCCTTTGATTTCTGATAAAATGATTGAGGGAGGCTGGGGCAGCAAGGAAATATAGACTATTCAGACTGAGACTCTCAGCAAAGTTGTAAGATGCTTATAGACAGACATTGTTCTTTCAATTCAGTATCAAAAAGTTGTCTTGATACACTAAAGCATTAACATGTCTTAGCTGGGAAACACTGTTCAAACCCAAGCATTAGCTTTGTAGTAATTGGAAAGCCACTGAACATTTCTAAGCTCCAGTTTCTTCATCTGTTGAATAAGGATAACAACTTTGTCACTCCTTCCTTGACGTTTGTTTTGAGAAATGAGCTTCGTAAACTTTATTTTTTTGACCTAATTTTTAAAAAATCAATTTAATTTATTTTTGTTACATTTTAAGTTTTGACCTATCTTCTTCCCTCCCTCCTCATCCCACATGAGAGAAGGCCACCATTTGACACAGATTTATAAATATATGTAAAACTATAATATGCACACTTCTTTTTACCAGTTCTTTTTCTAGAGATAGATAGCATCTTCCCTCATAAATCTTTTGAGTATTTATAATATTCAGAGTTGATTTGAATACTTCTAATGATCAGAATAACTTAGTCCTTCACAATTGTTGTTCAAACAATATTGCTGTTACTAAATACGATGTTCTCTTGGTTCTGCTCATTTCACTTTTCCTTATTTCATGAAAGCTTTTCCATGCTTTTTTTTTTTAAACCAACCAACTCATCATTTCTTACAGCACAGAACTTCTTAAACTTTAAAAATGTTTGATGATAGACTTGTGATTTCACTAATAAAAGGAACAAGGGATCTACCTCTCCCAAAACAGGTCATCACCTTTTTTTTTTCAATTTATATACATAGACAGTTGCCCAGAGCACTAAGGGTGAAGTGAGGTTCCTAGTATCTCACACTCTTTGTCCACTGTGCAACTGCTGTCCTTCTGTTTAAAAGCACTAGAAGATTCATGAAAGAAATGAAGAGAAATATGCAAGTATAGCTCTCATTGACATGGAAATTCTAAGTTCCAGTCCCTACTATTGAAACATTTAAATAAGACTTTCAAAAATCTACCTGTATACATGCAGGAAATGTGGAGTTCACTGTAACACTAGGTAGGAAAGTTTTAATGAGGAAGTAATGAAGGATTGACATTTTATTTCGTTTGCTTTTCTTAACCTTTAATTGATGTTTATTGTTATTTATACCATCATCCTGTCTGGATGAGGGTTTTTTTTTTTTGGAGAGGGGAAGGCAAGGCAGTTGGGGTTAAGTGAGTTGCCTAAGGTCACACAGCTAGTAAGTGTCAGGTGTCTGAGGTCATATTTGAACTCAGGTCTTCTTGACTCCAGGGCCGGTGCTCTATTCACTGCCTACCTAGCTGCCCCTTGGATGAGGTTTTTAATTCCATCTTCTCCCATTTGCAATTGAAATCTCCTTGTAACAAAGGAAAACTGAACAATTTATCTGTGTTGTGTGCAGCATTCCATTCCCAAAGTCACCCACTTCTCTACTACAAGGAAGGAACTGTGTTCCATTGTCTGTTCCCTTGGAACAAAAATCATCCTTAGAATTAATCAGAGTTCATCTTCCATTTTGTGTTTTCATTTACATCATGTCATTGTTATGTTGTTCTGAGAAAGGTTGTTTTGCAAAGGAAATATAGATGAAGTAATTGCAGGGAACCCAGTAAGAATTCTGGATCATTTACTTTTTGGGGGGAACCATTCCAGGTAAGAGAAGAGAACTTATTGGTGGGGGGAGAGGGAATCTGGATTTGGAGCCTGTGGACATGTATTTTGTTCCTGAGGCCTGTAACTGTAGAACCTTAGACAAATCACTTAACTTCTCAAAGTTTCATTCACTTTTATCTCTAAATTGTGAGATTCTATAGTTTTACTTAGTGGCAGGCAAAAAGCAAACCAAAACAAAACAGAAACTAATGGATGGAGAAGGAAATGGCAAACCATTCCAGTATTTTTGCCAAGAAAACTCCACGGACAGTATAGTGCATGGGGCCACAAAGAGTCCTATATGACTGAAAAACAAAGGGAAACACTTTAATATGAAAAGCCAGTAGGTATGTAGTGGATAGAATGCTAGCCTTGGAGTCTGTAAGTCCAGGATTCAAGTCCCACCTATCACATGCTCTACCTGTATAAACCCGAGCTTGTTGCTGTTATGTTTGTCCTTCTTTCTCAAAGAGGGCTACGACATCATGGAGGTGATGCCATGCCTTGTAAGTGAATTGGATTTAAGTGAGGAAGGATGTGCCAAGTCACCAGCCTCACTTTCTCCTCTGGAGCCATGTGGGTCCAGTGGCCAGATATGCATCAGGATGATTGGAGATGGCCCAGATGCCTTTTAAATCTAAGGTCTTTAGCAGGTCTCAGTCTGACTGAGGCAATGCCCATTCAGTGCTTAAGGCTAGGTTGAAAAAATGAGGCAAAGAATGGCTCTTTAACCTAGTCCAGAAAAAAAACCTGAGCAAAAATTTTTCAGTGCCACAAACAACTTTCTAAGATCAGAAATCTCAGACTAGGCTTTGGGTGCTGATCCATAGGGACAGAAGGAGTTTCTTCCCTAGGAGTTTCCTATGCTAAGGAGATCGAAAGTTTAATTCCTTCTCTTCCTCTACAAAAGAAAAAAAAAAGATCATTTTATTCAAATGACAGCATATCTTCTTTTTAAAAAAAATTATTTTTAATTTATGGAATAAAACAAACACCCCCAAAACAGTATAATAAAAAGATTATTGCACTTGAAACAGTGACTCTATATGCAGCTTGCTATTTCTTTCAAATATACAATAAAATTATTATGTAAATTTCTTTTTTTCTTCCCTCTTCCACAACCCTAGAGATGGCTACCATTAGATACAAATAGGTGGATATACATATGTACACACACACACACACACACATACAAACACACACACACACACACACATACAATTATTCTATAGATGACAGTATGTCTTCTGAAGGTCAGTATTGGCCTTCCTTGGGTGCTGGCTTTCTTTAGTCTATCTAGTTAAACAATTAGAGGTGTCAAACTCAAAGCCCATAGAAAAGCTCCCTCAGCTGAACTGGATTAAAATGTAACTGAGAAATGCTTGGCCGAATAAATAAAAATACAATCCAAGATCGATAATGCTAATTTGTGGTTTTCTAAGATGATATGCAACTGGAATCCATTTTTATTTGAGTCTGATGCTGCTGGTATATAGTATCTTCCCTCTTTATCTGAAAGCAGCTTCATTCCTAACTCTTTTTCCCTCTCCATTTCCTTCTATAACCTTTATTTTCATTTGCATCTATGTTGATTGGGAGGCCATTTTGTTCATTCAATGGTTTGCAGCTACCAGCATTGCTTTATTTCCCCACCCAATATGGGAGCCTCTGATCTCCCTCCTACTTGGTGTCTTTGTTCTTTCTGGCTCTCTTTGTTACCTCCATTGTGTTTTCACTCTACAGATTATAGCCTGAGCCAATAATGGAAGAAGCTCTTTCTTCTTCCCAAGTTGTTGATTTCCCTAAGCAAAATATCTCTTATGGATGTGTACAGCAACTACAAAGAAAAGCTCAAAATCCCCTAGCTCTTTCAGGCACTTCTGAGCTGAGAGTAGATAGGCTGGTAGTCAGGAAAGAAAAAAAATCCAAAATATCCTTAAAAAAAATCACTCCCCTCAAGGAGTGTGTTCCCTTTTTGACAAATGACATTGAAGACAGCAACAGGGACAGTGCATAACTCTCAGGATAATGCTAAAATTTCCTATTCTAGACATTAGCAATAATGATAGACACCAGAATCGTCTCACTAAGAAAGACAGCATTTTGTTACACAAATGGTTTATTTTTTCTCTAGTGCTCTGAGCCTTCAATGTGTTGAAAATGGATTGGTGCTTTAGGGGAATTTATTGTGAATGGATGTGCTAAAAAAAGGGGGAGGATTCATTTAGCCAGACACTTATTTTTTTTTTTCAGGTTAGTCTTTTATTGCTACTTGAATACACTAGTTTCTCCTTGAAGAGAACTTGTACCATTTTTAGTTGGGCAGGACATTTATGATTTATTACATGAATTTGGAGATACCATGGGTTGAGTCATGTCCACCGAAACATAACAACTATAGACAACAAAGTGTGAAATCATGTTGTATGATGGGCATTGCCTCAGGATTTCATTTCAATCAATTAACCAATTATCATATATTTACTTGTTGTCTGCTCTGTCCTAGGCGGTATCTCAGAATTGGGAGAACCCTCCAAGTCCATCTAGTTCTACTATCTAGACAAGAATTTCCTCTACAGGAGTGGTGTCAAAATCAAATAGTTTGTTTTATTTCACAAATTAAAAATAAAATAATATAGGAATAGGGGCTTCTAATTTATACATAAGGATTCCTGTGGGTCACATAGTGACTTAGTTTCAAAATGTAATATTATCAATATTTTATCATATTTTTATTTATCTTGTTAAATATTTCCCAATTATTATTTAAATCTTGTTCAGACTACACTTGGGAGTGTTTGAGGGTATGTGTTTGACACTTCTGCTGCATAACCTCATGGAGAAGTGGTCATATAGACCTTGCTGAAAGATCTCCAGTGAGGAGAGACAACCTATCCTACCCTAGTTCTCAAGGTCTTTCTGCACATCAATACTGAATCTGCTTCTCTGCAAATCCCAGCCATACTTTCCAACTCTAGAATCAGCCAGAACAAATCTAGTTCCTTTTCCTTCTCCTATATTTTTAAATACTTGATCCAAGTGGACATGAAAAGGAAAGAAGCCCATTTGTTGCAATCTCCCCCTGTCCACCCTGAAGAAAACTTTGATCCTATGATCCTGGGAAGTAGGAAGAGAATTTAATTGGAATTGAAAAATGATGCAATGTTGGTAATAACTTCTTAAAGCTAAATTTACCTCCTTCCTTCCTTCCATTCCTCATTAAGAGAAATTCTTTGGACTAGATTTCCCAGAGAGACACATGAACAGCTACAGAATGTAGTATCAGTAGGACTCTGATTCCTGGGGAGACTTGTGAGAGGTGGAAGCTTTAAAAAAGCAGGATGTCTGGAACTAAGTGTGTAAACAGAGATAGGAAAGCAAGCCATGGATTGTGGTCAGAGTGAGAAGACAGAAAAGGAGCATAAGAAGTGATACAACTAATATGTTCCTCAACCAGGAATTTTCAGGTAAGCCTTATGTCCCCATGAGTGAAGGAGAGAGACTTTAGCAGATACCAATCAACCCCAAGAGGCTTCTGAAGAAATACATGAATTGTTGGAGCTGAGCTCTATTTTTTTTACCCCTGCATAGAAAGTTTCAAAATAGAAATGTCCCTTCTCTGACATGATAGGGAGATCAGTGGTGTTTGGGAGGATTAGATTCGAACCCTGTGGAGCTTATAAGCTTATAAGGAAGCAGAGAATTATTCTACTGCTGTATTCTATTTTGTTATTTGTACTGTTTTATGTCTTGACTAAATGCTTTTACTATTGAATAACTTGCTTAGTCTTGTAATAGAACATGTTAGCTCTTTTCATTACTTGCAAAATTGATTAGCCCAAATAACCAACTCTAGACTTGAAAAAGTATCAGATTCGAAACCAGAGCTTTCAGAGGCTCCATATTTTAATGGTTAGTCTAAAAAGTCTAAACCAGCTGGTATCATCATCATTCAATAAATATGTATTTGCAATGTTATGTTAGGCACTGCATCGTTCCATATTATTTTATGATATTGGCATCTTGTTGAGTTCCTTTGGCTTTGTTTTGCAATTCAATATAATTCTGCTTAATTCAATTCAACCACAGATTTTATTTTAGAAAATTATAAATTCAGTCACTTATTTGAATTAGTATTGAAAAACCCAAACCAAATTACTTGTTTAAAAGAAGTTACTCTAACAGGTGTTCATTTAGATGCCTCATTCAACCCTTTCCAGCTTTTCTACTTTGAGAATTAGTATTGTAAATTTTCTGTTGAATAGTACATGAGATGACAGGTAGCTCTCTGCAATGATGGTGTATTGGAGAAAGTACTAGATATGTAGTTTGATGGCCTAGGTGCCAAGTCTGGCCTGGCCACTAACTTGTTTCTGAACTTTTGGAAAGTTACTTTCTCTCTTTGGGCCTTAGTTTCCTAGTCTGTAAAATAGGGGATAAGTTTGGAGTGGATGATCTCTTAGGTCATCTCTAACAATAATATAATAGCTAAAACTTACATATAGTGCTTTCAAATTTGCAAGCACTTTAACGTGTATTGGCCCATTTGAAGATTTTTATCTCATTTGATCACCATTAACTTATTTGAAAGATTTTTTCATGCACTGTGCTAAAATATGGGGATAAAAGACAGGCAAACATACTGTTCTTATCTTTAAGATAGAACACATTTTAAAGGAAGAGACAACATGTAAATGGCTATGTAGATAAAAGCCATATATTGTATAAACGGGAGGTAATCTAGAAGGAAGGCACTGGAGGTTCAAGGGGGAGATGGAACAACATGTTTAAGGACTTTAATCCAACCTCATCAATTAATAGATGAGGACACTGAGAATCAGAGCAGTGACATGGCTTGTCCCAATTCCCACAGGTACTAAGTGATAGGGCTGGGATTTTCAGGAGACCTGAAGAGATCTGTAAACCATGGTGAAGGTACTACACTGGAAGACATGTAGCTCCATTAGTAGAAGGAAATGAAAAAGTACCGTGTGAGGGCTTTGTGGACCTTTTACCAACAAAAGGTTGTTTTAGATAGTGACAGGACTGCTTTGCATAGGCGATGAAGAGACTGTTTAAGAACACGCGCTAGAAGTGTTAGTTAAGAAGACCAAAGATCACATGGAAGAAGTCTTAACAACAGTAGGTCATGCAGCAGATTTAGGCAACTGTCTAAATGGGATCTTACACCTTTTGGACTTTTTAAAGCAGCAGGCATTGCAATCTCTTTGCTACTGACATCAGATGGTATTATCTACCTGTTTATAAAAGCTTCTCTTTTGTTACATTTTGGCCAGTATGGCCAAAAATAGGAGAGTCCCAGACTATCCAATTTTATAAATGGAGACTCAATTTATAGATGTTTTACACCCTAAGAAAGTAGTGTGGTCCCTTGGATACCAAAAGATATCTCTGATGAAGAGTTGTAATGTTAATGGATAGGATACAACAATTAGTATTTATTAAGCACATACTATGTTCAAAGCATGTGCTGAGTACTGGAGATAAAATACTAAAAAGAAAGACAGTCCCTGCCCTCAAGGAATTTACAATCTAATGCAGCAAGAAAACACATAAAAAGAAAGTGAAAAGGGGTTGTGATAAGGAGGGTAGAGAAGGTAGCCTGTGTGTATTTTTGTGAGGGGAGTGAGGGTGACATGATGATGATGTAGTTGAATTCAAGGAAAGCAGCTGGTTGGAAATGACTGGGCTTAGGGCCCTCTTTAAAAGGAGGCTTTGGGAAGAGCTTCTTGCTCTCCTCTCCCACCCTCCAATCCAAAGAATAGAAATTACTAGGGGTACTGATGAGGTATGAGCACAAAAGCTAATGCAGTTTCTGGGACAGGAGAATATAGGGAGATGTAATAATAGAGAAGACTCACACAAACATGGAGAACAGTGGTAAGTACTACTAGTTTAGGTGCAGACTTTTGAAAGCTAGAGTTGTTAGGGGACTTAATGAATTAGGTATAATAGGCATTTTCCTGGCTAACAGTGATGAGCACATCAATGGTTGGTGCAAACCCACAAAGGTGAAGGACAGAGGAAATGTGAAAGATAACACTGAGGTTATGAAAGGCTGTCAGTCTAGCATGTAGAAGCTGACCTTTTTCATTTTTACCATTTGCCTTTGGAGAGATTTTGATAGGAAAATAGCACCATTTTCCTGGGAAGATCCAACAGACTATGCTCTAGAACCAAAGGGGCAGAGGTATAGCTTGATGCTCATACTTGACCTTCAGGGACAGAGCTTAAGACAATAGTTGCTTCAGAAAATAGAAGACTGCTTTAGTACTAAAAGAACTGAGGTGATTGATGCACGTACCTCATCTCAAGGGAGGCAGCTGATAGTGACAAGAGCTTCCAAGGCATCCTGTAGTGCCTGAATTCATGAGCTCAGTCCCAGTGATTTCCCTTTTTGTTTGTGAATTGCCTTTTGCTCTGATCTGGCTTCAGAGCAACTGAGAACTGAACTTCTGACTTTCATTTTCTCACTTGTTTGGGAAAGATGTGGGAGGATGGGGAGGAGTGAATAAATATCACAGATTAGGGAGCTCATGGTGAGTGCTTTGAGATCAATGTTATGCCTTATTTTTTTAAAAACCATTTGGATTAAGTGCTTTCTAAAGTAATGATCTCGGTAGGGTAGTTCAATGAGATAGAGGGTGAAAGGATAGGATGCAAAAGGCTAAGTTGGTTAGAGTAGAGCCAAAACAGGTTATTGGCAAATAAATAAATACCCTTAATGACTGCCAGAAGCTAGAGGAAGTACGTAGAGAGCAGAAGTAATGAATTTGTGAAAACCAACTGCCCCAACATGAAAAAGCAGCTTGATTGGCAGTCATACCACCTTCTGTGATGCTAGGTGGTTATTCTATAAGTATCAGGGGAGCCTGAGAAGAAAAAGGAAAGGGTATTATATCTTGGTTAGGAGCATGGGCCCTGGGTTATACAGTCCAATTCACTAGGGTGGAAAGGAAGGAACAGACTGAAAAGAGACACTTGGTTTGGTAGTAGAGATTGCATAATTGGCTACATGGGCAGCTGGGTGGTACAATGGATAGAATACTGGGTCTGGAGTCAGGAAAACTCATCTTCCTGAATTCAAATCTGGCCTGAGACACTTACTAGGTGTGTGATCCTGGTCAAGTCATTTAACCCTTTTTGCCTCAGTTTCTTACCTGTAAAATGAACTGGAGAAGGAATAGCAAACCACTCCAGTATCTTTGCCAATAAAATCCAAAATGGGTCATGAAGAGTCAGACATGACTCAAATGACTGAACAACAACAACAACAAAAATTGCCTGCATTTTCTCCCCTGCTGTATTTCTCAAGACAGGAATCCAGAGTTTAGAAATTTAACACAAAGGCTGATTTTAGAAACTTATTAGAGTACTCCATTTCCCTGAATAAACATTCTGGACTGAAACTAAGGGGAAAATTAGTGTGTATAGGAGAAGACTCAATATGTCACTAGGAAAAGAAAACCAAACTACCTATATCAAAAATGAGAAGGGTGACATCTCCACCAACGAAGAGAAAATTAAAGCAATTATTAGGAGCTATTTTGCCCATTAAAAATCTGATAATCTAAGCTAAATCAATGAATATTTACAAAAAAATGAATTGCCAGATTAACAGAAGAGAAAATAAGACAGAACCCTATCTTAGAAAAAGAAGTTGAACAAGCTATCATTGAATTACCTAAGAAAAAATTCCCCAGGGCCAGATAGATTCACAAATAAATTCTACAAAACATTTAAAGAAATATTAATCCCAATACTATATGAAGTATTTGGAAAAATAGGCAAAGAAGGAGTCCTACCAAATTCCTTTTATGACACAAATATGGTGCTGATACCTAGGTCAGGAAGAACAAAAGCAGAAAAAGAAAATTATATACCAATTTCCCTAATGAATATTGATGTAATTTTTAAAAATAAAATACTAGTACAGAAATTACACTGATATAGCAGAAGGATATGACCAGATGTGATTTATGCCAGGAGAGATTTATACTAGGGATGCAGGGCTGGTTCAATATTAGGCAAAGCATCAGCATAATCGACCACATCAATAATAAAACTAACAGAAATCATACGATTATCTGTATAGATGCAGAAAAAGCTTTCAGCAAAATATAACACCCATTCCTACTAAAAATTCTAGAAAGCACAGAGATAAATGGAGCTTTCCTTAAAATGATAAGTAGTCTTTATCTAAAATCATCAGTAATCATTATCTATACTGGAGATAAGCTAGAAGCCTTCCCAATAAGATCAGGGTGAAGCAAGGATGCCCATTATCACCACCATTATATAATATTGTATTAGAAATGTTAACTTTAGCAATAAGAGAATAAAAAGGAAAGTGAAGGAATTAGAATAGGCAGTGAGGAAACAAAACTATCACTCATCACGGATGATAAGATGTTATACTTAAAGAATCTAGAAAATCAACTAAAAAGGTAGTTGAAATAACAATTCTAGCAAAATTTCAGGATATGAAATAAACTTACATAAATCATCAGCATTTCTACATATTATGTACAAACCCCAGAAGCAAGAAATAGAAAGAGAAATTCCGTTTAAAATAACTCTAGACAATATAAAATACTTGGGAGTATAACTACCAATACAAAGCCAGAAACTATATGAACATAAATATAAAACACTTTTCACATGAATAAAGTCAGATTGAAACAACTGGAATAATATCATTTGCTTATGGAACAGCTAAGTCAATAAAACAAAAATGGAAATTCTACCTAAATTAATTTACTTATTCAGTGCCATACCAATCAAACTACCAAAACTTATTTTGCAAAGTTAAAAAAAAATAATAAAATTCATCTGGAAGAACAAAAGGTCAAAAATATCAAAGGAATTAATGAAAAAATGTAATGGAAGGTAGCCTAGCCATACCAGATTTCAAGCCATATTATAAAGTGGTAATGATCAAAATAATTTGGACTGGCTAAGAAATAAAGCGTTGGATCAATGGAACAGATTAAGTATGCAATACACAGTAGTAAATGACTATAGTAATCTAGTGTTTGATAAGCCCAAAGGTACAAGCTTATGGGATGAGAACTCACTATTTGACAAAAAACTGTTGGGAAAACTGGAAAACAGAATGGCAGAAACTAGGTATAGACCAACATCTTAATCCATATATCAAGATAAAGTTAAAATGGGTTTATTGTTAAGACATAAAAAGCATTACCATAAGCAAACTAGGTGAGCATAGAATCATTTACCTATCTGATCTATGGAAAAAGGAAGGATTTTTTTTTTTTTTACCAAAAAAGAGATAGCATTACAATATGTAAAATGGATAATTTTAATTATATTAAATTGAAAAGATTTTGCAGAAACAAAACCAGTGCAACCAAGATTAGAAGAAAAAGAGAAAGCTTCATTTTTTTTTACAGCAAGTGTCTGTGATAAAGGCTTCATTTCTCAAATATAGAGAACTGAGTAAAATTTAGAAGCATACGTCAATTGATAAATGGTTAAATGACATGAGCAGGCAGTTTTAGATGAAGAAAGCAAAGCTATCTATAGTCATATAAAAAAATTCTCTCAATCACTATTGATTACAGAAATGCAAATTATTTTATTTTTTAAATTTCTTGTTTACAAAACTCAGTTCCACAAGTTTTTGAGTTCCAAATTTTCTCCTTCCCCCTCCCCCCAAGTTGGCATGTAATCCAATATAGGTTCTATGTATACCTTCATATTAAACTTATTTACACAATAGTCAAGTTGTAAAGAAGAATTATAAACCATGGAATTAATCGTGAGAAAGAAGAAACAAAACCAAAAAGGAAGGGAAAAAAGAGAGCAAATAGTTTGCCTCAATCTGCATTCAGACTCCATAATTCTTTCTCTAGGTATGGATAGCTTTTTTCATCATGAGTCTTTTGGAGCTATCTTTGAACTTTGTATTGCTGAGAATAGCCAAGTTTATCAAAGTTAGTCATCACAGATGCTGTATGTTTGTAATTGTGTATAATGTTTTCTTGGTTCTGCTCCCCTCACTCAGCATCCCATCATATTTAAGTTTTTCCAGGTTATTATGAAGTTTGGTCTGCTCCTCATTTCTTATAGCACAATAGTAGTCTGTTACATTCATATACCAAAACTTATTTAGCCATTCCCCAATTGATGGGCATCGCCTTGATTTCCAATTCTTTGCCACCACAAAAAGAGCTGCTATAAATATTTTTGTACGTACAGGTCCCTTTCTCATTTGTGTGATCTTTTTGGGATACAGCCCTACAAGCGGTATTGCTGGGTCAAAGGGTATGCATATTTTTATAGCCCTTTGGGCATAGTTCCAAATTGCTCTCCAGAATGGCTGGATCAGTTCACAATTCTACCAACAATGTAACAGTGCTCCAATTGAGAAGTCCAAATTAAAACAACTCCGAGGTACCACCTCACACCTATCATATCGGCTAATACGACATAAAAGGAAAATGATAAATGTTGGAAGTGGTTGTGGAAAAGTTGGGACATTAATGAACTGTGGGTAGAGTTTTGTACTGATTTAGCCATTCTGGAAAACTATTTAGAACTATGTCCAAAAGACTATCAAACTGTGCATACCCTTTGATCCAATAATACCACTGCTAGGTCTTTTTAAAAGAGATTTTTGTAAAGGGGAAAAAGACCTATTTGTACAATATTTAAAGCAAATAATTGGAAATTGAGGAGTTGTCCATCAGCTGGAGAATAGCTGAACAAGTTGTGGTATATAATTGTAATTCTGTACTATTGTGCTATAAGAAATGATAAGGAAGATGCCTAAAAAAACCCTGGATTGTTTGTTGCCATTTGTCCTTCATTCTTGTAGAGAACCAATGTCATCAGGGAGGTAATATCTTGACTTGCAAGTGAATTGGATTTAAGGGAGGCAGGGCTGTACAAAGTCACCAGCCTCACCTCTCCTCTCCAGAGCCATGTGGGTCCAGTGGCAAGACATAGATCAGGTCGACTAGAGATGACCCCAGATGCAGTGGGAGCTCTTGCCCTTTTTAAGCTAAGGTCCTTCCCAGCTCTCAGTTTGTCTGAGGCAACACCCATTCAGTGCCTAAGGCTAGGTAGTAAGTGAGGCAAAAAAAAGGCCTCTTTTACCTACTAAGAATAAAAATCAATCTATGGGGGGAAGACAGAAACAATTGCTATTTACAATCACTCTGAGCCATCAAAAGCCAAATAATGACCAATGGAAGCTTGAGCTGGAACTTATTGTTGGCTACTCAGTGATAGCTAGAATGATTTGGGATAAAGGCTTAATCAAATAGCTTCATTTGAATCCAAATGGGCTTTATCAAAGCCTGGTTTAACAGAGCTCTATTTCAAGAAAATTATATTCCTTTGGGCAGAGCATCCAGATGTAAGTGTATAATTCTCCATATGAAGGGAGGAAGAAAGGGGGAAGGAGGTAAGAAAAGAAGGAAGAAAGGAAGGAAGGAAGGAAGGAAGGAAGGAAGGAAGGAAGGAAGGAAGGAAGGAAGGAAGGAGCAGCATTGCCCAATTGTAACTGTCTAATTGGAGCTCCAGTGAGGCAGCTACTATTACTCACAAATTGTTGTTCACCCTTTCTTCTCAAAGAGGACCAGTGACATCAAGAAGATGATGTCTTGACTTGCAAGTGAATTGGATTTAAGTGAGGCAGGGCTGTGAAAAGTGATGTCAGCAGAATGAGAAGAAGATTGTACATAGTACAAGCAACATTGTACAATGATAAATTATGAATGACTTTATCTATTTTCAGCAATGCAATGATCCAATTATACAACTTCAAAGGACTCAGGATGGTAAATGCTATCCACTTCCAGAGAAAGAACTGATAGAGTCTGAATGAAGATTGAAACATATTATTTTTTCACTTTTTTAAGAAATGATTTTTGTTTTACTTAGCCTGTTTTCTTTCACTGCATGACTAATACAAATATGTTTTGCATGATTGAACATGTATAACCTATATCAAATTATCTACCATCTCAGGAAAAGGGGAAGTAGGGAAAAAGTTTGGAACTCAAAAATTTTTAAAACAATGTGTAGTTGAGAATAACAATAAAATAATATTTTAAAAAAGACATCATTAGGGACATTGGAGAAGGGATGGAGCTGGCAACATCTCCAATCTTGCTAAAGTATCAAATGCATGTTTCCTTCTTAATTAGTATATATAATACAAAATAGCTCTTAGACCCTGAGGTGATTCTGTGGTTTGGAAGTTTCAAATACAAATTGTCATTGGCTATGTAGTTTGGTTGTGGATAAAACTCCTTTAAGGTGATCTCGGTAAGCTTCCTTTTAAGTAGATTAGTTAGAGTAGAACCAATTCATGGTTTCTTGAGGCAATTTAAATGAGGGAAATCCACTCCATCAAAAAACTGGATATAGTCAGTATCTTCATGTCCTCATGCTTTTATGGGCCATCTAGTCCTGATTCTACCAACAGACTTATTGTGTGACCTCGGCAAGGCACTGTACCTCCCTTTATCTCAGTTTCTGTACCAGTAAAATGAGCTTTAATCTGATAATTCCTAAGATTGCTTCCAGCATTAATGTTCAATGGCTTCTTCATGATAGAAGGCATATCAGCTCTCAGTATAAATAAAAACTATCACTAGGCAGATCAAACAGCATTTATTAAATATTTACTTTTGAATGGCATTGTACTAGGCCCTACATATGAGAGATTTATGTAGACATAGTCCCTTGCACACAATTCCTATATCAAGCTCACAGGTCGTGTACTAAACAATAGTTGCAGATTTACTTCATCTGTTTTGAAAACTAGTTATTTAGTGTCCACCATCTGGAGATATTTCATGGGTGCTTGGGTCACCTTGGGATCCTGGTGACTTCAAATCTTCCTCCTAATTTCCTTTTCCAGTTTGTCAGCTTTGCCATGTGGCATCAAGCTCTGACAATGAAAACTCTAGCTGAAAGTTGTAGCTGGGCAGCTTACAAAAGAGTCAATCACCTTCCCACCTTGATGTAGATGACTCATCACCCCAAATGAATCAGCAATAATATCTTAAAATAAGTAAGACTCATCGTCACACCCTTGACAGTATTTCCCCACTTAAATCTGAATATTTGTCAAAATGGCAGGAATGTGTATATCTCCACCTTGTTTGGATTCTATACTACTGAGGTTTTAGCCTCCTTACTTGACTCTGTACACATAATCTTAAGTTGAAAATTCTCTCAATTCTCAACTATTTCCTCCCCCCCCCCCGCCCCGCCAGTAACACCTAGTCATCCTACAGTGCTACCCACAGCAAGTAGTTTATGACTTTTAGTTTAACTCTAAGGGATAGCCTTCTGACCCAAACATTGTCCTTATGATTAGAGAAACATAGTCTTTGGGGTCCCCAAGTCATGTCTGTATTAACATTGGGATCAGAATATAGAAAAGTAACTAATATGGGGTGGTGGTAGAGGCAAATTTGCTTCTGCAGTCTTCTTCAACTCTTGCCTAGTGTTCCACATTTCTTTTCTTTTCTTTTTTAAATCAAACCTCTGATTTCATTGATGTAGGGAACTTTCAATGGGGAAACTTCCCCTGTTAATAATAGCTTATGGCCTTAGAGAATTGACTGGGATATCGAGAAGTTCAATGACTTCCCCATGGTCACTCACAGTCAGTATTTATCAAAGATGGGGCTTGAACACAGGTCTGTGTGTCTGTAGGGACCAATGTGTCAACTATGCCATACTTCTCTCATATTTTACAAAATATTATAAGTATCAGGCTGATTGCTTTTCATTATATACAAAATGTATTTTGCAATATGTTTGGCACAAGGTCAATGCTGAACAGGAGAGCCAGTAAAAAAAAAATAAAAAAAGACCATAGGATTATAAGACTTGACAGCTGGAAGATCCATAAAAGTCATCTAGTCCAATTTTTTTATTTTACACATGAGCAATAAAGTGATACACTCAAGATCACGCAAGTACTGTTTGTCTAGATCGATTACTGTGGTCTAATCCTCCAGTGCTTACCATATTGAATGTATCAATATTGATACAAATGTGTACTAGAGGAGAAAACCAATGTCTAAGGTTGCTTCTACATTAGCAAAATGTACAGAATCTGTGCATTTGTTTACTTCTAAAGGCAATATGGATTGTAGCCAAGTCTTTGGAGACAAAACTAGGTTTTTTGCTTCAAATTCTACAAAGATGTCAACTAACAAAAACCATACAAAAACTGGATGTTCCTCTCAGGATTCCACTTTTAGGGTAAAGAGATAAATGATGATACGCATGCTGCTATCAGTGTTTTATTAAGACAACAATTTCAGCTCTAAAATCCTATATCCTACCGTCTAACGCCATTGACAAGTATTGTCTTAAACAATTAAAGTCAATATTCAGAATAAAATTAAAAATAAATTTAGTGCTGAATCATAAAAGACAAAATTATATCTCCTAAATGATATTTATTAGGCCAAGAAGGTAGACACAAGAAAATAGAGACACACATATATGTACATGTATCTCCATTTATTCATGGGTATATATGTGTACATATATACACATGTGTATGTATGCATATATATGTGTACATATACACAAAAATACACACATGACAATTTTTTTACAGCAAAGATTGAGAAAAAAGAATTTTCTGGTTTTGTTCCAAACTCTTCTATTTAATCCAAGTTTCATGAAATGAACTACACTTGTGAAAAATACACTATAGCTTTGGAATATTTTGCAAGTGGTCATCTCTGTTTGCCATTCATAGTTTTGTCCCTTTATGTTATTCCTTCTTCTCTCTCCCTTTTTATTTTCTGTTCTCTTTGTCTATCTATTTATCCAATGTAGATCCTATTAAAGGTACCATTTTAATAATGGCTAATAGAATTTATTCATTAAGATATAAAGCCAGGCACTGTAGGCTCTTTGTACCATTTTATTCCATCTCTCAAACAATGGTTTCCTCTAGTCTTTACTTTCACTCAGTGAATATTTCCTCCTTCCATTGCAGCATGTTTCTAAAATAGAGCTTAAACCCTTATCCTTCTCCACAAATCCATTAAGATAGAAATCTTAGAGCACTTCATATTTGTCTGTGATTGCATATGGAAAACCTATTAATCTTTTTTAAATGGTTAGCAAAGCATTCAGGAAAGTTACTAGAAAACTCCCTAAAAGTGCTACCCTGTGTTGTTCAATGACAAACTGATCCAGAAGATCCACTTTGGTGGCATTTCCATTAACCCTCAAAATGCCAGGTGTTTATCTGATGAGTCAGCAAATTATTTTTGCCTTTATGGTTAAGTAATGATGGTTTCCATAGTAGTTGTGGCAGGAGGCAGT
This sequence comes from Phalanger gymnotis, assembly GCA_028646595.1. Classification (NCBI taxonomy): domain Eukaryota; kingdom Metazoa; phylum Chordata; class Mammalia; order Diprotodontia; family Phalangeridae; genus Phalanger; species Phalanger gymnotis. The sequence continues at coordinate 192,322,128 of CM053624.1, read as the reverse complement.
TTTGCCTGATGAATAGAGTGTTGAAGTTATAATCAGGAGGATTTGGGTTAAAATCTCAGACACTAGCTGTGTGAGCCTGGGTAAAGCACTTAGCCTCATTCAACCTCTCTTTCCTCATTTGCAAAATGGGGATAATGATAACTCCAGTATTTACCTGGTAATGTTATCCTAAGAGAATATGACCAATGTACTTTGTACAATTTAAATCCCTTTATAGATGTTAGCTACTGACAATATATATAAAAAAAAAGAGCGTCTTTCTTTAGTGAGTGAGAATAGGTGCAGAAGCCCAGGGATACATTTTCCAAACTCAGGAATAGCTTTAGAAAATCTCGAGTTTTTTGGCCTCATGCAATAATATGAATAATTTAGCAAAGTGAGTATGGGATCACAGAATCTTAAAGTTGGAAGAGACCTTAGGGCACATCTAGTTCAGCCAATATCTGAAAGGGAGGTTTTCTAGCCTTTGCTCGAAGACTTATAATGACAGGGAACCCACTACCTCCTGAGACATCCCATTCTGCTTGTAGAATACTTTTTATTGGGGTGTTTTTTTCCTGACATCAGGCTTAATTTTGCTTTTTTTTTTGTAGCTTCTTCCCATTGTTATTATTCCTGCCTTCTGAGGTCACACTGAGCAAGAAAATCCTTCTTGCTTGTGGTAGTCCTACAAACACTTGAGGATAGTAAATATACTAACCACCAGCAAGGACTTTGCACATGCAGGGATGGGATATAGTATTGAAGTCTCCCCCCACTCCTTATGATGCCTGAAAGCTTAAGATAAACTCATTTTTACCCACTTTAATATCCAAGGCAGATAATCTACACAGAGTTGCAGCCAAGGTGGTGGAGGAAAGGCAGAGACCTGCTTGAGCTTTCCCAAATTCCCCTCCAAACAACTTTAAAATAATGACTTAAAATGAATTCTGGAGTGGCAGTTTATTCCCATGTAGTATCCCCATCCCCAGGGGAGCAGGGGCAATTGTCACAGTTCCACAGTAGAAAAGAGTGCTTGTGGTTGCTATCAGACCAGGATATAGGCCGGGGGGAAAGTGGCCATGTTTCTCCTTAGATATTACCACCTTGGAAGAGCTGAAAACTTGCAGACCCCCAGAGGTAGCTCAGAAAATAGCAGGATGAGGCTTGAGATAGTGCCCTCTCCACCCTGGGAGCAGAACCCAAATTTAGCATAAAGTTAAAGGTCAAGAAATAGGTTGAAAAATGAGCAAACAACAAAAAAGAACCTGACCACAGAAAGTTACTTATGGTAATAGGGAAGGCCAAAATACAAACTCAGAAGAAGACAGCAAAGTTAAAACAGTTACAAGCAAATCCTCAAATGAAAATGTGAATTGATCTCAGGTTCCAAAAATAATTTCTAGAAGAGCACAAGATGGATTTTAAAAATTAAATAACAGAAGTAGAGGAAAAATTAAGAACAGAAATAATAGTGATACAAGAAAATCGTGAAAAAAGAATCAACTGCAAGGGGGCACAGAAAAATACTGACGAAAAGGACACTTTAAAAATGGAGTAGGCCAGATGGTAAAAGAGGCATAAAAATCCACTGATGAGAACTCCTTAAAAAGTGGAATTGGCCTAATGAAAAAGGAGATACAAAAGCTCACTGAAGAAAATAACTTCTTAAAAATTAGAATTGAGCAAGCAAGAAGCTTAGAACTCAGAAATCAAGAAACAATAAAAGAAAATTTAAACAATGAAAAAAGAAGAAAATGTGTAATATCTCATTGGAAAAAAAACTGACCTAGAAAATAGATCTAGAAGAGATAATTTAAAAAAAAATATTGGATTACCCAAAATCCTTGATTAAAAAATAGATCCTAGATATCATCTTTCAAGAAATTATCAAGCCAAACTGCCCTGATACCCTAGAACCAGAGAGCAAAAATAGAAACTGAAAGGATCCATTGATCACCTCCTGATGGAGATCATAAAACCAAAACTCCTAGGAATATTATTGCCAAATCCAGAGCTCCCATATAAAGGAGAAAATTCTTTAAGCAACTAGAAAGAAACCATTCAAATATCATGGAACCACAGTCAGGATAACACAAGATTTAGCAGCTTCTATATTAAAGGATCAGAGGACTTGGAATATGATATTCCAGAGGGCAAAGGAGATAGGATTACTATCAAGGATTGCCTACCCAGCAAACCTGAATATAATCCTTCAGGGAAAAAATGGATATTTAATGGAATATAGGCCTTTCAAGCATTCCTCATGAAAAGACTGTAGCTGAACAGAAAAATTGACTTTCAAATACAACATTCAAGAGAAGCAGGAAACAGTAAACAGGAAAGAGAAATCATAAGAGATTCAAGAAGGTTATGTTGTTTACATTCCTACATGGGAGGATGATACTTGTAACTCTTACAAACTTTATCATTATTAGAGCAGTTAAAAGGAACATACATAGAAGACATGGGTGCAAATTGACCATATGTGATTGCAAGCAAAGTGGGGCTTTTCACTGTTTTTTCTTTTGGAATGTTTCTCAGCACTAAGGCAATCAAGTGATTTTGATTGAGTCTTGCCTTTGTTTCAATCAAGAGTCTTTGATTGAATCAAGAATCTCTGATGACCTGCCTAAGTCACATGAGTTTGAGTCACATGGTTGTGATGCCTTCTGACCCTGATGATGTGTATATATACTCTGAGGTTAGCATTTTGCTTTGGGGGCTCACTCATTGGAAGATTGTTCCTGTGATTTGGCCAGATGAGACTCTGGGTAACTGTTAAGGAGCCCCATGGCTTTGAAAACACAGATGTTGTTACTTCTCTCTGTGGTAACTATTTATGTATTGCTATGGACAAACAGAAGCCCTATCTGCTGATGTGTGTTATTTGCTGTGTTTGTATAATTTTGGCTTGCAATTTCTGTTTGTGTTTTCTCTGAAGTTCAGGGTCCTGACTTTTTCCCCTGAACTAAGTGAATGATATATGTATGTTTAATTAAAGTGAAATTGTAAACCCCTTAAAGTTGCTTTCCTTAGAAAAGCAGATCAAAGAACCTGTGCTATAAGTCCTCTTGTGTATTGGTGTTATTGGCCTTTTACCCACACAGCAACTGCTAGTAATATTGTTCTTACATCATGATGAGATGATGTCTAAAAGAATAAAATTAAGGGGTAAGAAAGAGGCATGCACTGGAGGAAAGGGGAAGGGAGAGGTAGAATGGGGTAAATCATCTCGCATAAAGGAGGTACAAAAGAACCTTTATAGTGAAGAGGAAGATGGGAGTGGTGGTGGCAAACAATGCTTGAACATTGCTTTCATCAGAATTGGCTGAAAGAGGTAATAACATACATACTCAGTTGGGTATAGATTTCTGTCTTACCCTACAGGGAAGTTTTTGGGGTAGGGAATAAGAGAGAGAGGTTCTAAGAGGAGGGAAGTTAGATTAGGGGAGGTGGTGATCAGAAACAAAACACTTTTGAGGAGGGACAGGATAAAAGAAAACAGAGAGAAACGTTCGTAGGAAAAATAGGATGGTGTGAAATATATAGTAATAATAACTGTGAAAAAAATTTCTTACAGCAAGTGTTTGTGAGAAAGGCCTCATTTCTCAAATATAGAGAACTGAGTCAAATTTATAAGAATAGAAGTCATTCCACAAATGACAAAAAGTCAAATGATATGAACAGGTGGTTTACAAATGAAGAAATCAAAGCTATCTATAATCATATAAAAATCCTCTAAAACACTATTGATTAGATAAATGCAAATTAAAACATCTTTAGGGTAACACCTCACACCTATCAGACTGGCTAATATGACAGAAAAGGAAAATGACAAATGTTGGAGGGGATGTAGAAAATTGGGACACTAAAGCACTGTTGGAGTTGTGAACTGAGCCAACCATTCTGGAGAGCAATTTGGAATTATGTCCAAAGGGCTATAAAACCCTTTGATTCAGCAATATCACTACTCGGTTTGTATCACAAAAAGATTTTTTTTAAAAAAGGAAAAGGACCTATTTGAACAAAAATATTTGTAGCAGCTCTTTTTGTGGTGTCAAAGAATTGGAAATTGAAGGGATGTCCATCAACTGGGGAATTGCTAAACAAGTTATGGTAAATGATTGTAAAGAAATACCATTGTGCAATAAGAAATAATGAGCAGCATGCTTTCAGAAAAACCTGGAAAGACTTACATGCACTGATGTAAAGTGAGGTGGGCAGGACCAGAATAGTGTACACCATAACAGCAATATTATATAATGATCAACTGTGAAGAACTTAGCTATTTTTAGCAATACAATGATCCAAAACAATTCCAAAGAACTTATGATGAAAAATGCTATCTACCCTCAGAGAAAGAACTGATGGAATCGGAAATGCAGATCAAAGCATACTTTTTTTCTTTTTTTTTGTCTCTGTTTTCTTTCACAGCATGACCAATATGGAAAAATTTTTAGATGACTGCACATTTATAACCTATATCAAATACCACACCTTGGCAATGACAGAGGAGGAGAGGGAGAAAATTTAGAACTCAAAAATTTTTTAGAAAGGGTATTGAAAATGTTTTTTCATGTAATTGGAAAAAAAATGAAATTTTATTGAAACACAAAAATCCAAGGAAATTTGTCTCAAGACATGTTTGTTCTTCTCTGCTGTTTTGAGGAGTTAGTTATGCCAAATATTCACAGAATTGAGTCAGTTCAGACATCTCTACTTTATAGTATGCTCTGAAAGGACAAAAAAACCCTCCACTAGCAACTCTATTCCCTTTTTTCCCCATTTTTTTTTACAGCAAACACTCCCTCAGAATGTAGTTAAAGTCAGCTCATATTTATATGGCTAGAAAACCATTGTGACAGTAAAAAGAAATTAAATAAAGTTTCAAATAGCAGGAAACTCTAAAAGGGTAAAATAGTGTTAGGTCACTAAGTAGCTATGAGGCAAGGGGAGGGAGGGAAGTGGAGAGTGGATAAATTCACCAGGTCCCAGTAGCTAGGCAAGGCTCCAGCTACTCTCCTTTATGGGCAGTCCAAGATAATTGAGTCCTTAACTTGCAATCAGCTCCTACCAGTGGTGCATGCCCATGTCCCTCGCCCCTTATTTATAGAACTCTTGTATTCTGAGATCCTCCATCCAGCATGTCTCAACTCTTGAGATCTTTTAGTCTCTCATTTAAGTTTTTAATTACAATTCTCAGCAGTTACTGAGAATGTTTGAGATGAGGACTTGTATTATGTCAGAGTATTCATACTAAACACAAAGGGCAGCACTTTAGACTTTCTCTTTAATGGCTTGATGAAAACTACACAAACTTAACAATTTAGAGGTGTGCTTTAGAGATCATTGAATCCAACCTCCCATCTTACAGATGAAAAAACTGAAGCAAAGAGAAGTTTAGTAACTCAGCTAAAGTTACACAGGTAGTTAAGTGGTATAGGATTAGAAAGTGCTTCAAAAGTCAGAGTCCAAACCTATGCCTTTAAAATTAGATCTACACACAAGCTATCACTGACTTCTGTTTGCTTTATAAAATCACAGAATCTTTCTAGAGAACCAGAGTTTACCAAACTCTAACTGAATAGAAATCCCCTTTACAATATAGCTGACAAGTGACAATCTAGTGGTCATCTCTAACAAGAAGATGTCCAGAGACAGGGGTGTGCCAGAGTCAGCTTGAACCAGACTTAGGGAGGGATTTAAAAATTTTTTGATGTGATCATTTCCATCTGAAAAAAAATTGTCTTGACTTATTGTTTCGTTTACTAGCTAGACTTGAGAAAGTCTGAATAATACAGACTAAACTTAAAAAAGTCTTGTTTACATATTTTTTTCCTCAATGGTCTGGTTGTTAAACATTTACTGGCACACACCTGAGTCTAGTCCACTTTTGTACATCTTCCACTTTTAGGAAACATTTTATTTTTTGGAAATTTCAAGCTCCTGCCTCTATCTCTGTCTCTGTCTCTGTGTCTCTGTGTGTGTCTCTCTCTCTGTTTCTGTCTGTCTGTCTCTCTCTCAGTCTCTCTCTGTGTCTCTGTCTCTGTCTCTGTCTCTCTCTCTCTCTCTCTGTCTCTCTCTGTCTCTCTCTCATCTTCAATGTGTTTTAGTGCACATAATTTCCAAAGGAAACAGATAGGTCAAATATCTTGTCTTAAAAGATGGACCTTTTGTATTGCAAAATAATCATGATAATAATAAAACTGCTGAAAAAGGCAATGTAAGGTGATGGAGCATATAAAACAATCATAGATCATGGAAGAACAGGTTCTAGCAATAAAAGTGATACTAAATTTATTGGAAGTCAGTTTAATATTTGTTTTTTAAGAGCTACAATAGAAGCTATTATTCAATTAAGCCTTACTCTTTTAGACTCTTATAAGATATTTAATAAGTAAATGTAAAACCCCAAATTCAACTTTACCTTTTTTTGCCTCACTCCAGAGACAATGAATTTTCATTCTCTTTAGAGCATACAAGAGTGAGGATGACTCCCAGCACTAGATAACAGGCTTTTTTTTGCCTAAATGCTCATGCCCCAAGCCAAATGAAAGTTCAAGTAATTTCCCAAACAATTCGAATGTTATAGACATGTAATTAGGATATTTGAAACAAGGAAAAAAATCATCACTGTGGTCTAATATAATCCCCATTATCATTAGTTTTGTGATGTCTTCTTTGGGCTGGGGCCCTTTGTAATGCCAATTGCAAAGTATTTCTATATGGATTTTGAGCCAGATGTAAAAGAGCTTCAGTTCCTGGCATGCTTGTGGTAATAGCATCAATCTGTCAGATATGACTCAACAATTGAAATAAGGTATCCTCTGCACTTTGGGGATAAGAAATGTCAGAGTTTCTTCTATCTGGGCTAGCTGGTGAGTTTTATCCAATTAAGTACAATTTAGCAAGCATCGATTAAGCACCCACTGTATGCCAGGTCTGATGGCAGGTGCTGGGGAAAGAAAGACAAAAACCAAACAATCCTTGCCCTCTGAAAGCTTATAATGGAGCCCAACAATACATACGGAGGTTTAGTATATACAGATTTGGAGCTAGCTACTTAGTGAGGGTCACTAGGTGGCACAATGGATAGTGCCAAGCCTATAGTCAGGAAGACTCATCTTTCTGAGTGCAAATCTGATCTTAGACATTTACTGGTTATGTGATCCTGGGGAAATCACTTAGCCCTGCTTGCCTCAGTTTCCTCATCTGCAAAACGATCTGGAGAAGGAAATGGCAAACCATTCCAGTATCTTTTCCAAGAAAACTGAAATAAGTTGTGAAGAGTCTGACACGATTGAAAAATGATTGAAAAACAAAAAATTAGCTAAGGAGTAAAAAAAGTTCATTAAAATCAAGTCTGGAAGCACTTCAATTTACATTCTGCAGTTCTGGTTTTGGCATTCCAGAGAGTGTTTTCGTTGTATGTATCCATGATGAATAGGATATATTTTGGACTTTGGACCACAAACAAGAACTAAGGCTGTTGTAAGCCAGTTTCAGGACAGCCCACAATGGATGGTCACTTCTCTTTATGACATGAGACAGGCATTTCTCTCTCATGGCCCAGACACTCCACAGCAGAAATCTGAATGTCATCATGTGTGAATTGCAAAAATATAAATTTTGGGGAGGGGAAGAATTAAATTTTAATTCTTGCTTGATTGGCAAATAGGTTGATGATAACATAAATTCTATTATTTTTTTCTTCTTCCTCTTTCTCCCCTTCCTCCTCCTCCTCCTCCTCCTCCTCCTCTTCTTCTTCTTCTTCTTCTTCTTCTTCTTCCTTCTTCTCCCTTTTCTTCTTCTTCCTCCTCCTCCTTTTTCTTCTTCTTCCTTCTTTTTCTTCTTCCTTCTTCTTCTTCCTTCTCCTTCTTGTCCTTCTCTTTCTCCTCTTCTTCTTCCTCCTCCTCCTTCTCCTTTTTCCTTATTTTTTTTTCATCTTGGCTCTGTGGAAAATGAGTGTTTGGAGCCCAGCACTGAAAGAATAAGCAGATGATGTCTGAGCAAAGATATACCTGATATATCAAGAAAGATGTCACTTTGGTCACTGCTGGCTTATGGATATTATCTGTTTTTTTAAGGCTGTTGAATTTGTTGGAAAATACACTATGAGAGTGCAATATTATACAGATTCTTAACTAAAGACCCTCTAGCTGCTTCCCTCTGCCTTGAAATATCAATTTGTCTTTTGATGTACAAGAGATTCAGTGGTTATGCTATTCTGAATATAAATTTCCTCAAGTTTCATTTTCAAGGAAAGCCTATGAGTCAATGATACATATGAGTGGTGCTTCAATACATATACAATTTCTGATTTCATAACCTCTCCTTTTTTGAAGGAAAAATATGCAGACATACTGAACTGATTTGTTGTGTTTGATGTATGAGTTGGATATCAATATTATTGAAAATGTGAATATTTCATTTCAGTAATAAGTTATTAATCACATAGAGAATATTGGCTGCTATACTCAAGATAAGCCTTTTATCTTTTGTCTATATCTTCAGAGCAAAGTAGAGACCAACTTCTACCATGATCCAGCATATTTGATTTGCTTTGAGAATGAATTTGGAGAAGTTAGGACAAAAATATCCATTTACTGCAGTGGCAGGCCTGATGCAGCATGGTTTATGAAAGCTAGTATGGTACAGTGGGTAAAATGCTGGATTTTGAAATTGAGAAGACCTGGGCAAGTTACTTTATTTTGCTGAAACTCAGTTTTCTCATCTGTAAAAGGGATGTTAATTCCTATCTTACAACGTTATTGTGAAACTCAGGTGAAATAATATAGAAAGCTCTTAGCTACATTTAAAAAGAAACAAAATGTCAGTGATCATTTCTCAGCTGTAGATAGAGCATTAATGATATTTTATCAGGAATAGGGAAAAATCTAAGAAAAGAGGAATGACATTCTAATAGGCAGGCAACTGTGAAGGCAATGAAATCTGAGGATATGATTGCTCAAACAAAAATCCTACTAAACAGCATATGAAGTTTGGAAATATTCATGGTTCCATAGCCAAAGAGTAGCTGGATTTATTTCAGGAATATGAAAAAATTGGATTAGTCATTTCAATTTCTGCAAATTCAAGGATGCTTAAAAAAGAATTGGAAGGGGCATTGAATGATTACGTGGGGTCTTCTTGTTCCCTTTGTCTCACAGTGATGTCCACTCAATGAATTTCATTTCCTCTTCTGTAGAATATGGAGATTGGACCAAGAGACCCATTAAGAACTCTTCCAGCTCTAACATTCTATGGTTCTAATTCCTTTAATTACTGTATTTATATATACAAAGGGATTTAAGCAGTATACATACTCAAGCAGAATTTTTCTAGTCATCAGCATTATGTAAAAGGTGAAGTTACTAAAATAAGTGAACTCTAATTCACACCAGTCTTAGAATTCAAGTCGCTTCTAGCACTTAATGGACAGGAAGTAATATTTCTCAGTATTCTGTATCCTGCTCATTGACAGCACAAATGGTTGAAATAGTAGAAAAAACCCACATCTGTTAAACATAATTTAATTAATTTACAAAATTCTCATATCATTTCTCAGAATGTGGAATGAAGGCAAATTCTTTTACCACTATACCACTTTTAAAATTTCATAACCATCCTGTAATTAGATCAGAAATGTTCTTGAATACTATAGGAACTGAATTGTATACATCTTTGTATCATCAAAACCTAGCAAATGCCTCATGTAGTTATAACTTAAAAATGTTTCTTGAATTAAACCATCATATTACAAACCTATATGTCAAAGGAATTGTGAGGTTTCTAGAAACTTGGTCTTATATGGTACACAAAGTGTCAGCTATTTTTCGATATTTACATGCAAAAGGAGACCAACTTGGAAATCTGCTGAAACTTTCTCAAATTATGAAACCAGGACATGTTCTGGGCTTGACATCCAATTCTTATACGGTATTTTTACAAATTGCAAAGAGGGATGGTGAGCAATTATGCATATCTGCTCTTCTGTCTTCCTTAACTGAAAGGACAAAATAAATTTCTCTTTTGGTTCCTGCAAAAATAATAGGTTTTGATGCAGTAAGTAAACAGTACCATTTTAATCATAGTATGTGTATATCTGAGGGCCAACTACATAATGGAATGACTGAAATTACAAAGTACCTAACCAAAGGGTGGAAAAAACAAAAATCAGTGAAGTCAGGTACTCCTTTAGGTCTGAATAGCAAAAATGCTGTCACATTGATGGCTGGCAATTCACAGTGACAATGATGGGCAGATTTTCCAAATCACAAAGATAAGAAGTCTTATATATGTCATTGGCATGGTGACAATCAATCATTTCTCTGCTTCCTCTCCAAAGATGTATTTGACTTAAATAATACAATTGAAATATACTGTTTGCTCATTGTGGGTTTCTTGAAGAAGATTCTGCTTAGACTCTGTGGCTAATCCTATAACACTTCTCCCACTATATAGGTTCATAGCTTTAAAAAAAATCAAAGAAACTCCTAGTCTCCTTGAGTTAGGGACACTTTTTAATTTACTTCAATGTTATTTGTTGATTGAGTATACAGGATCAGATAAGGTGAGCTGAATCTGTATGAACTAGTACTACCAACTGCAGACATTAGGAAAAAGATATTAGGTTAAATAAGAGGGAAATCCAGCAATCAACAAAAGACACCTCTAGAGGTCTACAAATGCTTTACATATGTGATATCATTTGATCCTCATAATAACCCTATGGGGTAGGAACAATTTTATCTCCATTTTTAAGATGAGAGAATTCATTTCTAAAATGGCCTTTCAAAAACGGTGAATTTAGATAGCGTACACAATTGTTTTTTCTGTTGTTTAGTCATTTTGACTTGTGTTTGACTCTTTATCATCCTGTTTGGGGTTTTCTTGGAAAAAATCCTAGAGTGACTTGCAATTTCCTTCTCCAGCTCATTTTACAGATGAAGAAACTGAGGCAAATAGGACTAAGCAACTTGCCCAGGGTCACACAGCTGGTAAGTGCCTGAGGCCAGATTTGAACTTAGGAAATGAGTCTTCCTAATAGCATTTTATCCACTGTGCCACGTCACTGCCTCATGTATACATAATACAACAATACAGTAAACATTTATTAAGTACCTACTGTGTCCTATGTAGTAGGCTAAATGTTGGAATACAAAGAAGAAAAAGAAAGACAGTCTACTCTCAAGGAGCTTACAACCTAATGGAGGAAGATAGCACATAGTACCTGGCATGGGTGGGAACATGAGGTTCCCTGGAGTCCAAATTAATTAGAGTGGCTAATGGAAAGTGGAGAGTTAGTTGGAACATTCAGATCCCAGCCCTATATAAAGGAAAGCTTTGGGAGGATCACACTCCAGCTCTCCAATCAGATAACAGAGGAGGCTGAGGGTGTTGAGAAGATGTTGAATATCCAAAACTCAACATGATATTGAGATTTCAGGTGATCAGTACATCCTGGGTGGAGCATGAAGTTCTGTGGAGTCCAATCCAAATGGATAGTTGAATATGCACATTCATAATAGGCTGAAGTTGAGAGAGGTTAAGTGAGTTGCTAAGGATCTCATTTTTTTTAATTCATTAAAAACATTCAGGTCAAATCATCTTCCTCCCTCATTGAGAAGGCAAACACTATGATTACTATTATACATATGAAGTCATGTAAGACATTTCCACATTAGCCATGTTGTGAAAAAAAGCAAATGATAATAAAGTGAAAAAATATGCTTCAATTTGCACTCAGTTCATCAGTTCTCTCTCTGGAATTGGATAGCATTTTTCTTCATAAGTCCTTTAAAATTATCTTGGATCATTGTATTGATCAGAGTAGCTGAGTTTTTCACAGTTGATCATTGTTACAATATTGCTCTTAATGTGTACAGTACTTTTTTTGGGTTCTGCTTACTTCACTTTGCATCAGTTCACATAAGTCTTCCCAGGTTTTTCTGAAACCACCTTCTTGATCATTTCTTACAGTACAAAAGTTTTCCATCACAATCATATAGCAGGACTTGTTCAGCTGTTCCCCAGTTGATGAGTATCCCCTCAACTTCTGATTTTTTTTCCCACAGGGTGCCACAATTAATAAATGAGGAAGGATTAAAATTCAGGTCTTCTTGACTTCAAGACCTATACACTCTTGATTTTCAGTCCAATGGCCTCTCTAAAGGAAATAAGTCATTTAAGCAGTGTAAAGTAGCTACTGAAACAATTTTGTGAGAAGGAGAGTGAATGATAGAATGGGGGTGGGGAAAAGTTGATTCTTTCTCACTCCTAGAAAGGGGTCAATACTTGGAGTAGGACTTGGATTCAAGGCTGGAACCAAGTCCAGGGTTGAATCCAGAATTGTGACTATACTTTAGCTGTTGCCTCCTCTAGCACTAGACTTCTGAGGTTTTAAGGTGTTTGGGAAAATGGACTTTGCAGGCTTCGTTCAGTTCAAATCTCAGATCTTTCACTGTTCAGCTGTGTGGTCTTGAGCAAGTCATTCAATTTTTCTGATGTCAGTTTCCTCATCTGTAAAATAAAGATGTTGAAGTAGGTAGCCTCTAAGATCCCTTGAGCTCTAAACATTCTTTGATGCTCTGAGACCACGTAGGTGGTTAGGACCTTCAGGTATAGGGGTAATCTTTTGGAAGAAAATTTAGAAATGTAAGTCTGGTTGTGCTACATGCACAAAGACTTATTCATGTTGTCGTTCAGTTGTTCAATCATATCTGGCTCTTTGTGACCCCTATGAACCATAGCATGCCAGGCCCTTCTGTCCTCCACTATGTCTCAAAGTCTTTCCAAGCTCATGTTTGTTGCTGCCATAACATTATCTATTCATGTCATCCTCTACCAACCTTTTTTACTTTTGCCTTCAATTTTTCCCAACATTAGGATCTTTTCCAATGAATTCTGTCTTCTCATTATGTGGCCAAAGTATTTAAGCTTCAGCATCAATATTTCACCTTGCACTGAATAGTCTGAATCAATTTCTTTTTTATGGACTGATTTGACCTCCTTGCTATTCAAGGGAATCTCAAAAGTCTTCTCCAGCATCACAATTTGAAAGCGTTGATTCTGCAGCATTTAGCTTTCCTTACAGTCAATTCTCACAGCCATACATTGCTACTGATAAAACCATAACTTTGACCATACGGGCCTTTTTTGGCAAAGTGATGTCTCTGCTTTTTAGTATGCTGTCCAGATTTTTCATAACTTCCCTTCAAAGGAACAAGCATCTTTTAATTTCGTGGCTGCAGTCACCATGTTCATATCTACAGCTAATTGATTTTAAAATGTCTATATTAAAATCACTTTCAGTGTTGGTAACCTCTGTACAGCATATATAAAGGTCATGAAATATACAAATGCAAGGTATTAGGCTCATTAATAATCAGTAGTAGAACAACTGTGTAGGTCGTTGGTGATATTTTTTATGTTATTGAGTATTCAGGGAACTGCTTGGAAATAGATCTATTTTCCAACTTATACCTCCATCTCTTAAGAAAAGCAACATGATATACTGGATGGCAAGCTATACTTGGAGTAAAAAAGACCTTGGCTCAAATGCTGGTTCTGAAACTCAATAGCTGTGTGACCTAACCTTTCTTGGACTCAGGAAATTCTTAAAATATTTTCTGCTAAGTCTTAGGTGGCTGAGATCTGTCTTGATGCTTTACAAATGAAATAACATTATTAATGTAGTTGCTTTATAAAATGATAGCTGTATTAATTAGTTTTGTAAGATGAAATAAAAATTGCTACAGTAGCTGGGTGAATTATGAAAATAAAAAAATATATAGGAAAATAGTATGAGAATAGAAAATATAGTTCCTCTTGAACAAGCATAAAATGATAGTTATGATATAAATGATTTTCAGGAATAGAAGTATTGGTGACTGACTTCTAAATGTGAATTTATTTGATTATCATGACATTTCTCAAAGGAATAAAGTTTATTTAGCTTAGTACATATCTACTTACCTCATATGGAAACTATACCAAAAGTTACTTTATAAATATGTTTTCATTTTGAAAAAATATTTGAATATGAAATGAAATACAATTAAAATATAGAAATGTATACTGCTCTATGATAACTGTTAATTTTAAATAAAAGATTTAAACAGAAAATATGATGGCACTTTTTGAATTTCAGTAGTGGTCAAAATTATTTTCAGCATACCATACGTTCACGAAGAGCATTAAGAAGAAGATAAATGGGGGGCGGAGCCAAGATGGCGACTGGAAAGCAGTAACCGGCGTGAGCTCCCCTCCAAGTCCCTCCAAAAACCTATGAAAAAATGGCTCTGAACCAATTCTAGAACTACAGAACCCACAAAGGGGCAGAGGGAAGCG
>CM053624.1:192280905-192307294 GCA_028646595.1 Phalanger gymnotis | reverse complement strand
GGAAATGGGGAGAAAAAATGCATGTGAAAATTAATGCTGAAAACTAAAGATGTTAATAAAAAAAAAAAAGAAGAAGATAAATGAAAGAAACTTTTTATTGAAGATTTTGACTACTTACCAGATTGTTCATTTATTTACAGAGGCACTCCACTAGGAATCTTCCTTTAGAATGACATTAGCCTACTCTTTTGATGTAGTTATTTAGCCAGATCTAAAAATCTACTGTACTTGCCATCCATATATACCTTGTCTACAAGATTCATAAGAAAGATTTTTGCCTTGATGAAATTTTGTTACTCTCTGCTGATGGCACTCCTGATCTAAAAATCTAATAAGCAAATCATAAAAGAAATTGTCTAGTCAGGCATACCATTCTGATTTTTTAACTTTGTTATATATATATATATATATATATACATATATATACATATATATGTATATATATATATATATATATATATTTTGTTTTTATATCACCTTCATTTCTTTTTATTCCCTCCTCTCCTTCCTTTCTTCTCTTTCATTTCATTGCCTTTGCTCACACTATTCTACCATACTTAATCACCACCTCAGGCTCTTGAAGTTTCTTCTATTGTTAATAACAGTTAACATTTACATAGCTCTTACTATAAGCCAGGCACTTTGCTAAGCTCTTTACAATTATTATCTCATTTGATCCTTACAACAATCTTGGGAGGTAGGTGGTATTATTGTCCCCATTTTACAGATAAGGAAACTGAGGCAAACAGGTGTTAAGTGACTTTCCCAGGGACACATAGTAAGTATGTGAGGCTCGATTTGAATTTGGGTCTCCCAATGCCATCTGGTGCTCTATCCACTGTGTTACTTAGTTATCTTCTCAAGATCCATATTAGATGCCACCTCTCTTATGTGTTCTTCTTTGTCTCACCCCATCTCCAAGTAAAAGCATTATCCTCTTCAAATCTATTTGCCTGGATATCTCTTTTGCATTTATCACACTAGTCCTTCTGTCATTTGTTTGTGTACTTGTCTTCTGCACTCCCACCCCCATTAGAGAGTGTCAAGCTCCTTGAGACCATTGTCTAAACCATACATTTTTTGGTGTTCTCAAATTCCAGCACACATGATAAATGTTTGTTAAATAGAATTAGAGTGAGACTGAAAACATCTATTCTTATATATAAATATGTATTTATATATGTATATGTGATATGTATATATTGCATGTGTATGTGTATGCACATATATGTATATATATTATATGTGTGTGAGTATTAAAAAATCCTGTACATCAAGCTTCCACAATCCTGGGGTTCCCTGACAGTTCAGCCGAGGTTACCAAATAACCATTAGTTTTTTCCTCAAATATCTGGGGCAATCTGAGGGGTGAGATAAAATTTCCAGCTGGAATCTAGAAAGCTGTATTAAAAATGACCGCAAATACTAAAAAAAAAAAAATGATAAAGTTGACACTGAGCAGATTATAAAAGATAGGTAGCTAGCTAGACGATAGAACATTTACATAGCACTTATAATTTGCCAGGCATTGTGACAAGTACTGAGGAACCAAGTACAGATAAGAAAGAAGGCTGCCTGTCCTCGAGGAGGTTGCATTCTTTTTTTTTTTTTAAACTTTTATTCTAATATTGACCAAAATTTTTAAAGGTCATTCTTTACAGATACACTATTTGGTTCCTACATTTTCTGTGCCTTATTATTTTTTAATTTGTTGTTTATTTTATCTTTCATTAAAAAAAAACCAAATAATATTTTGAGTTCCAAATTCTCTCATTCCCTTCAGTCCCTACCCCACCCACTGAGAAAGCAAGAACTATAATATTAACTACACATGTAAAATCACACAAAACTACTCAAAAAAAAAGTCAAGAGGTAAAACAGATAAAGCTTAAAAAAAGTATGCTTCAAGGGGCAGCTAGGTGGTGCAGTGAGTAGAACACCAACCCTGGAGTCAGGAGGACCTGAGTTCAAATCTGGACTCAGAAATTTGACACATTTACTAGCTGTGTAACCTTGGGCAAGTCACTTAACCCCGATTGCCCTGCCAAAAAGAAAAAAGTATGCTTCAATCTGTACCCAGTGTTTATTAGTTCTCTGTCTGGAGGTAGATAGCATTTTTCATCATGAGTCCTTCGGAATTGTCTTGTATTGATTAAAATAGCTAATTCTTTCATAGTTAATTATCATTACAATGCTGCTGTTACTCTGTACAACGATCTGCTTCTACTCACTTAAGTTTGCATCAATTCATGTAGCAATTCATAAAACGGTGCTGGAAAGTGGGGGTGGGAGGTTAACTGAGGAGATAGCAGAAAGCAGTAAAGATTCTTTAGCCTAAGTCAGAGGCTTACTCATCAGAGCTGGGTGAGCCAGGGGAGTCCAAGTTTCTGCTGGGGCATATATGGTCAGAGAATGAGGCCATGGTGAGGAGGCTCAGGGAACTATTAGAAATATACACTTTTTTCTTAGTTGTAACACCAAATTTACATAAATAAGGGCAGGGTAGAGGGGATGCTGGTGCACAAACTGCTAACTTTTCCAGCCTCCCAATTTTGCCCAGAGCTGACCCTGGACATGGTGAAACTCATAATATGTAAAATGAGCCCCAAATCCTACAAATGATCTGTAAGGTTGCTTTGTGAGCCGTATATATCCAGGAATTTTCTCAAGGGAGAAATTATACCTTCCTTGAAAAGTATGAAATTGGATGTTATAGATAATTTTAATTTTGGAGGGACATGAACGGAACAAAAATCTCATAATGGAGAAAATGTTTTTGACTTACTTCTGAAATAATCTCCCTTCCTACACTGAACACATTCCTCCCTTCTTCTTAGCCAAGTAAATATATAACCTCCAGATTTTGGCAACTGTTTCTCTCATCTCCTTTCCTTTTTTTAAGGTACCCAGTGTTCTCATATTTAGTCTTGTTTCCTCTTAAACCCTTTTCTTAAGGAATAGCTGATTGTAGTTGCTTGAGCCTCCAAGTAAAAGTTAAGTCCCTTGATCATGTCATGTTAGAAGGGTTTGTTCTTTAAGCCTTTTCTCTATGGAAGAAAGACCTCATCTTTGTGTAAAGCAATATTAAAATCAGGAAGAACACACACAGACACATTTTCACAAGTGGCTTATTATTATAATTACTTTTTCTTATCTTTGGGGCCTCTGTTGTTTCCCAGTATGAGAGTATTGGCAAGCACATTGCTCCATGAGAGATGCCCTGGAGTGGCCTCCAAACATCTCTATATTGAGAAAAGGGATTATCAATAACCAACGATTTGGGGAGATCTAGAGTAAAGCCCTTTTCCTAAAGTCCTCATTTCAAAAGTTCAGTCTCTGGAGGACATTGCTGATAAGGAGACTGGATTAACTCTCCTCCATCCTGTTCAGACCCCACCCAGGTTGGGGAAGCCATTGTGCTTCATTCCTTTTTGAGTGGAGATAAATTCTTTGAATAGATTGCCCAAGGCTGGGGGTAACTTAGAAGTAAATGACATAATCAAAGTTCCTTAGAATAGGCTCAGGCCCTTGTTGTAACTTTCATTCTCTCATTAATTGTTAACCAATCAGGGTTGATTTCCACACTCTGGAACATTCATCTTCCAAGGCCATATAAACCTTGAGCCTCTGCCATGATTGTCTTTGGCATTTGAGAGTACCATTGATGTTTCATTAAAAATATTGGTATTATTAATGAAATGATTAAATTACCTAGAAAGTATGTCTCTCAAACCTTTTAACTGTCACAATACACTTCTTCCTTTAGATGCCTAGACTGACTTGAGGCTGAGCAATGGTTGGGTCTAATATTTACTTCGGGTTTTTGGTCTAGACGTTTGATTTCATTTATGTAGGGAACTTGAGGAAATGCCTTCTACTCAAGTATGTGGGTAAGTGTTCTGCAACTCAAGTCCTAGAGAGTTGCCTCAGGCACAGAGAGGTTATGACTCACTCGGGGTCACATGGTCCATATGACTTATAAGCAATATTTGACCCTGTGTAATAATGACTCCAAAGCTGATTCTATGCACTATAATGACCCTACAATACCACTAATACATCTGTTTCCCAAGATGATTAGGGAAAAAGGAAGAGAACTTATATATTCTAAGATATTTCTAGTGGCAGCAAAGAACTGGAAATTTTGGGGATGCTTATCAATTGAGGAATGGCTAAACAAGTTGGAGTATATGATTGTGTTAGAATACTATTGTGCTATAAGAAATAAGGAGCTTGATGATTTAGAAAAACGTGGATATATGTGCACAAACTAATGAAGAATGAAATGAGCAGAACCAAGAAAACATTCCATACAGTAACAATAATACTGTTTTGAGAACAACATTGAGTGACCATCGTTTTGACTATTATAAATACCCAAATTAATGACAAATGACCTAAGAAGGAAAATGCTATCTGCATCCAGGAAAAGAGCTGATAAATAGAAATATGTATAGAATGGAAGGGACGTCTTTGGAAATATTTAACAACAGGCTCAAACATTCATTTAATTTATATAATGAACATTTTGTCCCTCACTTTCTTAAGTCTAGTGAATCAACAAAACAATAACTCAAGCCATAATTGCTAGTGTTTGCCCTCACCCCTCTATTCAAGAACCTTTAATGGCTCTCCTTTACAGACATACATATACATGTACATATATACACATATACATGTATATATCTATATACGTATATGTACACACATATAGGCACACACACACACACATATATATGTGTATATGTATATATATACATACATATATATATATATATATATATGTATTTGTGTCTAATGGTGTCCATCTCTATGGCAGGAGGGAGGAAAGTAAAAAAAATAAAGTTACATAATAACTTTATTGCATATTTAAAAGGAAGAGTAAGGCATATATAATAGATTTGCAGTTTCTTATACAATCATGTTCTTTTTCTGTTCTACTGTGTTATGGAAATGCCTGCTTTATTTCTTAAGTTCGGGGAAAAATCAATAAAAATTTAAAAAAGAAAAAAAAAAGCATCCACTACAATGTGCTACCTCCTAGTTTTTGTACCTTGCAAAATGGGAAAAGTTTGATTTGATGGCCATTTCTGAAGTGCCTACTTTGTGCAAGACTGCGTATTTGATGTTGGCCATCTAAAGGTAGATATGATGCAGATATTACCCTCAGGAAACTTACTTTCTAGTGGCTGCGGTCCAAAGCAAAGTGAGACAAGTATTTAGTGGGGAATCCAAAAATCCTCAGAGGAGGGAGAGATCACTTTCACTTGGGGATATTAGGGAAGGAAGGAAGCAGCAAGGAAAGAAAAAATGGAAGGAAACAAGATTGGAGTGATGAGACTCCATTCCAACATTCCAAACATGAAGGATGGTGGGAGTAAAGGTCTAGAGGCAAGAAAATAAAGGTTGAGAATTAGCGATGGAGAACGGCCCAGCTTCACAGGTGTGTGGACTACATGCAGAGTAGTATCAGATATGTGCAGTCAGGGAGGAAGCATCCTGATTGTGGAGGGCCTTGAATGTAATTTCAGGAATTTATATTTTATTTTGAAGAAAGGAGTTTCAGTTTGGCTAGAAAGTGGAGCACATAAAGAAGACGAGTATGAGATAAGGTCACAAAAGAAGACTGAAGTCTGTTTGGGGAAGGACTTTAACGTCAGGATCATTTTAGAGGTTATTCAGTAGGCAATAGAGGAAGCTGGTGCTGCTGGGCCTGGAATCAGTAAGGTCTGAGTTCAAATCTGACCTTAGACACTTAGGATGTATGTGTTTTTGTGCAAATCTCTTAATCTCTGTTTATATTAGTTTCCTTAGCTGTAAAATGGGGATAACTATGCAACATACATCAGAGGGTTGTTGTGAAGATTAAATAAGATAATATTTATTTAAAAACAAAACCTTAGTACTGTGTCTGGCACATAGTAGGTGCTTTACAAACGCTTATTCACCTTCTCCTTCCCCATTCGAGAGCCATTAAAGGTTTTTGAATAGAGGGTTAAGGGCAAACATTAGCAATCATGGCTTGAGTTATTGTTTTGTTGATTCACTAGACTTAAGAAAATGAGCAACCAAATGTTCATAATATAAATTATTTGAGTGTTTGAGCCTGTTGTTAAATATTTCCAGACACATCCTCTCCTAAAGGTTTAAGGGTAGGGAGAGACTTGTGATTTCACTAGACTAGGGAACTCCTGGGTGGGGAAAGTCCTACCAATCCTGATCCAGCAATTTCTCCACAACTTAGTCTTAGAGAGCTGCCTAGAGCACTGAGCTGGTAAATGATTTGCCTAGGCTCACATAGATAGTTTCAGAAGCGAGACTCGATTCAGGTCGTGCTGACTTTGAGGCTTACTGTCTATCTACTCTGCCATGTTATTTCTCATATTCCTAAGCCCCTGCCCCCAAAGCTGTATACTGTGTGTATTGATATGTGTATGTATAATTTTTGTGCAAGAGGCATCAGTAACACCCAGGTCCGGGTCACTTCTGAAAAGTGTCAGATTCCTGTAGCCATGAACTCTCATCCAGAAGCCTCATGTTACTGTTCTGAGCAAGCCAGGAAGCTGACTTCCATTTTTTGTTGTTGTTGTTCAGTCATTCAGTTGTGTCAAAGATACTGGAGTGGTTTGCCATTTCCTTTTCCAGTGTGTCTCCAGATAAGGAACTGAGGAAAATAGGAGTTAAGTGACTTGCCCAGGGTCACACAGCTAGTAAGTGTCTGAGGCTAGATTTGAATATTCAAATTCAGATATTCCTTACTCCACCGTGCCACTAGCTTCCCCTATTCATTATTTAGTGCCTGGAACATAGTAGGTACTTATTAAATGCATGTTCATTGATTACCCTCTCTTGAAAACATATTGAACAGTATGTAATCCAAATGGATTTTTAAAAAATATCAGAAGGTATAGACATAGTGAATGTCCAGAAGGGTCCCAGGGCCCATAGTTGGCATTACCTATGGTCAGTTACCTCTTGGGACAAGGTTCCTGAGTAAGGGACAGTAATACTACCTATTCCTTTGGCATAGGCAGATGAAGATTTTCTAGGACTTTCTGCTGTACAGCTTGCTTTCTGTGTTCAGTCAGAGAATCAAAAACTCCCAGGGTCCCAGAGCTGGAAGGGTACTCAGAGCTTATCTAGCCCAATCCATACCTGAACAGATATTCATATCCCTTGGACAATATCTCTGAGGCAGCT
The DNA here is from genome assembly GCA_028646595.1 of Phalanger gymnotis. Lineage (NCBI taxonomy): Eukaryota > Metazoa > Chordata > Mammalia > Diprotodontia > Phalangeridae > Phalanger > Phalanger gymnotis. The sequence goes on along the minus strand of CM053624.1, from coordinate 192,300,094 downwards.
AGGTGGCAGAGTGGTGAGAATGTATCTTGGAGTCAAGAAGACCTGAGTTCAAATCCTGTCTTGAACACTTTTTAGATATGTGATCCTGGGCAAGACGTTTAGCCTCTCTCAGTCTCAGTTTCCTCATCTGTAAAATGGCTATAATAATAACACCTATCTAAAGACGTGTTTGTTGTGAGGATCAAATGAGAAAAATATGTAAAACTCTTTGGAAATTCTGAAATGCTTTATAAAAGCTATCGGTATCCTCATTATCGCCATCAAAAGGGGAAAAGCAAAATAGTATAATAGGAAGAGTGCCAGACTCAGAGACAGCAATCTTAGGTTCAAATCCTGGTTTTGCCACTTACCGCATTCGACTTTGGGTTACTGAGTTAACTTCTCTGACCTCCCATTTTCTCACTTGAGGGGGTTGGGTGAGTTGATCTTTAAAATTTCTCCTAACTAAATCTTTGATCCTATAATACATTATGAATTATGCAGGTAAATATGTTAGTTATACTTTAGTGTATCACGACATGGAGCCTCACCATCCCAAAACCTCTCTGTCCCCCTGCTGGGGTCTTCTCAAAAACAAACTCACAGTACAGCTAAGTCAGCCTGTTCAGCTCTATCACAACGGCGGCCATTAGCAGCCATAACTGCTCTCTCTCTCTCTCTCTCATTCTCTCTCTCTCTCTCTCTTTCTCTCTCTCTCTCTCACGCGCGTGCGCACACACACACACGCACACACACACTCAGCATTTCCTGTGACATAACTTCCTTTTCCTATTGGGGAGCTCCTCCCACCACATGTGTCTTGGGCTTCTTGTGACGTAAGCAGGTCACATGGCCTATTAATGGATGGGAAAAACCTTCAAATATAAATTGCTATAAGTTCTTTTAATTCAGAGCTCTCATCTTAAAAGTGAAGAAACTGAGGCTCTGAAGGATGATGTGACTTACGCAAAGTCACACAGTCAACTTGTAGTAGAGCTGGGAATAGAACCCATGGTTCCTGGCTTCCAAAGTCTTCTTATGTCATACAGGCACCTGATGATTACTTCTTTTTAGAAACTTAAATCTCTATTTACATGCTTTAAAATTCTTTTCTGCACATAATAAAATTGTTTCAAGGGATTTGATGAGCACCTAGATCTTACACTGAGAGACTCCATATACCTTGCAAATATTGATTAACTTTTTCAATGTTAAATTAGAATTTTCCAGCATTCTGTCCCTGATATACTCATCTTTTATTCTAAGCATGCTTCCATCTCTGATGAGAGCCCTTTCTAAAATGTCATGGTTAGCAAGATTGCAGGAAATAAGTTAGACAAAAATCCTTTTGCTGCCCCCATTCACTCTGACCCCTTCTTTTTGTTTCACCCATTGAAGGCAGTTTCTTTTTTTTTTTCTTCTTCTTCTGTGATTGTAGTATTCATCACAATCCTGCAAGACAAGTTTACAATCTGATTCCTCTTCTTGACTGAGCTGTACATTACTGTAAATATCTCCAGCCTCAGGCCTGTTGTCTGGGAGAAATAACCATACTTTTTTTTGGCTCCAGTGTTTAGCAGCAGACATCACTTAGATGGTTGCCAATTTTCTTCCATGCTGTATATCACAATTCAGGCAGAACTTTTCCATTGCCATTTTTCCTTTGTCTTATATCATTCTTTTTAAAAGTATTTTTTTTTATCATAGGAATATGCCCTTCCCCTACTCACCATCCAGTGACGCTTCTCTTGTAATTAAACAGGAATAAAGGTTAAGTAAATCCAACTAGCATGACATATTGACCTCATCTGACAGCATATACAATATTTGACGTTGGTGGTCTCCTACTTCTCCAAAAGAAGAGCAGAACAGATTTTTCCATCTCTTTGCCTAATTTGGTCACTATAATAACAATGTCCAGTTGTGTTAGTCTTTGCTTATATTGTTGTAGTCATTTTGCATGTTCATTCACAGGTTATTCTTTCTTTATTCTATAGTGGTTCATAGAAGTCTTCTCATATTTCTCTGGATTTGTCATATTAATAACTCTTTGTTTCCTCCCCGCTGGCCATGAAGTATAAAGACGACTTGCTGAACTTTGTGATCCCCTTCACCTTGTCTCCCAAGTTGGCCCATTAATACATGGCCTCCTAAGCAAGTCTGTGTCTGACTTGGGGCTACCTCTTGTTTTTGACTTCTTTATTTTGGTATAGGGTCTTGTTAGACCTCAAAAGGCCCCAAGAGTCACCAGAGAACCAGCCACTAGGCTCTAAAGGGAGGCATCCTTGAGGAGTTACCTGCTTGACTCAGTTTAGCGTGGATTTACCTAGCATCTGTGACACTGTCTTGTAAGCAACAGGGTGACTTCTCCATCAGCTATGCTGTACATGGAAGTGAACTTGGGGGTTAGGGGAATATTTATAGTCATCACATTATAGTTCAGCCCATTATCTCCAGGGATCAAAGTATAGATGGGAGAGCGTACTCCAGTTTTTTTTGGAGGGGAAGTTTTGTGTCTCTGTTCCTACTATATCTTTTATAGTAAATATCTCTTTGCAAACACTAAACATTATTGCTTGATGATATTGGGGCACAAATCATTAGAAACTGATATTGGGGAGAATATACTGGAATTGGAGTTTAGGCCAATAGAATTAGAAACATACTCCAACCCCCCAGGGAGTGCCTCTAGGACCATGGAGAAGAGATATCCCTCTTGAGACCTCATTTGTCATGCTAGGGGGAGTTGAGATAAGCACCCCACAGACTATTAGACTTTACACACATTATCTCTATTAAATTTCTATTACGTACCTTATCTCTATTAAATTTCATCTTGTAAGATTTAGCCTAACATTCTATCCTGTTAGAATCTTTTTGGAAAATTACTTTATTCTATTTATTACTTTATTCTTTTTACCTATCCCCCCCATGCCACAAATACAATACTTATGCCATCTACTGTATATAGGCTTTTATCTAATCACTGATAAAAAATGTTAAGCAGCACAGGGTCCACTGAGCATGGTCTGTGCTTCAATAGAAATATAAAAAAAAAATGCCATACAATAATAGAAGAACAGAGGGGGAAGGAAAATGGTTAGTCTGGTGACTCAACCTGGCCAAGAAATAAACTACTGGAGGGAGATAAGAGGATGGTCTAGGGTGAAGGTAGTGGAAAAAATGAGAGGTATTTAAAAAGGAGGGAAAGAGCCTCATTTTTTTTAGGCTGGAAAACTATAGAGAACCCCAACAAAGAGAAGAAAAAAAGCACCTCCCACCTTTCTTGGTAAAGATGGCAAATATGGATGTGACAGCTTTCATATAGTGTCAGACTTGGATGATATAGTAGTTTTCTATTCCCTTTTTTATTCCTTCTCTTATTCTTTGTTAGAGTGGATGGGTTTCTGGGTACGAGAGTAGAGAGGAATACACATGGAAATGAAGATGATTTAAACACAAAAAAAGACAGCAATTAAAAGGTTTTTTTTTAATAGACAAAGTACAAAAAAGGAGGGCTGTTCATAGAGATAACATCCTTGCCCCTATCAGAATCCAATGGACTGGGGGTGGAAGAGAGGGAAGGGACTTATAGAACTTGTTTCAGAGTGATTTTTCCTTGCAGCACTTAAAATCTACTATGGTACTTTGTTTATAGGTATTTTGTATCATGGGAAAGCAAGTTTTGGAGGACTCCTATTGCTGCTAAGATAAAATGCAAATTCATTTCATTGGCATTTAAAGCCATTCACAATCTGTATCTATCTTTTCAGTCTTATTTCAGACTATTCTTTTTCTCTCACTCTGTTTCATCCAAATTGACAAATTTGCTTTTTCTTAACTTGATACTCTATTCTCATACTTGTGCTATGGAAGAAACCATCTTCTATGCCTGTAATGCACTCCTTCCTTACCTCTGCCCGTAGAATTCATAACAACTTTTAATGCTCCTAAAAGAAATGTATCCTGATTCCTCTAGTCCAGTGGTTCTCTTTTTTGTTTTTGTTTTTGTCTCAGGATATCTTTACATGCTTAAAAAATATTGAGACCCTCTCAAGGAACTTTTAACTTTGTGGGTTATATGTCAATACTGAGCATATTAGAAATGAAAATATCTTAGTATTGAAGATGGTGGCAGGAAAGCAGGGACTTGCTTAAGTGCTCCCCCAAATCCCTCCAAACACTTGCAAAAAATGGCTATGAAAAAATTCTAGAGCTACAGAACCCATGAAAAAACAGGGAAGCAGTTCTCCAACCCAAGATGGCCTGGGTGGTCACTGGGAAGGGTCTATCACACTGTGCTTGGAGCAGAGCACAGCCAAAAGTGGGCCAAGCCAGGACAGACCAGGTGCTAAAGGAATTGGGCAAAGCAAGCCCTAGGGCCCTGAATTACTGAATTATGGCAGCTACCAGATTTCTCAACCCACAAATGGCAAAGATAATTTAGCAGGTCAGTGAGAAAATGGGTGGATCAGGGTGAGAGGAGGACATGGTTGGTCCCAGCCCCCAGGGAGTGGAGGTGGTACTGCACAGTGCCTGCAGTAGCAGGAAGCTCCTGCGGCTGCTTCCAGAGATCCAGGTGTGGTTGTTCCTGGCCCCAGGCCCACCAGGTGAGAGGAATCAAGGATGGATCAGAGTGGGAGTGCAGGGAGCACTTTGCTGGCACAGAGGCAGCATTCTCTTGCTTTGCCCTGCTTGGATCTGGGTTGCAGTCCTGGTTGGTGGTTCTTGGAGGAAGAGGAGCGCTGGTGTGGCAGAACTTGCTGTGTAGAAGTAGCTCTGAAAACAGCAATGCAATGCCATGGCCCTGAAGCTTGGGACAAAGCACTCATCATTCTGAAGGCAGTCATACCCTGACAAAAACCTCGAGTGTCAAGTAGTTGTCTGGGAACATGAGCAAACACCATAAAAGGACTCAGACTATAGAATCATTTTTTGGTGACAAAGAAGATCAAAACGTATAGCCAGAGGAAGTCAACAAAGTCAAAGAGCCCACATCAAAAGCCTCCAAAAAATATATGAATTGGGCTCCGGCCATGGAAGAGCTCAAAAATGATTTGGAAAGGCAAGTAAGAGAAGTAAAGGAAAAATTGGGAAGAGAAATCAGAATGATGCAAGAAAATCATGAAAAACAAGTCAATGACTTACTGAAAAAGGAGATCCAAAAAATACTGAAGAAAATAACACCTTAAAAATAGACTAAATGGCAAAACATCTCCAAAAAGCCAATGAGGAGGAGAATGCCCTAAAAGGCAGAATTAGCCAAATGGAAAAGGATGTCCAAAAGACCACTGAAGAAAAAACTACCATAAAAATTTAAGTGGAGCAAATGGAAGCTAGTGACTTCATGAGAAATCAAGAAATTATAAAACAGAACCAAAAGAATGAAAAAATGGAAGACAATGTGAAATATCTCATTGGAAAAACCACTGACCTGGAGAATAGATCTAGGAGAGATAACTTAAAAATTATTGGACTACTTGAAAGCCATGATCGAAAAAAGAGCCTACACATCATCTTTCAAGAAATTATCAAGGAAAACTGACCTGTTATTCTAGGGTAAAATAGAAATTGAAAGAATCCATTGATCATCTCTTGAAAAAGATCCTAAAAAGAAAACTTCTAGGAATATTATAGCCAAATTCCAGAGTTTCCAGGTTAAAGAGAAAATAATGCAAGCAGCCAGGAAGAAACAATTTGAGTACTGGGGAAACACAATCAGGATAACCCAAGATCTAGCAGCTTCTACATTGAGGGATCAAAGGGCTTGGAATATGATATCCTAGAGATCAAAGGAGCTGGGATTAAAACCAAGAATCACCTACCTAGCAAAACTGAGTATTATACTCCTGGACAAAATATGGATTTTCCATAAATAGAGGACTTTCAAGCATTATTGAAAAAGAAAAGACCAGACCTGCAGAGAAAATTTGACTTTCAAATACGAGAATCAAGAGAAGGGTGAAAAGATAAAAAAGAAAGAGAAATCATAAATCTTACTAAAGTTGAACTGTTTTGGTTACATTCCTACATGGAAAGATGATATTTGTAATTCATGAAACCTGTCTAAGTATTAGGGTAATTGAATGGATTATATGTGTGTGTGTGTGTGTGTGTGTGTGTGTGTGTGTGTGTGTATATATATGACATACACACACATATGTGTGTGTGTGTGAGTGTGTGTGTGTGTATATATAATATATATATATAGACAAAGGGCACAGGGTGAGTTGATTACGATGGGATGATATCAAAATAAATAAATAAATAAATATAAGCGGTGAGAGAGAAATATATTGGGGGAAGGAGAAAGAGAGAGATAGAATGGGATAAATTATCTCACACAAAAGGGGCAAGAGAAAGCAGTTCTATTGGAAGGGAAGAGGGAGCAGGTGAAAAGGAATGAATGACTCTTGCTCTTATCAGACTTGACTTAAGGAGGGAATAACATACACACTCACTTGGGTAACTTACCCTACAGGAAAGTAGGGGGAAGGGGATAAGAGAGAAGGGATGATAGAAGGGAGTGCAGAGCAGGGGAGGAGGTAATCAAAAGCAAACATTTTTGAAAAGGGCCAGGATCAAGGGGATAAAATTGAATAAAGGGGGACAGGATAGGATGGAGGGAAATATAGTTAGTCTTTCACAACATGAGTATTGTGGAAGTGTTTTACATAATGCTACATGTGTGGCCTATGTTGAATTGCTTGCCTTCTCAGGGAGGGTGGGTGGGGAGGGAAGAAGAGAGAAGATTTGGAACTCAAAGTTCTAAAAACAAATGCTCCAGAACAGTTCTTTTTTACATGCAACTGGGAAATAAGATATACATGCAACGGGGTGTAGAAATGTATTTTGCCCTACAAGAAAGCAAGGGGAAAGGGGATAAAGTGGGGGGAGTGGGGTTAAAGAAAGGAGAATAGACTGGGAAAAGGGGCAATCAGAATATATGGGGAATGGTAGAAATGGGGAGAGAATTTGTAACTCAAAATCTTGTGGAAATCAATGTTGAAAACTAAAAATACTAAATAAAGAAATAAAAAAATGAAAATATCTTAATATTGTTATGAATCCCATCCTGGATCACTGAAATTGTTGTGGCAGAGGAGCTATGCAATGAAGGGTTACTCAATTTGGGCAGGCCGTAGTGGAGAGTTCTGAATAAAGATGACCCACTGGAGAAGGAAATGGCAAGCCACTCTACTACCTTTGCCAAGAAAACCCCATGGATGGTACTAAAATGACAAAATAAATGAACTCAGAAAATGAGCCCCTTGGGTCAGAAGCTGTCCAACACTTTACTGGGGAAGAATGAAGTTGCTTCAGAAGGAATGAAGCGGCTGGGTCAAAGCCAAAAGTAGCTCAGCTGTGGAAGCATCTGGTGACAAAAGGAGAATCTAATGCTGCAAGATCAATATTGCATAGGAACCTGAAAAGTAAGATCTATGTACCAAGACAAGCTTGATGTGATCAAAGAGGAGAAGGAGAGATTAAACCACCATCTTGGGTGTCAGTGAACTTAAGTGGATGAGAATGGGTGAATTTAATTCAGGTGATCATTATGCATACTACTGTGGGCAAGAATCCCTTAGAAGAAATGGAGTAGCCTTCATAGTCAATAAAAGGGTGAGAAAAGCAGTACTGGGGTATAATCTAAAAATGACAGAATGATTTATGTTCGAATCGAAGGCAAACCATTCCGAATCACAGTAATATGAGTCTATGCTCCAACCACTGATGCCAGAGGCTAAAGTTGATCAGTTCTATGAAAACCTATAACATTTTCTGGAAATGACATCTGAAAAAGATGTCACATTCATTATAGACGATTGGAATGCTAAACTAAGAAAGCAAGAGATAATTAGAATAACAGGCAAATTTGTCCTTGCTGTACAAAATGAAACAGGATATAGGCTAATAGAGTTTTGTCACAATAACTCACTGGTCATAACACTCTTTCAACAACCCAAAAGGCAACTACACATGGATATTGCCAGATCATATTCTAAAATAAGGATCATAAGATATATGGGAGTGTTTAGATGTAGGTGGATAGAAAGACCCAGAGATCCTTAGGGTGCAGCTATAAGGCCAATGACAGGGTTTGGGTGGTCTCAGAAAGAAGCGAACTCCAAATTGTGCCACAAAGTGTGAGACACTATTGAAAAATGTCTAAGCAGTAACAACAAGCAATAATACTTTATATATGTTATCAAATCAATCCTTACAACAGTCCCATCAGGAAAACTCTATAGATAATGTTATTGCAATTTTACAGATTAAAAAACTGATGCTCAGAGAGGTTAAACAATTTACAAAGAATATAACTAGGGTTAGGCCATGGGGCTTTGCTCCATGGGTAGCCATCATCCTGTCACACCTACTTCCTGCCTTAGTCATCTGGTCCTCCATTCCTCATCTCTCTGTTCTTCATTCTTCAAACAGTCTTACACAGCAACACCACCCTCTCCCTGCTGTCACCTAGTATGAGAATTTGTTGTCTGTTATTTTATCAAAGATGGCAAGTTTCTGGATTATAATCTTGGCCACTTGATTGTTTTTTCCATATATTTGGCAGGTGCTAAATTTTTGAAACATACAGTGATATATTATACACTTTCTACCATTTCCTTGCAAAATCTGCATTTATCAGTAAATCTAGGTTTCTTCCTATAATGACACATTTTTGTTCGGTCATTTCAGTCATGTCTGAATCTTCACGACCCCGTTTGAGTTTTCTTGGTAGAGATACTGGTGTTATTTTGCCATTTCCTTCCCTAGCTCATTTTGCAGATAAGAAAAGTGAGACAAACAGAGGTTAAATGAGTTGCCTAGAGTCACATAGCTAATAAGTGTCTGAGGCCATATTTGAACTTGGAAGACTAGTCTTCCTTGCTCCAGAACTAGTACTCTATCCACTGTACCATATAGTTAGCAATGACCTAATTTTTTATCTTTATCGTAAATTCTTCATTTTTTAAAATAAAGTTTAAATGATCTGCCCAGAGTCATGCACCTAGTAAGTGTCTGGAAATGGATTTGATTTCAGGTCTTCCTGACTCTAGATCAGGTGCTCTAACCACTTTACCAGCTCCGTTGGTTGGTCGTTGTCCTTCATTCTCAAAGAGGACCAAAATGACATTGCTGTGCTAGAGTCAAGTTTCAATATGCCCGCTGTGGCTGATCAGGTCAATCCAAGCTCGGAATGCTCTACCACAGGTCAGGCAACTAGTCCATGTGAACATTTGGGGTGGATACTCTAAATTTGCACATCTTGCATTTCTTTTGAGCTATTTCAATTCTGCTTTGCTCATAGGGCCATAGCACCTTCCCTGATGTGGGCGTGCCATGCTGAGTGGTCCTATGCCAGTGTCTTCCATGTCACACACTCAAAGTTCTCAAGAGAGACCTTGAGAATGTCCTCATATTGCTTCTTCTGATCACCATGTGAACGCTTGCCCTGTGTGAGTTATCCATAAAATAGTTTTTTGGCAAGCATACATTTTGCCTTCAAACAACATGGCCAGCCCCTTGGAGTTGCTCTTTCAGAAGCAGAGCTTGAATGCTTGGCAGTTTAGTTGAGTAAAGACCTAGTGTCTGGTATCTTATCCTGCCAGGTGATCTTCAAAGTCTTTCTAAGACAATTCAAATGGAAGTGATTCAGTTTCCTGGCATGGTGCTGGTCGACTGTCCAGGTTTCAGCCTGTTAAGGAGGACTCTGGCAAGAATCTTGCTAGCAATGACTAAGAGAGATACCCCACTGTGTTTGTCACAGGACAATCTATTCCCTTTACCTTTATAGAGATGGACCCACCCATTTCTTAAAAACAAATCCACGTATTTAGTAAATTCTTTGGCATGCCTTTGTCAATATATTATTAGTTGAGTTTCTCTGGATATTGCCTATGAAGGGCATTTTGCTACCACTCATATTTTAGCCATTTCATAGGCTCCATCTGATGGAGGTAAATCCTACATTCTCATAAACCTAGCACTATATATACCCTTGTCAGCCTTTCCTAATGCTCTGCTGAAGTGGAGTCTATTGCATCTAGAATTATTTCTGCAATTTTTAAATCTGCTTTTCATACAGTCTGAGAAAATTTATTAATGACTTTCTTCCTTTTGTTGAGGAAATGTTAATCTCTTCTATAACTGCCTTGAAATGGTAGACCCTGTGTCACATTAATATTGTTCAAGTTTTTTGTTTTGGAAATCCATTATTATCCATTTTACTGTTTCAGAAGAACATGCTGATATTGTTGGTGGGTTCCAGGCAAATAATCAGAGATATTAAAGCATGGTGATGCCTTGCTCTGGGCTCATTCCTGTTCTAAGTACTGTGAGAGACATTGAGGAAGTGTTTAAAAAAAACAAACTTTCTCAAGGAATTTGCCATGTGTTCAGGGAAAGAAGACTAATGTATATTTCCCATATTTACCTTGTGAGTCATTTTCATCTATCTTTTCTTTTCCATGTCTCTGAAAACTTGGGTCACCCAAAATCTCTGTGCCTCAGCTGGCCTTTTGATGTAATATGAAAAAATTATTTTTCTCAGAGTTAAAAAATGATGTTTAATATATTGAATAACTAATTAGCCAGTGGTTATGAGGAACCTTGAGTTCTAGTTTTGGAATTCTTTTTTGTTTGTTTGTTTTTGTGCATTTTAGCGGCTTAAGTCACTATTTTTTTCCAATTTCTCACATGCGAAATAAGAAGCTGGCTACCTTTTTTGAGAGGCTGAGGACAAATTCACTATAAAGCATTTTCTATCAAACAGCTTATATTGTTGTTCAGGCATACCCGACTCTGTGATTATATTTGGGGTTTTCTTGGCTAAGGTACTAGAGTGGTTTACTATTCCTTCTCTAGCTCATTTTACAGATGAGGAAACTGAGGCAAACAGGGTTAAATGACTTGCTCAGAATAGCACTGCTACTAAGTGTCTGAGGCCACATTTGAACTCAGGTCTTTTTGCCTCCAGGCCTGGTGCTCTATCCACTTAGCTGCCCCTCAAAATGTTTTATACCTAACATTAAAAGTTACAATGACTTGAAATGCTTGGGGAGGAAGTAACAGACTAACTGGACGTTAAATGCTTTTTTCTTGCTATGGGTCTAATCTAGCTGGAAACAGTGTGCTTTTTAATGATTTCTTAAGCACTCCATTTGACAAAAAGAATACCTATACCGCAGCTCCCTCACCAAAAAGACCCCTTGTCAAGGCAATATGCCCTTCAATGCCCTTCAATGATGTAGATTGCCAGCTTTTTTGGGGTAACTTACTAGCTATCAATATTTTCTTCAGGTGATCATCATATGGCATGATCTACCATCTCCTCAATATTCTGGTTGCCTTTCTGTGGATATATTGTCTTTGTAGCAATTTCCATCCTAAAACATTGCATGTAGAGTGACGGCTTCCATTTATATAGCATGTTACTGTTTACAAAGTACTTTACTAAACATAACACTCTAAACAGAGTTTGATCAAGGCAGAGTACAGTGGGACTCAGAATGCCCCATCTCTATAATGCAGTCTAAGAATATATCGATTGTTTTTTGGCTGCCATATTACAGTCACATTATGCTTGCAGTCTGCTAAAACCTGCATGACTTTGGCCAATCACTCAACCTTTCTGGGTGTGTTCCTTCATCTGTAAAATGAAGGGGTTCAGTTAGATAGCCTCTGCTGTCTCTTTTGGCCTTAAATCTAGTATCAATCAAACATAATCAATTTGAGAGAAATGTTCATTAATAACCAATGATTTGGGACATCCAGAGTTCACCCCTTTTTCTATAGTCCTCATTTCAAAGTTCAGACTCTTGAAGGACATGACTGATAACTAGATTGAATGAACTCTCCTCCATTTTGGTCTGATCCCAGACGAATTTACAAGGAATTTCATCCCATTGAGTTTTACCCAGATTTGGGTGGGGATAAATTCTTTGATTAGATTGCCCTAGGCTGGTGGCAATTTAGAAGAAAATGATATAATCCAAATTCTTTGGAATAGGTCCAGCCCCTCATTGTAATATTTATTCTCTCTCATTACTTGCTAATCAATCAGAGTTGATTGCCACCCTCTACAACACCCACTTTTCTTTTTTCCCCTTCTTAAAAATATTTATTTATTTTTAATTTTCAACATTCACTTCCGTAAGATTTTCAGTTTCAAATTTTCTCTGCATCTCTCCCATCCCCCCACCCCAAGATGGTGCATAATTTGATATAGGCTCTACATTATATACTCATATTGAATTTTTGTTCAATTTTCACATTAGTCTATTTTCACCTATTCATGTATTTTCACATTAGTCATGCTGTAAAGAAGAATTAGAACCAATAGGAGAAATCATGAGACAGAAGAAACAAACAAAAAAAGAAAAAAAGAGAGTAAATGAATGTTACGCTTCAATCTGCATTCAGACTCTGAAGTTTTTACTCTGGATGTGGACAGCATTTTCCATCATGAGTCCTTTGGAGTTGTCTTGGATCTCTGCATTGCCAAGAAAAGATAAGTCTATCAAAGTCAGTCATCACACATTGTGGCTCTTACTGCTACAATGTTCTCTTGTTTCTGCTCACTTCACTCAGCACTCAGCACTCAGCACTCAGTTCATTCAAGTTTTTCCAGGTTTTTCTGAAGTCTGCTTGCTCGTTATTTCTTATAGCAAAATAGTATTCCACTGCATTCATATACCACAACTTGTTCCACCATTCTACAACTGATGAGTATTCCCTCAGTTTCCAATTCTTTGCTTCCACAAAAAGAGTTACTATAAATATTTTTGTGTATGTGGGTCCTTTTCCCATTTGTTTGATCTCTTTGGGATACAGACCTAGAAGTGGTTTTGCTGGGTCAAAGAGTATGATTATTTTAGTAGCCCTTAGCATAGTTCCAAATTGCTTTCCAGAATGGTCAGATTAGTTTACAACTCCACCAACAATGCATTAATGTAGAACACCCACTTTTCCAAGGCCTTATATACAGGCCATGAGCCTGTTACCATGAGGGTGGTGCCACTGACCTCTTTTATTAAAATGCTACTTTTATCAGTAAAATGACTAATTGCCCAGAAATTATCTCTTGAACTTTTTAAATCCACAAATTCAAACAGGACAATATATATGAAAAGAACTTTATAAAGGACCATATAAGTGAATTAAAAAAAATAGATTTATTAGGTAGTCATTACATGCCAAAGGGAAGCTAGTTGGCACACAGAGAGGGCACTAAGCCTAGAGTCAGGAAGACTTAGCTCTTTGAATTCAAATCGGACCCCAGGAACTTGCTAATTGCATGACCCTGGACAAATTACTTAAGCCTTTTTGCCTCAGTTTCCTCATCTGTAAAATGAGCTGGAGAGGGAAATGGCAAACCACTCCAGCATCTTTGCCAACAAAACTCCAAATAAGGTCACGAAGAATCAGACGTACAAAAAAAAGGCTGAGAAACAACAATGTGGCAAGTAGAGTCTTTGCTCTTGGGAGCTCCAATTCTAGAATAAGGAAGATAACATATGTAGGAGTGTTCAGGTGGAGGGGGATGGAGAGACCCTGAGGTGCTAAGGATATAGCTAGAAAGCCAATGGCAGGGCTTGGGTTTTTCTCATCAAAACAGCTAAATACCTTTGGGATTAATATTATTATTACTATGGTTATTGTTAATATTGCCATAATCATTATCTGCTGACTTTGAGGAACATGGTTTTGGCAGGAATGTGAAAGGTACACTGAAAAGAGGAGAGAATGGATACAGAAAAATCCATTAGAAAGCAATAATATCAGTCTAGTCAAGTGACAGTTATGAAATGTTCTAGGGTGGTAGCTATGGGAAAAGAAAAGAAAAGGATGTGAGAGATGGTATTGTGAGAGACTTTACTGTACCTTACAGTTGATTGGCTCTTTCCTCTCTTCTTATATCCAAGAGAGGAAGTAGGTGGAGCCACTGCCAGAAACATTAACGTCTGAAGGAAACGTAGATATATGAATGATGGAAAATGAGCTCAGCTTTGAAAATACTGATTTCAAGGTGCTTGCAGGACATTCAGGTTGGAATATTCTCTAGGCTATTGGAGATGTGGGTCTGGAGCACAAGAGAAAGGTCAGGGCTGGAGATGAAGACTTGAGAATCATTTGTGGAGAAATGATAGCTGAAACTGTCAGAACGGATGAGATTGCCAAGGAAGAAAGCACAGGGGCAGCACATTCAAAGACTGAGGACAGCAAATGATAATGTCATAAAAACATACTTAGGATACTGCACCCAAAAGATATTCAGTAATATTTGAATATTACTGGCTGGTTCTACCCTGTTTCTAAAGTGCTAGGAAGACATAGAAAAAATATTCAGCATCAACACTTTTTGTGTAATAGGCATGGATAGAAAATCAGCAGAACTAGGTAAATGTCAGAGGAAATTTTTCCTATGTGTTACTGAAATTTCTTGCATTCTGCATTTCCACAGCAACATTGCTCAGTCGGGTGCCAAACAGGATATGCATTTTAGATTGGAATCAATATCGTTGACATTTCCAGAGTAAGAACTCAATAGAAAACTCCTTGGTTTACCAATATTTTACTATTCAGTAGGACTGTTCCACCATCAATATGATTTCAGAGTGAATAATTCAGGAAGCAATTACTCTTCAATGAGTACCATTTGTTTTACTAGCTTAGGCCTTCCAATAACCTTTGGTTGATAATGATTTTTGTAATTGAACACAAATGTAGGGGTATGGATGAGTAAGAGGGAAAAAATACTAAAGAGGATGAAGAAAATATGCTTTGAGAAGAGAGTTTAGGAAAGGAAATGAAAAGGGAGTGAAGGGTATGTACGTTTCCTTCTCTAAGCCTTGGTTTTCTTTACTGTAAAATGAGGGATCTGGGTTGAAGAACTTCTGAAGTCTCTTCCAGTGTTATCCTGTGTGTCAGACTGGAGTAGATATATAGAGAATCATCTGGAATAAATTATTACCTTCTTTCTAGGTGTTTTCATTTGTTGGTAGGTTAGAGGAAACCTCAAACCTATACTCTTAAGAGATGAGCCAAGTTAGTCAACTCTAGAACCAGAAATCATCAGCAACTGCCATCATTAGCCACCCGAGTAACTGTATGACAGCTCCTGTACTCCTCCCTGCTGTCCACAGATAGAGATATTCCATCTCCCTCCCTCAACCCCCCCCCAAGTTTCCTACCTTTTCAGAAACACAAAGATAGGATATTACTTTCTTAAACCAGTGATGAGGATTCCAACCCAGAGTGAGATACACAAATTTACACAGAGAATAAATCCCAGACACTCTAGTGTCTGCTAGACACTAGTGGCAGCTAGGTGGAGTCATAGTGCACAGAGTGCCGGGCAAGGAGGCAGAAAGAATTTTTATCCTGAGTTCAAATCTGACCTCAGACGCTTACTAGCTATGTAATCCTAGGCAAGTCACTTAACCCTGTTTGCCTCAGTTTCCTCATCTGTAAAATGAGCCAGAGAAGGAAATGGCAAACCATTCCAATATTTTTTGCCAAGAAAATCCCAAATGGGGTCATGAAGAGTTGAACACAACTGACCCACAACAAATTAAATCAGAGGAAGAGTTTCTTGAGATTATAACATATCATATTGGAAAGAGCCTTGAGTGCAGACTCAGTAGATTTGTATTTGAGTCCTGGATTAGCCACTTTCTAGCTACATAGAATAGAGGTGTTATTAGATGAGTCATCTAATTCATCCTCATAAGTTTATAAGTCATAAGTCATCACAAGCCATCTAATAGGTTCTTTACAACTCAGAGATTCTTTGGGCCTATGATGCTATGTCTGTATATGATTGTTCCAGCTATCAAATTATAAAAATGATAGCCAGCACCTGTATAGAACTTTAAGGTTTGAGAAGCAAAATATATCTATCTATCTATCTATCTATCTATCTATCTATCTATCTATATCTGCTGTTTCATTTGGTCCTTACTGATTTGATCATACAGATTTCCCAATTTGCAATGGAGTCTATTGGCAATAGAAAGGAGGGGAAGCATGGCAGCAGTCAAATCCAACATTAGAGAACTCTTTGATACTCCTAAATTCCATTTGGAAGCAGTGACTGCTTGCATTTGGGGAGGGGGAAGTCGACATAGTATAAGACATAGGATAAGAACACAGTACTATGAAGTAGAAAGAGCAGTAGATGTGAAGGAGATGACATGGGTTTAAAGCTGGGCTCCTGTGACACCTGTGACTTGGATAAGTCACTCCCTCCCTGAACCTTAGTCAGTTGGTTTATTTGTAAAATGGGGGGTTTAGAATACATCAATGGCTTTTAACCTGCAGTGAGTCCTTGAACTTGGTTTAAAAAAAACTGATAATTATATTTCAATATGATTTGTTTCCTTTGTAATCTTGTTTTTTTCTGCATTTTAAAAACATTATTCTCAGAAGGAGGTCCATAAGTTTCACCAGACTGTCAAGAACCAGAATCCAAGCACTTAAGTTTTCTCTAACTCTGTATCTTGAGATCCTATTATCCAGCTGAGTTTTGTATGCAATTTCTCTTAACCTGCTGGCTGCCTACCAATTCTGATTCTCCACCATGATGGCCAGTTCCATCATCAGTAGACATAATTCTAGAAGACACTATGCCAGGTGGTTTACTTCTTAGCAGGTATCTGGCCTCTGTGGTGTTTCCCATGGTGTTTTCCAGCTTTCAACTGTGTAATTTCAGGGACTGACCCAGAACAGTGAAGAGCAGGAACTACATAAAAGAAATAAAACATGGTGCCTCTTTTGGGGGGGGGGGTAGGAGAAAGTGCTATTTTCATTTCTCTCACTTTGACAGAATCATGGACTTGGAACACTTACGAATCATTGTGGTTGCTTATACAAACACACACGTGTAGTTTAGAGGAGGCAGCATTGGACTCAGAAGAAGACAAGTTTAAATCCTAACTGCCACTGATTATCTTTGTTATCTTGGGCAAATCACTTAAAGTCTCAGGATCTTATCTTCCTCATCTGTAAAAGGAAGCAGAGGAACTAAGTGGCCTCTGCTTTCCAGTTTCGGATCTAGGAACATTTGAACATAAGATTTACCTGTAATTATTTGAAAAGGAGACTGCTTGGCTAATGATTTCTAACAGTCTCACAGTTTAGATTGGGCACATGGCCCACAAAATTTCAAATGTTTTGATAAGGTTTTGATTAGGATTATTGGTTCTGGGGCGAATGGGTACAGAAACATGACCCTTATTTGCTCATAAAAAATTGAAGCCTGGGCATGTTTAAGAGACCAGAGACAAATATTCTTCTCATTTTGGAAAAGATTTAAAAAAAGTTGTCACTCATTTTCTCCTAGGATTTGATAAGTTCATACACCAATTATATTGTTTCTCAATGGAAATTACTTTAAAGAAACATGTGAACGCCTGCTGTAACGTCACTGCTGTGTCCATTCTGGTAGAAAAACATCTATTTTGGGTAGGTAGAAAATATTCCTTTATAGATCCTTTATAGATTTGGAACTGGAAGAGCCATCTAGTCTAACATATTGTATAACACTCTATTGAGTAGTTCCCTAAAAGATATCCCTGTGCTTCATACAATGTGTACAGAGGGAGATAGGACTATTATCAGAGAGAATGCTCAGCATGGCACTGAATGTCTGCATAAGGAATATACTTTAAATTGGTTCCAGACACATTTTGGGAGAGACACAAGAGGGGAAGAGGTTTAGGGAGACAGTGGAGAGAGAAAGACTTTGGAATGGTGAGTTGCATGGGAAGCCAGCACTATCATGTTCCTGGATTTGCTTGAAATTTTATAGACTGGTGAAAGTGAACCTCCCTTGATATAATTCTCTTTCTCCATGGTTGAGCTGAGATCTTATCTCAATCTTAGTTTAATAGCTCATTCACTCTAGTGTATTCTTTTTTTAAATTTTATTTAATATATTTAGTTTTCAGCATAGATTTTCACAAGAGTTTGAATTACAACTTTTCTCCCCATTTCTACCCTCCCCCCACTCCAAGATGGCATATATTCTGGTTGCCCTGTTCCCCAGTCAGCCCTCCCTTCTGTCACCCCACTCCCCTCCCATCCCCCTTTCCCTTCCTTTCTTGTAGGGCAAGATAAATTTCTATGCCCCGTTGTTTGTGTATCTTATTTTCTAGTTGCATGCAAAAACTTTTTTTTTGTTGTTTTTGAACATCTGTTTTTAAAACTTTTGAGTTCCAAATTTTCTCCCTTCTTCCCTTCCTACCCACCCTCCCTAAGAAGTCAAGCAATTCAAAATGGGCCACATGCGTATCATTATGTATAACCCTTCCACAATACTCATGTTGTGAAAGACTAACTATATTTTGCTCCTTCCTATCCTATCCCCCTTTATTGAATTTTCTCCCTTGACCCTGTCCCTTTTTGAAAGTGTTTGTTTTTGATTACCTCCACCGCCATCTGCCCTACCTTCTATCATCTCCCTTTTTTTTTAATCTTCTTCCTCCTTCTTTCCTGTGGAGTAAGATACCCTATTGAATATGTATGGTATTCCCTCCTCAGGTCAAATCTGATGAGAGCAAGATTCACCCATTCCCCCTCACCTGCCCTCTTCTCTCCTCCTATATAACTGCCTTTTCTTGCCACTTTTATGCGAGATAATTTACCCCATTCTATCTCTCCCTATCTCCCCCCCAATACATTCCTGTCTCATCCCTTAATTTGATTTTATTGCTTTTAGATATCTTCCCTTCATCTTCAGCTCAGCCTGTGCCCTCTCCCTCTCTCTCTCTCTCTCTGTATATACATATATACATATAATATATATATCATACATATATACCTATATACACACTTACATATACATATAATATATATATATATGCATATTCCCTTCAGCTACTCTAATACTGAGGTTTCATGAATCATACATATCATCTTTCCATGTAGGAATGTAAGCAAAACAGTTTGACTTTAATAAGTCCCTTGCAATTTCTTTTTCTTGTTCTTTTTCTTGATTACCTTTTCATGCTTCTCTTGATTCCTGCATTTGAAAGTCAAGTTTTCTATTCAGCTCTGGTCTTTTCACTGAGAAAGCTTGAAAGTTCTCTATTTTATTGAAAATCCATATTTTGCCTTGGAGCATGATACTCAGTTTTGCTGGGTAGGTGATTCTTGGTTTTAGTCCTAGCTCTACTGGCCTCCGGAATATCATATTCCAAGCCCT
>CM053624.1:192264791-192280405 GCA_028646595.1 Phalanger gymnotis | reverse complement strand
TTACTTGACCCTTGAGTTTTTCAGCAGGGTATGACTGCTTGTAGACTAAAGAGTTCTATGTTCCAAGCTTGGGGGGGGGGGTGCACCAGCTCTGCCTCACCAGCACTTCTCCTTCCTCGAGAATGCCCAACCTGGACTGGGCTTAGATCTTCAGCAGGCTCTTCATTCTGCCACTTAATTCCTCCCACCAGATGGGCCTGGGGCAAGAAGCAACTGCAGCTATAGTCTGTAGCTGCCTCACTTCCGCTGCCCCTGGGCAGTGGCAAAATGGCAAACTCCCTGGCCCCAGCAGCTTTTCCCACTAACCTACTCTGTTGTCTTTGATGTGTTTGTGGGTTGAGAAGGCTGGTAACTGCTACAGCTCACTGATTCAGGGTGCTAGGGCTTGTTCCACCTGGCTCATGGTCTGGTTGGTCCATGCTGCCCACGCTGGGCTCTGCTCCGCTCAGCTCCACTCCCCTCCGCTCCCAGCTCCATGTGGGATAGACCTTACCCAGAGACTATCCAGGCTGTCCTGGGCTAGAACCTTGCTTCCCTCTGCTACCCTGTGGGTTCTTCAGTTCTAGAATTGGTTCAAAGCCATTTTTTATAGGTTTTTGGAGGGACTTGGCAGGGAGCTCATGCTAGTCCCTGCTTTCCAGCTGCCATCTTCTTGAGGTCATTTATTGCAGTTTGTTTGGGAGTGTCTAATGTATCAAAAACAAAACATATCAAGAAAAAAATGGAACTCAAAGTCCTAAAAACAAATATTGAAAATTGTTTTTACATGCAACTGGGAAATAAGATATACAGGCAATGAAATATAGAAATCTATCTGGCCATACCAGAAAGCATAGGGGAAAGGGGATGTGGGCGGAGGGGAGTGGGGTGATAGAAAGGAGGGTAGACTGGGGACAGGGGCAATCAGAATACATGCCATCTTGGGTGGGGTAGGGTTAGAGATGGGGATAAAATTTGTAACGCAAAATCTTGTGGAAATAAATGTTGAAAATGGAAAATAAATAAATTAATAAATGAAAAAATGAAACAAAAAAATATTTTGGTGTGAGTTGTTGCTGAACTTTTTTTCAAAGCCTTCCTTTCAAGCGAAATCAATGGATGCTTATCTAAACTGTCTTTATACCTAAAGAACCTCCTAATAGACCCATAATCTCTTCATAAGTGCGTTTTTGAAAAAAAAGAAAAAGTCTACTCCTAAGGTTCAATTCAAATGGAATCATTTCCATTTTAATCCACCAAACAAGAGCTGTTATTTTTCCAGGTCTGGCTGATCTCCAAGAACACCCAGCTATGACAGCCCGAGCATCTGAATGGGTTCTAATGTACAGTAGACAAGACTGTAATGATATTCCAGGCTTCTGTAAACTGCAGCTCCCCCATCCTTTAAAAAGGGATAAAGATGAATTATACTATGTTTCCTCCAGACAATTTTCCAAAGATGAGCGATTTTGATTTATGATGCCCCTCTAAACAGCAACCTTGCAATGCCTTTTACTCATGCACACACAAGACTTATTGCAGTCACATCAACTCTACATTAAAAGTTCAGTATATATACCTACTTACATTATATGATGCTACAAGCTAGGTATGTCTGAGCAGCATCGTCCTATGCGGCAGCTAGGTATTGTAACATTAGAAACTCTGCCCAAAACATTTAGCTTTTATTATCAAAGTACCCTATTTGTTCTTAAAGAATCAACTTGAGGAAAGAATGATGTCTGTTGACATTTATATCTCTGTATTAACATACAGCAGTCCCAACACTCTAGCCACAGGTTTCTAAATGGCCTAGACGAGAGTTCTAATGACTTGGCTCTGGCTATGTGTCTTAATTTCCTATTCTGCATATGCAACATGACAGATTTTCAACAAGATAACTTGACTTCTGCCTTAGAATATGCAAAGTGTGTATTAATCACTTGAAAAAGAAAAGATCTTCCCTACTATTTGAAACACAAATGTGACTCGAAAAAAGCTCTATCTTTCCCAATACTTTCTAATTAGTGAGACCTCTCTGTCTGTTTAAAGATTTTGTTTTTGTACATTCTTTCTTCTAACTTTACTTAATGAATAGGGACTTTATTTTAGGTCCTGGCTCTGCATGCTTGTGGAGAGAACTTCTGAGCTTTGTTTGGTCCTCATATGTATCCTCCAGCATCCTAATGCTGTTTTCTCTGGGTAATAAGTTCTGTGCCTGGGATCTATAAGCTTCCAGTGTAACCAAAGCAAAGATGATTATTGACTTCTTCCTATTCTGAGTTTCACAAATTCCTGATCATGTGACATAAAAATATCTCATCATCCAAAACTTACAGCTAAATCCTCAGCCAGCTTACAGCACAATTCAAATAACAAGACTTCCTCCTGGACATACCCACAGATCAAGCCGTCCTTAACCTTTTTGTGTGTCATGGACCCCTTGGGCAGTCTTGTCAGAACGGTGGAGCCCACTTCAGAGTGTTCATGAATGCATAAAATTAAATACATAGGATTCCAAAAGAAATCAATTATTTCCAAATAGTTATCAAAATATATTTTAAAACAAGTTCAAAGATTCCTGGTTAGGAACCTCTACAACAAAGGGTAATGAGATCATTAGAATTAGAGCTAGAAGGAATCCCAGAGGTCTTCTGGTCCAATTTCTTCATTTTGCAGTTGAGGCAAGTCAACAGTTGAGGGTCGAGTGACTTCCCTAAAGTCACACAGATAGAAAATAGGAGAGTGGAGAGTTGAACCTGTGTTCTCTGACTCTGAATCCATCATTGTATCATGCTAACTCTAAAACAAACACACATGCAGAGGGAGAAAGCCACCTGAAAACACGAAAATTTTCCGGAAGCTTTACTAATCTGTCTCAAAGAGCTGTCTGTCCCCTGGCTTTCTTGTTTTCCTTTTTATCAGTACAATCAGCTCTGAAGCCATCCTGTAAGAACCATTTTAAGAATACAAGCCCAGAGGTTCTGAGTCTCCATGCTCATATCTATTGCCTGCAAGCAGTCTTGAATGGGGAGACTGATGTACTTGTCAGCACTGTTGGCAGCACCTGATGACTTTCTGCTCCCATAGTTCAACTGTCCTGCCTGCACTGATGACTCTTGATCCCGAGTTTTTATTATCGCTTTAAAATTCTCAGATTGCTCTCGTGGATTTCTTTGCATATAGATCATTTTTCTCTGTGTGCTTGAACTCCAGGGAAAATCTTACATTCAGGCCCTCACGCAGCAGCAGATATTTTCCACACTGCTATAGAAAATAGTCCATCATTCAAGTTCCTTCATGAACTTCTGACCCCTTCACTCCATAAAAGTTATGAGATCACTCACGCTACAGCTTTGAGACTGGAACACTCTAAGCTGAGTTGACATGTTTTGCACTGTGAAAGAGAAAAACAGAAGAGAAAGATCTACCTTATAATCTTCGTGGTTGGACAATCCATACCATCACTGCCCTATGAATTTAGAGATGAAATTGAGGAGGACAATATAGGGCACTATAGGAGAAGCAAGACTGGCTGAAGACATTGGTAAGCTTGGCTCCATTTTCAGGGCTTCAGAAAAGGCACAACTTAATAAATGAGAAATGGAGAGGAGGATTTAGCATGGGTTTGTGCCAGTTCAAAGATTCCCCTGAGATTCAGTAGTCTTGGTAATTGTCTCTTCTATTGAATCAGGCTCAAATTACTCTGTTGTACTTGAAATGGGTAGGGGCGGAGGGCTGGGGGTGGGGGAAATCAGACAATTTCCTACTGGGAATAAGGGCTTTAAGAAATAAAGCTATCAGACTGAGTTATTATAAAAGCTCTTTAAGAGTGACTAGCTACCCTTAAATATAATGCATCATTTATAATATCGACAATCTGCTCCCACCAAATTAACTTTTGCCTCTTGACTGAGACCTCCTTATTTATAGATCTAAGGCTGGAAGGGACCCTAGAAGCTATAGTCTAACTTCTTTCATTTTACATCTAATGAAACAAGGACCAAGGGATGTAATGTGGCTTAGCCAAACTCATACTGGTAATGAATACCACAGGCACAATTTGAAACCCAGATTCTGTGATTCAAGAGTCAATACACATTCCAACGTATCAAGTTGCCACCATGAGAGATAGTGAGATTGTATGAGTGTGTGAGTGTGTGTGTGTGTGTGTATGTGTGTGTGTGTGTGTGTGTGTACTGCATAATAACTTCGATGAGGGCAGGAAATTTGTCTTTCCCAAACTCTGTAACTCACACAGAATCTTGCACTGTGTGCTGCACGCAGTCAATGCTTAATAAATGTATGTTGTAGATATTAGTAAAAACCTACAGGTTTCAAAGGAAAAATACCTCAGAAAGAAGACAGAACCAACTGGCAAAACTAACCTCCTTAATTAAGCCTATGTAGCTTCACTATTCACTTTGGAATTCAGAATTCATGCATTTATTACTCTAAGCATCCATTTTTCTTTTACCATTTTAATGCACATATGTACACTGTATCAGTCTGTCAAAGCACTACTCTCCAGTTGTTTCACATTTGTGTATCTTTTTTTGGCCTACCAGACTCATTTCCTCTGGGTCAGAATCTATTTTCTAATTCCTGATACTATGTGTTACAAATGATGAATATTACAGACTGGCCCATGGAAAATAAATTGGCTTCCTACAAACCAGAGAAGTATTGACTTCTTTTCAAAGTCTGAGAATGGCAATGCTTAGGGCTTTTATTTCAATTCAATTCGAAAAAAAAAAAAAACTTGCATGACAGGCACTGAGCTAAGTCCTGAGAAAAACAAAAATCCTTGGCTACAAAAAGTTTACATTTGACTGAGGAGATGGGAAACATCTACACAGATAAATGAGTACATATATGTATATATATGTATATATATCTATATATGGATATATATATATATATACGTGTGTGTGTATACATACACCTATATGTATATATACACACACATACATATATAGTAAATGCAAAATAACTTTTTTAGGAAGTAGCCCTTGAATTAAGCTTTGAAGGGAAGTAGAGATTCCAAGAGGGAGAGGTGAGGAGAGAGACCATTCCAGGACAGCATACACAAAGGGAAAATGGTGGGAAATGGAATGGCCTAAACAGGGAACAGCAAGTATGGCAACCTGGCTAGCAGAGTAATGAAGTCACTTCAAGTAAGTTGGAGTCCAATTGTGAATGACAAATTGTTTCTTATCTTATCCAAAAGGCAATGGGGAATCTATTCTATAAATAGGTTTACAGCACCATATCAGACAGGGAGGGAAGCTCACAGACCAGTGGCATCAAGACTTAGTAACTTTTTTATGTCATTTGTTAAGTGACTAGGCTTCCAAACCTATGGTTCTACCATGAAATAGAAAGGGAACAGGGAGAAAAAGGAAGGAAATAACCATTTATTAAGCACCTACTATGTGGCAGATATTGTGCTAAGGGCTTTACAAATATTATCTCATTTGATCCTCACAACACACCTGGAGATGAACTAGAAGCAGACAGAGGTGTGTTTGTTTGTTTTTTAATAATATTTTATCTTTTCCCCCAATTACATGTTATAAACAGAGGTTAAGAGACCACCAGAGTGACACAGCTATTAAGTGTCCGAGGTCACATTTGAACTGTGGTCTTCCTGACTACGGGCACAGCACTGTATACATTGCTCCACTTCGTTTCCTTGGGGGAAGGGTGGGGGGAGGAGTGGGGCAGGGGACATGCTGAAAGAAACCAGTTTGACTTTTTTCTGAACCAGAAAAACAAGAAGTCCTAAAAAATAAGCTGCATGGCAAGTACAAATACAAATGTAAATTTAACATATTTATTACACACTTAATCTGTGCAAATCATGATGACAAAGTAATAGAGGAGGTTCAAATATAATAAGAAAAAAATAAATATTACCTACTCTCATTGAATTTTTAAACCTATTACCAGCTAGAAGCCAATGTTCCTTAATGCTCTAAGGCTAAGTTCACTGTGCAAATGAGCAAATAAATACACAGAAAAATAAATAAATATTTTTTAAACCTGTCAGGCTTCATAATACTAAAGATTACAACTTTCTTAAAGGTACAGCTGTGTCATTAAGTGTGGTTTAGTACAAAAGAAAATACTGGGGTTGAAGAATATTTGGCAATAGGGAAAGAACCCTGGCTTTTGGAGCCAAAGGACCTGGTCTTGAATTCTTACCCAGCTACTTACTACCTATGTGATACAGGAAAAGTCAATCAGTCAATAAATATTTAATAAGCACCTACTATATGCCAGGCACTGGCTGAGTTACTTAACCTATCTAGACCTCAGTTTCTTCATCTAAAAAAAGAAAGCGTTGTTCTAATTAAATTATCTGCTCTCATTTTTTTTGAGTTTCCGTTTCCTCTCTTATGCACTTCTGTTTATGTGGGTTATATCTATCAAGATTTACCATATCGAGATTTAAACATTGTCGTATTATTATGAAAATAGTTTTGATCTTGCAGACCCCCTGAAAGGGACTTGAGTATCATGGGGTCCTTAAACCACAGTTTGAGAATTGTTGGATTAGTCGATCTTTTAAGATCCTTTTCAGCTCTAAATTCGAGGATCTACAGCTGTTAGAACAAGGAGACTAAAACGTGAAAGGAGTTATTTTGTTGGGCACTTACAGGTGAAAACATCTTTTTGGTGAAGCAAAGGTCATGGTTTCAATTCCCTTGTAGCCCGTTAGATTTTTTTTCTCTGTCGCTACAGATCCTATCTTTAGATATGGCCAATCATTTCCTAAATGCATACTTTTAGTTACAAGGAGAGCTGGACTAGAGCATGCAACCAATTGGTCTATACAAATCCGTCACCATAACTGGGAAGATGACATTAAAAAAATATATCTGAATGACTTAAGAATATCATCTTTGAATATTAAGGACAGTATATAATTGTAGAAAAGTATTACAGGCCCTTCCACTCTCTCTCTCTTATATTCTTAACACTGATTCATCACCGAGAAGTTGAGTTGATGAGATAGTACGGGAATGGGATATGAGGTTTCACTATCACTTGAGGAAATCTGTTTCTGTGTAGCAATTAATGAGGCATAAAACTAAAAGTTTAAAATTTAATGAGCAATTATATGGTAGGACACGCAGAGAAAGACCTTTGTCCTCGAATCCTCCCCTAGAGTAATCTAGTAGCACTGCTGCAATGTCCTATATCAGGAGACAGGCTCTAAAGCATACTTGACCTTGGATAAATCCCACAACCTTTTTCTACTTTAGTTTGCCCATCTGTAAAATGGGGATGGTAGCTAGGTAGCAGAGTGGATAGAGTGTCAGGCCTGGAGTCAGAAAAATTCATCTTCCTGGGTTCAAATCTGGCCACAGACACTTACTAGCTGTGTGACCCTGGGCAAGTCACTTAACCCTATTTTCCTCAGTTTCTTCATCTATAAAATGAACCAGAGAAGGAAATGGCAAACCGCTCCAGTAACTTTGCCAAGAAAACCCCAAATGGGGTCACAAAAAGTCAAATACAAGTGAAAATGATTGAATAAAAATAACAATAACAAAAGAGGGAAAGTACTCCCTGCTAAATTTTATTTCACTGGAATGTTTTAAGGATGAGAGAGAGAGAGAGAGAGAGAGAGAGAGAGAGAGAGAGAGAGAGAAGAGAAGACAGAGACAGAGAGATAGAGATGGAGACAGAGAGAGAACAAAGTCAAATTAGAAAAGAAAAATTTAAGTACAATGAGACCTAAGAAAAGAACAATCTAAATGCAGACAAATTCAAGGACAATTGCTCATTAATCTAGGGTACTTGGTTTTTTTTTCCCTCCATTATGTTCCTGTGGTTTTGATAATTATGGAAATATGAGAATTTAAGCAAGGGAAAGGTCAAGAATATGAACCATTAAATGAATGCAAAATAGTGAAGTTACATCTTCTAGGTCTTTTCCAAATATTTTTTGCATTGTATTCTTATACCTCTACAATATTTATTTTAAGTTACACATCTGTGGGGTCAAGTTAAATCATCTATATAAACTTGAAATAAATAAAAACAAGTTGCTGTGAATATCATCATTGTATAATCTCTGTAACCAAATTCAAGTAGGCAATTCTTCTCAACCTTTCTTTTAAACTGTGAATCAAGACAGTATGAATTTAGCAATAAATTTAGCTTCAAAATGTGTTTTAGGCTATGATTCAATCACAACTAGTTGGTTAACAAGTGTACATATTTCCATCAAACCATTTTTTCTAGGATTTCTGAATGGTTCCCAATAACCTACATGGCTTTATTTCTTTTAATAAATTGTCCAGATTTTTTAACCCAATGGAGCCATTTAATCATTAAACATTCATTTTGTGTTATTAGACACAACCTTAGTGTTGTATTGCATTTTTACTTATCTTGTTAAACATTTCCCCATTATATTGTATTCTGGTTCAGGTTGCACTCAAGATGATAGTTAAACCCATGAAAGCTGAAGAGAGTATGAAGAGAGAAAAAATATAGTCAAGAGGAGAGGTCCCAGTACAGATCCTGGGGAACACTCACAGCATGTTGGGCATGATATGGATGACAAACCAGCAAAGGACGCTGAAAGGAATCAGTCACATATGTAGTAGGCAAATTGTTGAGGAGGAAAATATCAGGTATTTAGGAATCCCAAAACTAAAGTTCCCAGAACTGGAGTTCCCTGTTGAGGGGGAGTGCCCCCCAAAGACCCAAGTACTGGAGATGGTCGGGGCCATCTGGAATGACTTCACAATCTCAAGCATTCTTTAAGTCAAGGTGGCAAAGATTTATTATGCTTTACAGCGGGCAAGCTTTCTTAGGGAACCTGCAACCTTAGAGGGGTGCAGGGAGAGCTTTCATAAGAGATTTAGATGAGAAACATGTCAATTAGGTGTTTTGGGGTGGGATTAGGGATTGGTTAAGGGGTGGCCAGTTCTTAATGGAACATGCATTCTTTGTATCTACTGTGCAGGCATATTACCCAGAATTCACAGGGAAATAGCCCAAGGCAGGTGTAGGAAGAGGTGTGGTTTTGACTATGAAACATCACTAAGTTAACTAGCTGTCAAGGCTGCCTGGGAATATCTAAGTGGCTTTCATCAAATATCTTGTTAGACAAAATAAATGTAAGAGAGCATACATTTGACTATATCTAGGATACGTATCAGTAAAGTCAGTAAGTAGTGAATATTCTCAGGACTCAGTGCACAGCCAATTATCAGTACACAGGGAGTAGATAGGCTCAGCTGCCTACGGTATCAGCAGGAAAGATAAATATTTTGCTAGGGCATGTTGCCCTACTTTGTTAAAGAGAAACTGCTAGGGCCAATGCTTTAAAGCTAGGGAGAGATGTGATTTTAGAACTGGATGTGGTTTTGGAATTGGGGTTCAGGCACAGGCACTCAAGCGGAGGCTGTTAGAATTAGGGTCCAAGCACAAGCACCGCATCAAAATCAGGAGAGAGAAATGTCACTAAAACTTAGAGAAGAGAAAGTATCTAGGAAGAGAGGGTAACCAACATTGTCAAATTCGGGAGAGTTTGAGAAGGATTAGGAGTCCCCTCCCCTCCCCCCCAAAAAAAAACCCAGATTTGGCAATTAAGAGATCAGTGATAACTTTGGAGAAAGTAGTTTCACTTGAGTGATGATGTCAGACACCATCATGCAAAGAGTGAGTGGGGTGGGAATAGAGACATCAACTATAAACAACTTTTTAAAGAAGTTTGTCAAAAAAGGGAAAAAAGATGATGTCTTGAGATAAGGTCTAGGGAAGTTTTGTTTTGTTTTTTAATTTGTTTTTTGTTTTGTTTTTAAGATAGGAGCAATTTGGGCCTATTAGAAGGCTGTAGGGAAGAGACCAATTGATAGAGGTTAAAATTTTATAAAGGGAAAAAGCTTGATTGAATAAAAAAATCCATTGAAGAAGATGATCAAGGGTAGAATCAAGTGTCTATGTAGAGGTATGGGCCTTGGTAAAGAGAATGGCAACTTCTTTGTCAGATTCAGGGTGGTAAAGGAGAAAAGAGTGAGAGATGATGTCAAGGTGTTAAAGAGATAAAAGGTAATAAAGATAATTGGAAGAGGAGTTCCTACTCAATGGCCTCAATTTTCTTTTTTCTGTAAAGTGGCCAGGTTTTCAGTTGAGAGATATAATATCACATATTTGGGCCTCCTTAAATTTAAATTCAAAGATAACATCTTTGTCCTCTTCCTCCCCCTTCCCCCCCCCCCCACACAACACACACACACACACACACACACACACACACACACACACACACACGGAGACAATTTGTTATTGATAAAATAAGTGGGTTGTAAACTAAGCTTATCTTGACACTTCATTTAGTAAGATGCATAGCAAATACCCACATGGTTACAGATAGAGAAGCAGACATTGCAAGGAAGGCAAATGACTCTCCCAAAGTCAAATAGGGACAAAATCAGAAACAGAGCAAAACTTTCCTGCCTCTTCATCCAATATCTATAGTCTATATAAGACATATTTATACAAGACTACAATGCTGTTTTATTATTTTGAAAGGTGACAGCCCCATTAATTGCCAGTTGTGAGTCATTTTACACTGTCTCTGAAATGTGATTAGATGATTTCCCTGTTATGGAAATTAGGGTGGGACTTTTTTTGTTTTCTCTTTCAGAATGCTAAGGTAATCCAGTACCTTCAACGAGCCTTGCCTTTCAAATGTAATGGCAAGAAAAGTGGACTTTTTGTTGTCTTTCCTTTCTTTGATTGAATCAAGAGTCTTTGACCTGCTTAAGAAACAAGAAAGCCTAGTTCCCATAGGTTTGAGTCTCATGGTTGTGATGCCCTTTGACCCTGAAGAAGTGCATATAAACTCAGAGGTTAGCGTTTTGCCTTTGGAGGGCACAAGCTTGAAGCTAGGGAGTTGAAAGAGTGTTGGTGATGAGACTCTGGTTAAGCTGTTGAAATAGCCCTTCCCCCTCCCCTCCAGCTTTGAAAATCCAGATGCTGGTGCTTCTCTTGTAACTATGTATTACTATGGATAGACTGATTTGTGTTTATTTGCTCTGTTTATATAATGCATACTTGTAATTTATGTTTGTACTTGCTCTGAAGTTCAGGATGCTGGCTTTTCCCCCTGAACTAAGTGAATGATATATGTATGTTTAATTAAACTGAGGTTATTAACTCCTTAAAGTTGCTTTCCTTAGAAAAGCAGATCAAAAAAACTGTGCTTGCAGCCTTCCTGTGTGCTGGTGTTGTCTGTGTTTCACCCCCACAACAGCTGCTTGCAACATTATTGTTACATTCCCTCATCTTAGCAATAAGGAATGGAACTTGGGATGAGAAAACCTGAAGTCAGATACCACTTAAGACAATAGGGCAATTAAGAGATCAGTGGTAATTACTTATTACCCATGTGACACTGGGTAAGTCACAGAGTCTTTTCTCTATTCCTCATTTTTCTATTCCTCATTTTTCTTATCTGTAAAATGAGACAGTTGTATTCAATGACCTTCAACAACTCTTTTAGCTCTAAATCTATAATCCTACGATTCCCTCAAGTTGAAAATGGATTCTTTCTTTACACTCTTCTACTTCTAAGTTTGGATTTCTCCTTTCTACTTATATTCTAATATGTATTATAGCTATTTGTTATAACCTGCCTTACCTCCTTTACTAAATTGATAATTTCTTTAGAACAGAGAAAGCCTTATTTATCATTGTATCTCCCCAAGTTTTATTTGTTTCCTTTGTATCCTATACTTTTTCAAAGTCTTAAACTGAACTGAACTAGGTAGGACTGAATTAAATTGAAATGGATGACTAAGGCACTTTTAAGCCCTCACTAAAAATTCCACCAAATTTAAAGTCCAAGAAGTGTAAAAGTAGCCACAATTTTCAGTTCTAATCACTTATGTCCCCATTATAGCCCACTACAACATTCTTCACAGAGGTGACCCTCCTTGGATATAAGAATTGTCAAACTTGAAAAGAAATCAGAGTATTGAACCTGCCAGGTTCAGACAATATAAGGAAAGAGCTTTCACTTTGCCTGTAATGCATTTAATACCAATTTGATAGCATTTATTGTCAGCTATTTCAAGAAGAAATAGAACCGAAGCTCAAAAAAGAAAAAAACATAGCACTCAGACTGTTCTTTCCTTTTGCTAGAGATAAAATTACAGAATTAGGTCAGGTGGGGTCTTCTGGTCTCCGTTCTTTTTCTAAGTTCTCAGTTGGCTTCCATTCCTTATCCTTCATGCAGTGGGCCATGAGAGAGAGGTTTTTCAAAAACATAACCTCCCACAACTTCCCATGACAGCTTGTTCCTTCACCCTGCTACATATTTGCCTGTAAACTAGAACACCTCTTATAATGGTTGTCTGAATGTGACATTACAGCAAGTAGGTGGAACCAACTCCCATGGGAAATAATAATTTCCCCAAGTTAAAACTGTCATGGAAATTTACCAGATGCTTCATCATATTCAACCCTTCACTTTTATTTGAACTTGCCTCTTGGGAAAAGGACTCATTTTTCTCTCAAAATAAATATAATAAAAATAACTTGTGAATATCTAATCACCTGACCCAACTAATTATCCCTAAATGGACATAGAATAACAAGGGCACTGTCCCATAAGATCGAACCATCATTCAACACAATTCTAGTCAATGGGACCCAATATCCTTGGACCTAACCCAGACAACTTTCTCATGGTTAACATATAAAGTCAGTACTTTTCCATTTGAGGGATCTGAAAGCTTGAAATTTCAAAATTCACACTAGCAAATTTCACTCAATGTGTTAGAGAAGATATTGTTTTAAGAAAGTCCAAGTCTGGTTATTACTGAAGGACTTTTATCTTGATGTTTGTGGAAGCCATGCCTCCCCTATCAAATTGAAATGGATAGTTTCTAGGATCATAGATTTAGAGCTTGAAGAAAGTTCTCCCAATACAGTGGCCTTATAGATGAGGAAGCAAAGGATCAAGGAAAGTGGCTTGCCAAAGTTCATGCAGGTGGTAATTAGCAGACATCAAAGCCAGCACTCTTTCTACTTATACCATGATAACTGAATCAATTACTCAGATCATTCAGCCTTGGATCCACTTTTGCCAGAACTCTCCAGTTAATAAATGAATAAACAAAAAAGCATTTATTAAGCTGTTACTATCACTTTGCTAAGCTCTAGGGTTACGTAGAAAAGCAGAGACTGTTTCTGCTCTCAAGGAGACCACATTCTCAAGGGGAATATAATCCATGTAGAAAGTGTCAGCTTCGAATCAAATGGAAATTCCCTCTGGTGCTTTGGATGCAACAGCAGAGGAGGTGTTAATCTATCACCTTTAACATCATTCCTACTGATAAAACCTCATTTTTTTCTGATGTTGAACCATTTGAGAGTGACTAGAATTTTGGTCCTGAGGAAGCAAGAGTGGTGACAACTGCAGAAACAATTTCCAAGTCAAATCTCCATAGAGACTGGTCTCCCTCCATGATGACTGCAAGGGCCAGGCTGGAAGTAGGATGTAGGCACAACTATTTTCAGGGCTCTTGGCATAAGAATTCTAGCCTATCTCTATCTTGTTTTGAAGGGAGGTGGTGGTGGAGGAGGAGGTGACAATGGTTTTGACCTGCCTGGAGCATGTTGCCTCTCCCATTTGTCCTTCAGAGTGCCTTGCTGCTTCCATTAACCTAGTCAACTAGGTAAACCCAGAGTTGTAATCTGCATTAGTATAGTAGACTCTGGCTTAAAATACTATGATGTAGGCTTGGATTGATATATCACTGGAAAAAAGTAAAAGGAGCAGATGTTTGGAATGTTTAATACCTTAGCTTTCCTCCCAAGTAGAGAATGTTATCAGCAATCCACAGAGTGCAAAGGTCTCCAGTGACAATTAGATAGAATCATTTACCCACCAATAACCCTAATTACAGCAATGCGCTGAACATTGCTAATCATGGAAATGAATTTCACATTCAAATTTACCTGCCTGATGAAATACAGAAAGTCCATTTAAGCTAAACTAAATTGCCTGCTGAACTAAAGGAACACTGAGAATTCAGTGGCACCACTCTTCAGCCTAAGAATTACAGAGCCATTATTTTTGAAATGGAAAAACTCCAATGGAAAACTTATCATATTGGAGATTGGAGACTGACAAAGGAAAAAAGCAACCTCTTTTAAAAGCCATCAACTAGTTTTGAAATTTTAAATAATTTCTACAATACTTTAGATTTTGGAGAACATTTTACAAATATCATCTGATTCTATCCTCACAACAGCCCTGGAGGGTAGGTGCTATTATTATCCAAATTTTATAGATGAGGATACTGAGGCAAATACTATGTGTTTAGGGTTACAAAGCTAGTAAGTGTTTGAGGTCACATTTGAACTCAGTCTTCCTAACTCCAGTTTCAGCACTTTATCAACTGCCACCTAGCTCCCTCTTATCCTTTGGTTCCAGGAGTGGCCTTTTGGCTACCTCCAAATTTTACAGAACAAATCCTTTTATATGGGGATTTTTTCTGTGAAGTTTAGATTCAGTCAAAGGGCCACACTTGAGGACCTAGAGTGCTACATGTGGCCTTGAGGCCACAGGTTCCTCACCTCAAACTTTTAAAAATACAAAGCAAGTTAAAATCTTTAGAAAGAAAACTGGTCATTATTCTCTGAATTTCCTCCTTTGAAGAGGTATGTATGGCCGTAGCATAATATGTGGTGCATAGAGGGCCAGTTGAATCCTAAAAGTACTGAATTTAAGACCCCCTTCTGATACATGCTGGTTGTGTAACCATGATTATCATGCCACTTCATTTTTTAGTACATCAGGCAATTTTCTTATCATCGTCAATTGCAAGGGAGCTAACTGAATGTGGGAATTAATCTTTGCTCGGATTCAAGGTTTTTAATGGATCTTCCTATCTCCAGGATCTCTTTTCTTAGGTCATTTCTTCACCCAGTGAACAATTTAATATTTGTTAATGTATAGGTCTGATCATGTCCCACCTCTCCTCAAAAGCCTTCAGTAGCTCTCTATGCTCTATGTGATTGACATATGACCTTCTGAGCCTGGCCCTCCCTCATCTGGCTCCAACCACCCTTCCAGGCTTTTCATTATTCCGTTTCGTTCTAGGTTTCAGCCAAATTTACTTATTACTAGTTTCCAGATCTCTTACATTTTCTCACGCCCTATTCCATGCAACCTTCACTGACCTGTCGGCTGAAAAGTGGTCTCTCTACCCTCAAATTCTCTTATATTCCAGATCTCTCCTCCTTTAACCATATGAAAACCCTTTTCACCCACGCTGATCAGCTAGTCTATGGCTTAATAGATACATCTCATGGCGTTTCCTAAGCACAGAAAAGTTTTGTCCAGGGCTTTATAGCTAATAAGTATCAAAGGAGGAATTTGAACCTAGGACTTTTTTTTAACAGAGGATGTAGCTATCTTTATTGTAAAGCAGATTAAACCCAGTAAAATATGCAGCTAGGGGGGCGGAGCCAAGATGGCGGCTGGGAAGCAGTGACTGGCATGAGCTCCCCACCAAGTTCCTCCAAAAACCTATAAAACAATGGCTCTGAACCAATTTTAGAGCTGCAGAACCCACAAAGTGGCAGAGGGAAGCAGG
>CM053624.1:192237283-192264291 GCA_028646595.1 Phalanger gymnotis | reverse complement strand
GGGAGGGAAGAAAATCGGGAACTCAAAATTATGTAGAACTGTTTGTTGCAAACTAAAAATAAAAATATAATAAAAAAAAGAAACAAAAAAATGCTTGTTGATTAGTCAATTGATATATTTGATAATGTATTTTATATTTAAGTTAGCAATTATTGGCAAAATACTAAAGATTAACTTATCTTTTCATTGTCATTTGTATTATTTGTACTATAAATTTTAGAAGTTATGATACATTGTGATTTACAACCATATACACATCACCAAAAGCATACTAATACTAAAAAAAATATATATATATTTTTTGCCACAGTGGGCAGATTGGTATCATGGGAAACATGACACAACTTAAATATTTCTTGCTAAAGAATTATATCCACAAATTATTCATTTGTAACTTTTGTACTAGATGAAGAAAATAATACTTTGTATATTTATTACCCTGTCATAGAACTGACAGTAAATACAATTCATCCATCATCCTTTATTAAATACCTACTCTGTGCCATGCACTTTGGAATGGGTTTAGATACCTTGACAAAAATATAACCATAGATAGTTACTTTAAAAAAAAATTCATTGTTTGACTTTAAAATTGGCACCAGAGACGACAACTATGTCTTTTGCATGTTCCTTCAGGACATATTTTTAGCAATCAATCAACAAGCATTTGTTAAGCACCTACTCTGTGTCAGACACTATGTTAAATGATGGGCATAAAACGCAAAATGATACAATTCTTTCCCTCAAGGAGGTCACATTCTAAGGAAGTAGACAATACAGGCATGCAAAAAGGTACCAGTAACCTTGGTGGAAAAAGCTACTAACAAGTCAGAGAAATTATGAAAAGTCTTATGCAGAAGGCTATGCTTGTGCTGATTCTTGAAGGAAAGGAGACAGTTTAAAGGGTAGAGGCAGGGAAGGAATGTATTCCAGGGAGAGTGACAGAGAAATGACAGTATAACCAGGGAACAATCAGAGAAAAAGCATGGAGATAGGAGATGAAACATCATATGTGAGGAACTGCAAGAGGATCGATTTAGCTGAACCTTAGTATATGTGGAAGGGAGGCTGACAAGATAGAATGGGTATTGATTGTGAAGAGATTTAAATGCTAAATAGAAGATTTTACATTTGATCCTAGAGGTAATAGAGAGCCACAGGAGTGTGTGGGGGGGCATGGGGGGAGAAAGAAGCATAATTAAATGCTGAAACCTGTGCTTTAAAGAAAATCATTTTGTTATGGTCAATTATGCTAGTAGTTTTTCCTAACATTGAAACAGTCATGTACTTTTTTTATTTGTATAAATCCCACCTGGTCATAGTATATGATCCTTATAATACAGTATGGTAATCTTGCTAGTATTTTTTATAATTTTTGCATCAATATTCGTTAGGGAAATTACTCTATAATTTTTTCCTCTGTTTTGGCTGTTCCTGGCCTAGGTATCACACTATATTTGTGTCATAAAAGGAATTTGGTAGGACTCCTTCTCCTAGAATACAGACTAAAGCATGCTATTTTTCTTTTTTCTTCCTTCTTTCCCTCCTTCTTTCTGTTTCTTTGTTTGTTTGTTTGTTTGTTTGTTTGTTTGTTTGTTTGTTGTGAGGTAGTTGCTGTTATTAGCCCCATTTTGAAGAAACTGAGAAAAATAGAGGTTAAATGACTTGCCCAGGGTTACATAACTAGGAAGTGTTTGAGGTTAGATTTGAACTTAAATTTTCCTGATTCTAGGCTTAGTACTCTAGCCACTGTACTATGTACTGCCTCACTACTAGCTGTATAACCATGAGCAAGTGATAGAAATGCTTATCTTTATTAGTGAATTGAGTTTCTATACTGGGAACTCCCTACAAGAATAAAATCAAAGGTCTAGAATGAAAAAATTCAACTATGAACTCAATTCTTATCCATAGTTGTACCGGTTAATTATTCTTGAAACAATACTGAGTAGACGACTCTTCTAATTTCTGATATATACAGAAGAAATTTTGCAACCTTCCACAGTGTAACATTTCAGCATTTAATAACTCTTTGAGGATATTTGACTTTATGTCTACTATGATATATATTTAATATTACAATTCAACATTCTTACTCCCTTCCCCCTTCACTGTCACCATCTTTTTTGTGTTGGCTATCCTCATAAGAGGGGGCAGTTAGATGGGACAGTGGATAGAGCATTGGGACTAGAATCAGGAAGCCCCAAATTCATATCTGGCCTCAGACACTTACTAGCTGTGTGATTCTGGGAAAGTCACTTAACTCTGTTTGCCTCAGTTTCCTCATCTCTAAAATGAGCTGAAGGAGCAAATGGCAAGCCATTCCAGTATCTTTGCCAAGAAAACCCCAAATGAGGTCATGAAGAGTCAGACATGACTAAAAATGACTGAATGCCAATTCTCCTCACGAGTAATGCAACACCTTTTCTAATCATACATGTCATTAGTGACCACCCCTCTTCCACATACTTAAAAAACAGGTTATTGACAGAAATGTACACAATGCACACATCTCATTGCAGCTTTTAAATACTCATATTTGCACCATAAGATCACAGATCTAGACCTAGAAAGAAAAGCAAAAACCATGAAGCCCAAGCTCCTCCATTTTAGAAGAGAAAACTGAGATCCAGGAAGATCAAGAAATTTTCCTGAAGCAGTAAATATCAGAGGTGGGATCTAAAGCCAGATGCTTGGACTCCAGAGACAGTGCTTATTCCACTATATCATGTTGTCTTTGTCCTTTCCTCTTAGTACAGTCTTTCATTTATGTATCTCATTGCAATCTTTAAATTATTATTAAATTATTGGGAGGATCTGCTATGCCTCTGGCTCCTTTTCATTTATGAATCTTTGTGCCTTTTCTAATGCATAAGATCAGAGATGGGATAGACCTTAGAGTCCATCAAGTCCAACCTTTTTATTTTATTGATGAGTAAACTGAGGCTGAGAGAAGCTGCGTGAATTTTCTAGAGTTACACAGCTGGCAAATGTCTGAGATTCCATCCTGACTCAAAGTCCAGAACTCTATACAGTGCACCATTTAGCTACCATTAATCTTCTTAGAACCTTCTATCATTCTCAAATTTCTATGTGACATTGAAGAGTGGAAAAGGAATTTCTAATTTTTTATAGCTCTGGTCAGCTTTTCTTAATAGTTGCCTGTCAGGAGCCCAAGGCTTCATTCCAAAAATACTTTCTCTTATTTTAGGATTTCTTAGCGTGTGTGTGTGTGTGTGTGTGTGTGTGTGTGTGTGTGTGTGTGTGTGTTAGACTCCTTTGTGAGTCTGGTGAAACCCATGAACACCTTAAGAGAATAATGTTTTTTAATGCATAAAATAAAATACCTTGGATCATGTAGGAAACCAATTGTATTGAAATATGGCTATCAAAAAAAATTCTTAAAAAACAGACCTTAGGTTAACTCCCTATCTAGGTGAACTTTTCGGTTTTTACTTTCTATTCTCCTTTGCACAAGCTGGTTACCATCCTTCAGACCTGCCACTAAATGCTGTCAGTTTTAAATGCTGACAACTCTGTCTTCTATGACAAATATTTGTATTTTTCCATATACAATTTTACCAGGCATGTAATCCAGCATTGTTTAAGTGGTGAAAATACGCAAATGTCCCTGCAGACTTTTATTTTTTTCAATATATGTCAAAAGGAAGACAGATGGGGATAGAGTTTCTGCTTATTTTTCACTAGTTTCATATCATTTGGTGAGCTTCACTCATGGGACAAGCCTGCATTCTTAGTAGGATATATGGTCAGACTTCTTCCCAGAGACTCACTATTGTGGTTTGACAGGGTTGATGCTTCATGTAGTCACTTATCTCTGAGGTATGAGTTATGATAGCTTTCTCCACATATCTCCCTTTCTGCCCTGCTAGATTGACCAAAATCCCCAGAGCTGTTGTTATTAATTTGGATTAAAGCTTTGCAGATACAGAATTGCAAATATGTTACTTGAGAAGTAGCACATTAAGCCATTAGCAACCATTACCTTATTAGGGAGGATTAGTCTCTCAGCCAAGACTCTGTCCAAAGGGAATAAAGCACAGTTCAGGTAAGTTTCAGTGGAGATTGGCAGGATGTAAACAGAAAGGCAAGCAGCGATCTGGCATTAGATCATTGGACATTTCAATGAGGATACTTTGGGTGTAAAGGGGCACTATGATAGCACTAGATCATTCAAAAGGGAAAGAGTAGGCCTAAGGGAATGCTAAGCACTGTCTACTTCACAATTTCACCTATGGGTCACCTTGGCTTGTCTACTTGGGAAAAGTTATTGGGAAATTTCTGTTGGTGTTTGTCTGCTGGGAGTGGTGGTGGTGGTTAGGAGGGTTATATTAGGACTCTACTCCTGTACTCCAAGTTATAAGCAGAGGAAAGATTGTGCTCTCTGAACATGGTACAGTAAGAACACAAAGATTAAAATCAAGGAACTGTGAGTTAGGTCTTCCAGGGTCTTTGATACTATCTGTGTGACAGTGGGCAAATTACTTGAAATTTATTCTGTCCATATCTTATTTGTACATAATGGTTTTCCATCTTATCTCCACCATTAGACTGTGAGCCCCCTGAGGGCAGGGACTATCTTTTACCTTTCTTTGTATCCCCAGTGCTCGTCCTAGTGCCTGGCATATAGCAGGAATTTAATTAATTCTCATTGACTGACTTCGACTCTCAGTTTCTTCATCTAATAATTTTTCCAGAAGTTTGGAGTAAGGAAAGCATTTACAAACCTCAAAATATTAAGTAAATAGGAGTTCTTCAGGACCTTGGAGAATGACTAGTTCCCATATCTGGCCACATGGTGGCATAGAATCTCTGCCCTTAGCCATTCACTTGGAATCTTCAGAAAAACAACTTGGCCTTGAATCCTGGGAGTCCCGGAGATTGCTGAAGTGTGACTAAATCTGGAGATCTGGCAATTGTATTTATTGTGGGTGCCAGGACAAAATTGCAGGGAAGTTTTGTCTTCCTGGAAGCTTATCCTGGTTCAGATTCAACAAACCTTTATGAAGCACTTGCTATATAAATAACCCTGTGCTAAGTGTCTAGGAGAAAATAAAAAGTTTAAATGAAATAACTACTGACCTCATGAGGCTTGCACTCTAATGGAGATAAAACAGAAAGACAGATAGTTGTAAATCTCAATATTGCTAAAGATAATAGAGTTAAACTAAGTGTGGTAAGAGGTCCAAATTAGGGAAGACTTTTGCAGAGTGGACATTATTTTAATTGGGTTTTGAGGGTGGGTATAAATTCAATAGGTAGAGAAAGGAAGGAAAGTATTCCATGGAGAAGAGTCAGCATAAGCAAAGGAATGGAGTCAGGAAAAGTCAGGACAGGGAGAGAATTATCCACTTTTATTAGAATGGATGGAGAGTACATGAAAGAGAATATTTTGAGATAAGGTTGAATAGGAAGGAAGGGTACTTGATGGATTTGGGGAGATTATAAATGTCAGGCTAAGGAACTGTAGGCAAGAAGAAGATATTAAAGAGGAACAGAGTGGTAAAGTGAGCAAATCTGTGAGTAATAAAGTTTGTTCTGGTAGCAATATGTTTATATCTATCTATCCTTTGTTGTTGTTCAGTCATTCAGTAGTATGCCACTGTTCATGACTGCATGGACCATCCTGTCCATGAGGTTTTCTTGGCAAAGATACTGGAGTGATTTTCCATTTCCTGTATGTATGTATGTATGTATATATGTATGTATCTACAAAGGTGATTGGAGCAGAGAGAGAATAGAGGTAGAAATACCTTCTAGGAGGCCACTGCAATAGTCCAGGTGGGTACCAATGAGGAGAGGAAGATCGAGTGTAAACAATGTCATAGAAATAGAGGAGAGAGGAATCAGTAACTGATGGTATAGAAGAGGTGAGGGAGAATGAAATTTCAAAGAGAATACTGAAGCTTTGAACACTGTAGGCATGGTGAATGATAGTGCAACTAAAAGAAATCATAAAACCAGGAAGAAAAAAAAGGTTTAGGAGAAATATAAGCTTAGTTATGGATATGTTGTGTTTGAGGTGCTAGTAAAAAGTCCATGTTGAGATCTCCAACTGTAAACAGTTGGAGATGCAGTCTGAAGTTTAGAAGACAGGTCAGGGCTGGAGATATAGATTTGAGAGTCACATGAATTGGAATAGTAGCAGAGGCCTTAGGGGTGAATGAGTTGCCATGAGAGTGAAGAGATAGAAAAGAGGGTCAAGGAGAGATCCTTTCACTTTCATGGAAAGAGCAAAGAATCAGTAAAGTAGAAAGAAGAATTAGGTGTGGACATAGGGGAAAAATCAGGAAAGTACACTCTACCCAAGAGAAGGGAGAGTGTATACAATAGGAGGGAGTAGTCAAACTGATCAATAGCTTCACAGAGGTTAAGGAAGAAGTGTTTAATGAATGTTTGGACATGGTGATGATGAAGAGGAAGACAACAAATGTCATTAGGAGGTCAGAGGTGATCTATGAGAAAGTAATTTGAGCAGAGTGGTGGAAATGGAACCCTGAAAGAAGAAAGAATCCTTAAATAAAGAGTGGAAGATGGCAAAGTGGACGATTTAGATATAGAAAACCTTTTCAAGAAGTTCAGCATGAAGGACAGAGATGACATGATAGGCCATGTAAAGAAAAAAATGGGGATAGGAGAATCCTGAGGATGTCTGCAAACAGATTGGAAGGACTCAGTGCTGAAGAGGGATTAAAAAATGATGAAAGACCTGGAATCATTTCTAGATCTGTTAGTAGTCTAAGGAGATTAGCATTTCTGAAAACCTGGAAATCCCTTAACAATATATGGCTATCTATATGTCTATATCTATATAGAACTTCAAGATTTTTATAGGACTTTACAATTATTATTTCATTGTATCTTCATAACAACTCTGGGAATTAGATGATATTATTATCCCTATTTTACAGATGAGGAAACTGAGTCAGAAAGAGGTTAAGCAACTTGCTGGAGGTCACACATTTGTATGTGTCCAAGGCCAGATTTGAATTCTAGGTCCAGTGAGCTATTCACCATGCTACCTGGCTGTGTTCCGTGACAAGAGGGAAGGAAAGGCTGGTAGATGATAATAATAACAGATAATATCTATATGGCACTTTAAATTAGCAAAATACTTTACAAACTATCTTTTTTGTTCTTCATGCAAACCTTGTGGGATATATGTCATAGGTGTTCAAATCTCCATTTTATAAATGAAAAAACAAAGGCTTGGGGAGGGTGTCATTTACCTAGGGGCACAGAGATAGTTAAGTGGCAGGGGTGGGGGGTGAAAAGAAGTTTTGAGAAGTAAAGGAGGGGAAATGAAGGATCAGATTTCACATAGCCTCAGCCTTCTCCATAAAACTTATTTGGAAATTAGGTGACAGGATTATAAACCAATATGTCTG
Source organism: Phalanger gymnotis (assembly GCA_028646595.1). Lineage (NCBI taxonomy): Eukaryota > Metazoa > Chordata > Mammalia > Diprotodontia > Phalangeridae > Phalanger > Phalanger gymnotis. Next base: position 192,256,882 of record CM053624.1, on the reverse strand, counting down.
TTTTCCCATGCCATAGTTGGAATTAGTATCCCTGCTTATAATGTATCTTATTAATATCTCCTAACTTGGATTAGTGGCCTGCTTCATTCCATCTAAGAACAGTGCTGAAGCTTCTGGTGGACTTACCTGTTATTAATAAATGTGGGGTGAATGGCGGAATGAGGATGAAGGAGGTTGAACAAATTCTACTTCTCCCAAAATTCATGGGGAAAGCTCAGTGAGGTTAATTGCTTTTGCTACTGAATTCATTTATTCATCCAACAGGACTATATTAAATATTTCCTACATACCAGACTCTGTACGTGTGCCAGAGGTACAAAGATAAATATGAGGTCACTCTTCACAAGGAGCTTACATTCTTTGAGGAGAGTGATGAGGAACAATATGTATACAAATACATAAATGAAATTTATAATGCACACCCATAATTTGTAGGGAACTTTAAAGGGAGCTAGGAAGAAGAGAAGATGTAGGAATACCTTCTAGTCTTGGGAAACAGCCTGTGCAAAGGTTTGGAGAAGTGGTATGGACTATCATGTTTGAGAAACAGCAAGTCATCCAGTTTCACTGGAACATAGATTTTTCTGAAAGAGAATCATGGGAAATAAACTTAGAAAGCAATTTTAGAGACAGATTGTGTGGGGAATCAAATGTTTAGTTAAGGGGTTGGTATGATGTCCTAGAACCAACACGGAGATGCTACATTGTTTGAGCAGAAGAGTGACTGCATATTAGAAAGGTTATTTTGGCAGCCAGGGAAGGATGGTTTGCAAAGTACAAAGGCTAGAATTAGACTAGGTATTTAGGAAGATATTTCAAGAATACAGGTAAAAGGTAATGATGATCTTTTTGAAAAATGATAGTTCAGTAGGTTTATTATCTTAATCTGAACACCTTCATTGAAAATTATAGATTGTCAGGGGCTGCTAAGTGGCCAATGAGTAGAGCACTGGCCCTGGGGTCAGGAGGACCTAAGTTCAAGTCTGGCCTCAGAACACTTGACACACTTACTAGCCGTGTGACCTTGGGCAAGTCACTTAACCCCAATCGTCCTGCCTTCCCCCATCCAAAAAAAATTATAGATTATAATGGTTTAGCTATGGTGTAGTTCCTGGGTTCAGAGGAAATTTGCCTTTCAAGTTACTTGGTCTTCATTTAGGACAAATGTGGCTTCAATGTGATTCTAGAGCAGGATATGGATAAGAGCATTGTGGAGGTAGAATTGAGTGAACGTGGCAACTGATTGGATACTGGGATAAGGAAGAGGGAAGAATAATTGAGATTTCAAGTTTGGGTAGCTGAGAGACCAATGGAATCATTGATAGATGTAAAGATGTTCCCAGCATCTATCGATCAATAAGCATCGAAGTCAGGTGTAAAAGAGAAGGTGAAGCATTGTATGGCATAAATATTGAGTCTGAGGAGGCAGAAGGTTATCTAGATTGATATATCTAATAGGCCTTTGGAAATGTGGAAGAGAAGTGGACTGGATATTGGGAGTTATCTACATAAAGATGAGAAAGCCATGAGAGTGGATTATATCACCAAAGGAGAAAGTGTGGAGAGAGAAGAGAGACGAATTGAGGAAAATTTGGTGGGGGAGGATACCTACACTCCAGTGATGCCCTGGCTGCTCTTATTGGTGACGATGGGGAAGAGAGTAGTATTTAAAAATTTTAAAGTGTGTAGAATGTTTCCTAGCAAACCAATTCTAAGAAGATTGGCCCATAGGATATCATTGGAAGTTGGTCAGGGAGGCAGCTAATATTGACTAGCTAAGTGATACTCAAACACTGAATGAAATACTTGTGTATGGTCTTAGTGCTACCAATGAGCAGAAGACTAAACTGATAAGGAAACTGTGAACAGCAACTTGGTGAGCAGTATAACAGGAGACACAGAGTTTGATCAGAACAAAAAGGACAGTTGTTTGGGCACCCTAAGAGAGCTCTGAATATAGGCTCAAGGACGATAGTGATCTAGGACTCATAGGTTCTAGTTTTATGGCTCTAGAGAGTGTTGGAGCTAAGATATCAGTTTGATGTTAATCACCAAGAAGCCAAAGTGATTGAGCCAGTGGATCAGAGAGCCAACAGCTGCTCTCAATAGCCCTCACAACAGTCTTTCTCTTCCAGTTTCTCTTCCAGTTCCATCCATCTCTGGGATGCAATTAAAGTAGAGAAAGCCCAGTCCTCTGGGCTGGTGTTTCTCAGTTAAGCCTTTCTGCTGTGATTATAAAATCATGTATATTGAAAAGAGTGCAAGCAAGAGAACTAGGTGACACTCCTTTGTGGCAGAGTAGGATGGCTTTGGAGTTTTGTTATTTGGATGACTTTTCCTGTGTTTTTGTTACCTGACATTTTCTGTTTCTCCTATAAAGTCTTGTGCATTTGTCTTTGCTGTAAAGTGGCCTGATACTTTCATCACAGAGTAGTCCCTGATGACAGTAGATCATAAGGTCACCAAGAACTACATCTTGTTAACATCCCCTGAGCTTTTCTCTATTTTCTGAGACATGCTTATGCCAGAGGTGAAGAGAGATTCTGGCAGTTTGTCATCATAGCTTCACCTAAAATTGACAGTCAATGAGCCAGCCAAAATTTATTAAGCATTCACTATGTGCCAAGCACTGAGGACAAAGAGAAACTCTAAAAGAGTCTAGGAGCTCAAATTCTAACGGGAAGAGTCAAATCTCACAAGGAGTAGGCAAATTCATCTCAGGTGTAATTGTGAGCTCAATATTTTCAGCATTTGTTGTTCATATTTTCATATAAGAAACCAAGAACGTGGCTGGGCAAGTAGAGGAGATAGTTATGCCCCTCTTGGACTTCTGTCTCTGTCTTTACTTCCTTACCCACTCATTTACATAGGAGAATGGAAGAGATTTGGAAGTAGAAAATAGCAGAACCCTGAATCTCAGAACTGTTTGTGCAAATAGCTTTTACATTGATAATGACCCCAGAGGCAATTTGGTCTTCAGAGATTAAAATCGGAAGTCACAAAGAATGCTCATTATAAACTAGAATACTAGTTCTATACTGAATACCCTAAGCCCCCGGACCAGGAAGTTGAGTCCAAAGAAAATATTTAAGCTGTGGACATTAGCTAGCTTGGAGGAGTCTGACCTGGAACTACTCCTCGAGATAAATTGGCTTATAGGTACAATTGGAAAGGGAGAAGAGTATCCGTGAAGTACTGGGAACCTTGAATGACGTAGCTATTTCTGGATCTTCTCTGTCAATATGGGTGTTGGTGTCTCCAGTCACCACATAAGCAATTTAAACAGGTCCAAGGGGAAGGGAGTTAGGGTACATTAGGACTTCCAGAGAATGGTGAAAGGGGATCTTTCCAGATCAGTCCAGAAAGATTCAAAGCCTCCCAAAAGAATGACAGACTTACCTGAAAACTTTGTTTTGGGAAATGTATTTTAAATCTTAAAGCTCAGCATAAATATGAATTCTTATTTAGATTCAGGATGAAGACAAAGAACCAGTATAACTGTCCTTCAGAGATAGTCATTAAGTGAGCTGAACATTTTCCCTGTGTACCTGAAGCTGTGGTCTTCACAATCTATGCACAATCTCATTATTTTGGTGAGCCTTGACACAGAACTCTGGAAAACTTTACATTCCTCCTTTTGTATTCTGACTCATTGCCTAATATTATGTCATACAAACCTGGCTAAGATGACAAATTGTTTGTCATTTTTTGGGTTTGGGATGACAATGCATTTTCAAAATAGTTTTTGAAACAGAAGGGCAATTTTCCCATTAAATTGTGTGCATTTTGTTTTTATTTCAAGGGGGCTTTCTTACAGCACCAAATGAACGTCTTCAGAATTCTTTGACAATAACATCCCTGCCACCTTGTTGCTTGTAGACGGCATTGTGGGAGTTTGGGGGAGGGTGGATGGTGAAGGTGACAGGTACTAGAGACAGGAGATAATTGCTTTCTGCAGAGAATCAGTATCTTTGGGGGCTGTCAGTATTCCTAGAATCAATGTTTCAGGTGCATACCCTCTAGGACTAGAAGGCTCAGCTTACTATATAAAACCTTACCATTAAACACAATTGCCCTTCTGGCCTTTCTCAGGCTTCTCATTTTGATATAATTTAGTTCCTACCTTTGTCAAGATTCTAAGCTGATCTTCCATGCTTCCCATTCAGAACCTAGACAGAACTAGTCACAGCGGAGGATGACTTTGAATATCAGGATAGATTCATGTTTCTTTCAGAGGGTCTAAAGTGAAAGAAGATGAGGAATATGCATTTGTTTAAGACATAGGATGCATCAGCTTATTTTATAAGTATAAATTGGGGTGTAATGGGAGACCGGCTAATAAGCCTAGTCCTTATGAGGCTGTACTCAGTGCTCACCCGATGCCACCTTCTTACTAACTTGAGAAAATTCTGTAAGTGCTTTTAGTCTGCTAACCTATCGAGAAAGAGAAGTCTCATTGTTTGACTATGTAGCTGGGACTGGGCAAACTGGCACTAGTCCACCAGAACCTCTACTGTGTTTTGGCATCTCTACTTTCTGTCTGATGGTGTTCTAGGAAAGAAAAGAGACCATGGTATAAGGGAGGGGCTTTGAGTCCTTCCACCTGAGGTTGACATAAGATCTCTCAGTTCTTTGCCTTAGCATTTGTTCTTTCATTTTAAGTTTTTAACCTATGACCCCCCAGGCCCATAAAGGGACCTGAAATGAAACAGCATTTATTGTCTGAGAAAAATACTTGCAGGGAGATAAGATCCTGCAAGGCAATAGAAAGGAGGTAGAGTTCTTCAGGTGCTCCAAGGGGAGAGAAAAAAAAGGATGAGATAGTTTCTAGAGGCTTTTGGATAGGGAGTGGGGATTGAGGGAGAAGACATCTGTAGACACAATAAGCCAGGCACAGGATGTTTAGAAACTGCCAAGCAAGGTCTTAAGTGTACAGTTTCTGTTCAAGGTTGCCCTTGAGCTAATCAAGGCTGATTCTATGGTTGTTGGCAGCTACAGGCATCTCCAAATTTGGCTAGAGTTCATTCACAAAAGATTTCTGGGAAGTCAAGCAGCTCTGAGCCTCAGAAATCTTTCTAATTGTCTGGTTGCTCTGTAAATCCATTGTCCTGCTCCATAGTGAAGAATGGAAGTTCTAACAGTCATTATAGAGCCCATGTTAACTAAATGAAGGAAACTGGAGAGTATAAACTTGTGTTTTCAAAAGTCCAGAGAGTGAGCCACAAGGTCTGAAAGTGTAATTTATGCCTGGAAGGAAATTTACCTTTGAGTTCCTGAGGAACAAAGGCAAACTTCAAGTTACAGCTCAGCGAGAGCTAAGATGTGGGCTCACTGAGGAGCTGATGCCACATTTGGATGTTCCCTTGGTGGGACTAATGCTATGTAGCAACTATACACAGTCTGAGTCCACTGTCCCTAGAGAATGATGTGGTATGTCACCAAAGTATTTTATTTTGTTTTTTTTGCTGGAAGTTGAAATATTCGTACTTGGTTAAATGGAACTGGCGTACTAGTTGCTGAAAATCAGAGACCATACTGGAAATGGACATAACATTAGAAAAGCTATAACAGCCCACTGGGGTACCTCTAGAATCCTGAAGGGATGATATAGCTGGTCTTATTCTGGGAGAGCAAAGCCAGCATAATCATTGCAAGGAGAAAATAAGTAACTTTGGTGCAATGGAGGGTTGGATGTAGAGTCAAAGGACTTGGGTCAAATGCTGGCTCTGCCATGACTTGAGTCTAGTAGCTTAGCCTCTATTGGCTTCAGTCATAAACCTCTTCTACAAACTAAGATTGTTGGACTATATGACCCCTAATTAGGTATGAAGCTCTTTGATTCTATGAAATGTCAATAGGAGAAGCATAGAATGATGGAGATTACATTAAATTAGAATGGCCATAAACTTAGGAATGACTGAACAAATTATAGCATATCAATGTGATGAAAGGGACAGTTTCAGAAAAATCTAAGAAAACTGATACAGAGTGGGACTGGGAGAATAATTTATAAAATAACAGCATCAGTGGAAAGACAAGCCACTTTGAAAGACTTAAGAACATTCTTAACACAATGACTAATCATGGTTCCAGAGGACTGATAATAAAACATTATCTCCTGATGGACTCACGGAAGAGAAATATATACATATATATATATATATATATGTATGTATATATATATATGTATATATATATATATATATATATATATATATATATATATATTGGACATGGCCAATGTTGTAATTTGCTTTATGTGACTATTCAAATTGTTACAAGGATTTTGTTTTTTTCTTTTTTCCCCCAATAAATTAGGAAAATTGGTTAAAGGACAAGAAGAGAGGCAAATGGATTTTTAATTAATTGAAAAATAAAATAAAATGGAAACAAATAGTATTTACTAGCTGTCAAGAGAACTAGCTCTAGCTGTATGGTTTTGAACAAGTCACTTTGCCTCTAAGGGCCTTAGTTTCCTAATCTGTAAAATGAGGGAGTTAATCTAGGTGGTTTCTAGAATCATAGATTTAGACCCTGAAGGGAACTTCACATACATCTAGTCCAACCTTCTCATTTTGTAAACAAAGAGTTATCTTTAAAACTTCTTGGAACTGTATAGGATTAGATAGGGAAATGACTTTCTAAATTCACGTAGGTGGTAAATGGCAGAGCTAGATTTTGTACTTAGAAGCTCAGATTCCAAACCTAGTGCTCTTTCTCCTGTGCCATTGTTATGGTAATTAGGATGGGACTTTTTTGTTTTCTCTTTTAGAATGGGAAGGTAATCAAGTACATTTGATGAATCTTGCCTTTCAAATGTAATGGTAAGCAAAGTGGATTTTTTGTTTTCTTTTGTTTCTTTGATTGAATCAAGAGTCTTTGACCTGCTTAAGAAACAAGAAAGCCTAGTTCACACAGGTTTAAGTAACATGATTGTGATGCTCTCTCACTCTGAAGAAGCATCACATGGTATTGAGTCTCATGGTTGTGACACCCTCTGACTGTTAGAAGGGTATATAAGATCTGAGGTTGCTGTTTTGTTTTGGGGCTCTCACTCACTGGAAGAGTGCCATGTGATTTGACCAGAGGAGTCTTTAGGTAGCTGTTGTTAAGAGCCCTCTGGCTTTGAAAATCCAGATGTTGGTGCTTCTCTTTTTGATAACTATGTATGTGGTGTTTTGATCAGACAAAGCCTGTCTGTTGATCTGTTTGTAGTTTCTGTTTGGATTTGCTCTGAAGTTCAGGGTGCTGACATTTTCCCCTGAACTAAGTGAATGATATATGTGTGTTTAATTAAAGTAAGATTGTTAACCTCTTAAAGTTTTCCTTAGAAAAGCAGATCAAAGGACCTGTGCTAGCAGCCCTTCTTTGTGCTCTCGTTGTTGGTTTTACACCTCCCCAGCAGCTGCAAGCAACATTGTTGTTAAAGCCATACAATCCTTAATACCCTTCCAGCCTGAAGATTCTATTATATTGGAAGGGTCAATTTTTTTTTATTTAATTTAATTGGTTTTTTATTTATTTAACAAAATACACACTTACTGTCTGTGATAACTTATCTTCTTGTCAAAGTTGTGAACTGATGCCTGTGAGCTACTGTTCCTTTTAACAGTTGAAACTTGCTTTTTTGACATCTCTGAAGATTATTAACTGGCATATTTATAATTAGGCTTAATGTAATAGACCAATCTATTTGTAGGTTTTTCTTTTCAAGTAACTCTTTTCCCTTTTATCTGATTGTTGAGGAGAGAGAATTTGAGAAAAGAGCAAGGTGCACAGCAGTAGCTGACTATTATCTGACTTATAATAACCTTTTACAGAGAAGCCAGACAGTGATGGCACCACCAACTTGTGGAGAATTGCACAGAAGAGGGATAATAGGACTCACTGAAACATTCATCTTTTGGACCATTGTGATCTTTTGGACGAGTCTCCAACATATGAGTGTCAGTTTGCCTTCTGAATCTTTCTTCCCTCCCCATCTTTGTAGTCATGGTGAGAAAAAAATATATCCACATGTTTTTAATAGTTCTGGAATCTGATTTGATGAAAGAAAAAAGTACCAGGCATCTCACAGCTTGCCTGTCTGCTTTATCTCTTGGTGTACTCCACTTATGTGCACTCTATTAATTGGGAAGTGAAAAAAAAGGAAAAAGAAGAAAGACTGTAAGGAAGAGCAGGATGGAGATGAACCACAGGGGCCTTTCAATAAAATCAATGAGACTTGGTCTGGGACTTTGCTGCTTCATGAAGTTATTTAATGTGCAGCCTGAGGAGTTTCAACACCTCTAATTTCAGTATTAGAATATTCTATTATACCATGCTCTGTGCTAGTCATTTGACAGCATCATGGAGGAGAAAGATGGAGAGGTGTAAGTGGAATGATGCTTTGACCCAAATCACTGACATTGGGGTAGGGGGGACAGCCTTCCTTCCCTCTGATATAGGGTGTTTCTATTTCATTCTCGTAGTCCTGTTGCAGTGGCATCCTTAGCCCAGGCCCACCTTCTCTTCTCCCTACTGGAAAGTGGCAGGGAATATGTTGTTCTTAGGGCTAGATCACACCTCTTCCCACATTCAGCTGTGGTCAGACTGTCCTCTGAGCATGGTCCAACCTGAGTCCCCATCCTCAATAGTTTATTCCATAAGTGAAATTGTTTTTAGTTATGACTTTAGGAAACAGGTCAGTGGGTTACTAAGCATTTAATAAGTGCCTTCTATGTGCCAGGCACTGTGCTAAGTGTTAAGGATACAAAGAGAGACAAGACAGTCCCTTCCCTCACTTATGTGGGAAACAACAAGCAAATGGATATGTACGAACAAGTTATATACAGGAAAGATAGAAAGTAAATTTACAAGTCAGGGCACTAGAATTAAAAAGAATTAAAAATAGCATTTTAGTTAAGAATTGAAGGAAGCCAAAGAAAGCAGTAGTTGGAGATGAGGAGGGCGAACATTATAGACCTGGAGGACATGCAGAAAAAAATGGTGAGTGCTGAGATATGGAACATTGTGTCTGTGGAACAGCAAAGAGGAAAAACCCAGGCTTTATTCTAGGCTTGGATACTACTCCTACTTACTAGTTGAATGAACCCCAAAAGTTCAATTTGATTCATATACATTAAGAACCTACTATGATTAGAGACTTCTATACTCTGAAAAAGAAAAAAGACAAAAAAATAAAACCCAGCCCTTACACTAAAGGAGTTCACCACTAGAATACAAAAAACAAAACCAAAACCATGGCAATTGTATGACAGTTATAAGTTAACTATTTGGGACATGGGTAAAGCAAAAATGATTTCTACTTTGAAGCTCAGGGAAGGGTGCTACAGTTAGATTAGGTCATAGACTCATGGATTTAGATCTGGAAGGGACCCCTGAGGTCATCAAATCCAACTCCTTCATTTTACAAATGAGGAAAGGAAGCCCAGACAGCTTGTTAAGTGACTTGCCAAAAATTATTAAGAACGTATCAGGGGTGTCTATTTTTTCTTAACTGTAAGTCTACTGCCTATCTGCTTCTCTAGGAGCAAAGTCTTTAGATCACAGAATGGTAGAGTAGACAGGACAGTGAATTTGGAGACAGAGGACCTGGGTTTGAATCCACCCTTAGATTTTGGTTACTCCACTAGTAAAATGGGGATAACATTTTCTAGTGTCTACTTTATATCCCGAGCTTTGGGGCCTAGTAGAACTTCCTCTCCAACAGGGCCTGTTTTCTAAGTTACTTCCTCACACTGAGATATTTGGGATGAAATTTTCCCCAGGGGCTGAGAATTAGTGAATGGGATGGAAGAGAAAGAAAAAAATTGCATATATGCCAAGGCAGTAAAATTGAGCAGGACTCAATTATCTCAACTTTAAGCCAGGGGTTAGAGATTTTCATTTCAAAATGCTGGGATCTTGCCTTTAGTTTTTAAAGAACATGAATAACCTAAAGGTGAAATACTGCTCTTTCTGATAAACTCGGTTGGAGAGAGCAAAAAGGTGGAGGATAGCAAAGACTAATTAAGTTACCTGAGAGAACACCAGATACATAATAACCCTTAGCTTATGTTTATGTAATAGGTGTTTGAGAACTGACTGGCAGTCTGGGATTTGTACTTTAAATGAACATATATTCCCAATACTCCTATTAACATATATAAAGTTCTTTCCCATGCAAAATCCTTTATATTAACTGACCTCTGTGACAACTTTGTAAGGTAGGCAGGGATTATTATACCCATTTGACAGATAAAGAAACCGAGGCTCAGAGGGGTGAATTGACTTAGGAGAAGTCACATAATGAACCCAGGTTTTTTGACTCCAGATCCAGTATATTTTGCATTGTATCATCTTGCCTAACTCAGTAAAGGCCACACTCAATGGTAACCTTCTGAACTTATCCACACAGGATCTAATTACTTAGGATCAGAGCTAAATGGGACTTTATGAATTACTCGATTAAATTCCTTTCTTTTTTAATGAGGAAATTAATTGAGGGATCATATGACTTGTTGGATATCACACTAGAATCTAAGTTTCTTGACATCCAGTACACCATACCACAATACCTTTCTTCAACCATCCTGGAATTCACTTGTAATAACAGTAGGAAACAGGGGAATTAGGGGGACATAGTGAGCAGAGAGGCATAGGTTGGTAGAGATAGAGTAGTAAAATTTGGATGGGGCTGTTATTAGAGTCTGGGTAGGGATTGCTCCACCTTCATGCCATTAACAGTGTCACAAAGCCAGATGATACATCCTGGCTAGACTCTTCCCTCAAAGGGTGAATGTGGGCAACAGAAAGAGTTAGGATGATGGATGAATCCCCAAGTGTAGCCCAGATATCAAAACGATCCTTCTAAGAATTGTGTTCATCATCTACCTTAGTCTTGCTAGATGTGTTCAAAAGGTACCTTATTTTAGATTTTTGCATTTGGAAAAAGGCTCCAATTTTCTTTGTTTTTCTTATTCAACAATAGTACTACCCTTAACTGCTATTCTTTAGGAATGCATACCTAGGTTAAGACTGTAGTTCTGGTCATGGCTGGTTTTCCTGGAACTATCCTAGGTGCTGTTTTCAGAAAGCAGAATGTACAGCTAAAAAACTGGGGAGCCTACAAAGCTGACTAACACATGCATCCTTCTGTCTTGTACATAAGTATGCAGCATTGGTGTATTGTGTACTATTAATAAACCCTGCGCATAAATTTAAGAGTTATGTGGTTGTGCTTTTGCTTTGTGTGGTCTAGAATTGGACTAACTCACCAGAATTAGAAATCATTTTAGTAGAACTGCTTTTCATCAATGGCACCATCAGATTGGCTAGTTAAAAGATATTAACCCTGGTGTCAATATCTGTCAATGTGTCAATAACACATATTAGATATTGACACCAGGGTAATGTCTTAGAAAACCCAATTTTACTAAATCTTGGTATTTTTCTGGTGGGGTTACTTGGCAAAAACTTATTTCAGTTTTAATCCCAATTTTGCTTCTAATGAAAATGATTATCTCAAACTCTGGAATGCTCCGGCGTGCTCCTGGTACACTGGGGCAGGAAGCAAAAACATACTCTGGGATAGATGATGGGTGCTTGGGTACCTGCTTTATTTCCAATTCTATGCTATAATACAAAGCATTGCTATGAATATTTTTTAAGCATGTGGGTCCTTTCCCACTGTGTTTGACCTCTTTTGGGCATATATTCCTAGTGATCACATCCCTGGGTCAGGAGATATGCATAACTCAGTAATTTTGGGGATATAGTTCCAAATTCCTTTTCAGAATGATTGGATTAATTCACGATGCCCCCAGTAGTACATCAGGGTGCCTTTTCTGTCACGAACCCTCACAATCACTATTTTCCCCTTTGTCATCTTTGCCTGGCTGAAGAATATGAGTTTAATTAAGCAATTCTTCATGCTAACCTAGCTGAGTATAAACAACTGATGAAGGAATACAAAGGGCATACCCCTGGTCACCCCTTCCTATGTGTGACTCCCATTATCACTCTATTCCCCCTAATGCAAGACACTAAAGTGTTTTATTTAAGATGGAAAAATAATATAGAATGGCCAAGAGATAATATTAATGAAAAAGAATGAGAGTTCATGGTTACAAAACACTCTAAAGTTTACAAAATATTTTCCTTATAACAACCCTGTGAGATAGACAATGTAACTATCATTCTTTCTATTTTAAAGAGGAATAAACTGAAGCTGAGATGTTAAGTCAGGGGTGGGAAACCTGGGGCCTCAAGGCCACATGTATCCCTCTAGGTCCTCAAGTGTGGCCCTTTGACTGAATCCAAATTTCGCAGTTCTGTTCACAGTTCCCTACCCCTGGGTTAAGCCATTCACCAAGGTCACCATGCATGGGCACTACTCTATGTATTGTTCAATATGCTTGACTCCCAGTCAACATCCTGAGAGCCTTCTTAACCAATTTTGAGCTTAGATACGGGGGAAATGCTGCTCATGTTCTTTGAAATTTGCAGAGGGCGGTCCTTCTCCATGGAGGAACACCCTTTTCTTCACCCTATATGTATGTGTTGTATGTGCAGGACTCTTAGCGGAGAGCAGGAAATCATTTCAAAGTATAGCAATGTTATCACTGCTGGTAATTAGATTCCATCCTGTCTTGCTCAAGAGTCTTTGAGTCAGGAGTAGGAAAAAGTTACGCTTCCAGACTATCTAAAAGCTAACAGTATTCTTCTTCTATGGCATTTATATGATCATTTTAGCATTAAGGAATAATTTTTATTCAATACTCCTGTAAAGACTGATAGTCTGTCCTCAGTACCCTTAGTTGAGAGATTAAGAATGAGAATCCAAAAATCTGATTTGTCTTTAGCTCAAATGCAACTGCTCTGGAAAGCCTTTGAGGAAGTGCCTTAAAATTTGGACTATTTCAATGAATGACTCACCATAAAAGCACAGTGGAAAGAGGGCCCTGCTAGAAGTCCAGGCTCCCAGATCTGTAAAATAAGGATAAGAAGGATATTATTAACATCCTGCTTATCATAAAGGATTCTTGGGAAGATGAACTGAGATTACATATGTATGAAAGAGCTTTTAAAAAGACAAGGTTCTAAACAAATGCACATGATTATTATTACTATAGGCTTTCTTGGGGGAACCTTTTTTTTCCTCCCTCCTACCCAGAAACCACTGGTTTAGAAACTAAAGGTGAAATTTGCTACCTGTTTCCTTATATTTTCTTTGGTTTGAATGTAATCACATGAGGGAGGCTGTTAATTCCATCATTCAAACAACGTCCCATACAAATTATTACATTCATATGAATAGTGATTACAGAGCCAGCCTTGAAGCCAGGAAGACTTGGGTTCAAATTCTGCTTCTGACAAATACTGGTTTTGTGACCCTGTGTACATCATTTAAGCTCTTACTATTCTAGACAACTAAGAGTAGAAGCTGCCAAGATGCTGATAAGCATTAGTAGAGGGAGTTTCCTCACCCAGGAATTCATACATCAATGAAATCATAGGCCCAGTCTTTATCTCTCTCTCCGTCATTTCTATTTCTCTTAATTTTCTACTTTGACATGTTGGGCAGGGGGTGAGGGTTAGGGAGTGATGGTTGAATATGAAGAAGGTTAACTGGCACTTGGAATGTTTCTGCTGGAAAGAAGTAAAGACAACTCTGTATCTCTCTCCTCTAAATTTATAAATGACTACTCATTAACCAATTATTCACCTTTATTCTTTTTTTGGGGAGGGTAGCAATATTTTGGCTGTGCATATTTTTCTTAGTAGAATTCTTGGCACTTTAATTCATAAAGCTGTTAAAATTAATTTAGACTTCTAATGGGTTGATGGAAATATAAGCATATTATTAATTAATTTTCAAATGCAATTAAGATTATATTCTTTGTTTGGCTCCTTTTATGAAGGTTCTTGCTCTACCTCCCTCTTTAAGTTGAAGGACTATAGTCTTTAGCTGCTAACAGAGTGAAACCTCTGTGGGATTCCACAATCTCAGTGTCATCCTCACTTATTCATTTTTCTTACTCCTTATACTCAATAAGTTGCCAAACCTTGCTTGTTTCTACTCCAATAATCTTCCCCTTCTTTCATCCATCTTCTCCTCTCCATCTATAGTCACCACTTTAGTTCAGAAACTCATCACCCTTCAAATAGATTATTGCTATAGCCTCCTAGTTGGGCTCTAGGCTCTAGTCTTTCTCCCCTTCTCCAAACCACTCTTCACATAGCTGCCAAAATAATTTCCCAGAAGCACAAATCTAATCATGTTATTTCTCTGGTCCAGGACCTTCAGTGGCTCCCTAATGTCTCTTGGGTTAGGTAGGTAGATAGATAGATGATAGATAGATAGATAGATAGATAGATAGATAGATAGATAGATAGATAGACTAAATAACCAAATAAATAAATGAGCAAACAAATAAATAGAAGAATAAATGATAAACAAAACAAAAAAATACATAAATGATGAAAAATCCCTAGTGACTTGGTATTTAACCATGGTTTAGCCTACCTTTTTAGACTTATTTTACATTATTCCCTCTTAAGAATTCTTTGGTTCAGTCAAACTGGCCTCCAGCTGTTCTTATTATGGCATTACATCTCACATCTCAGTGTTTCTGCATAGTGCCTAGAATACATTGTATCCTAACATTTGCCTTTGAGATTCTCCTGCTTCTTTTATGGTTCTGCTAGGGAGTCAACTTTCTCAGAAAGTTATTCCTGATTCCTTTAAGTTCTCTCTCTCTCTCTCTCTCTCTCTCTCTCTCTTAAACTTATTTACATTTGCTTATAGGTTTACACATTGTGTCTTCCTAGGAGAATGTAGGTTCCTCAATGGCATGAACTGTTTTTTCTTATACTCAGAATCTTACATGTAGTAGGGACTTAAATGTTCAAATTGCTGAATTGAGAGCAAGGACTGTTTCCTCCCTTCTGTAACCCCCATGCTGCCTAGAATAGTGTTAGATACACAGCAGGGATAGAAGGATTGCTTGTTGATGGAATACAGGCTTTGTGACCCATGCCCTAGAGATTTTCCATTATCATCAGAAAATTCAGGAAATCTCTTTTTCCTCCCCCCTCATTATCATAATAAAAAACAAATCTCATTCATTTAATTGATATTTATTAACTGCTATTAAATGCAAACCCTGTGCTAGATCCTGTGGGCAAAGTCAAGAAAGTCTATGTTATGGTCTTTGCCTTCCAGGAACAAGTAATGACATTTGGGAGCCCTGAGACACAGAAACACACAAACACACAGACACACACACCACACCACAACACACCACACCTAATGTTAAATAATATTTCAAGGCAATTTATGATAAGTGCTTACAGGGCAGTACAAACACTAAGTCCTCCAGGAACTTAGAGGAGGGAGAGATCACTGAGGGCTGGACTAATCAAGAAAGGCTTAATGAAAAAGGTGGGATTTAATCTAGCATTGAAGAAGCAGCAGGATTTGATTAAGCAGAGAGTAGGCAGCAGCAGGGTATCCCTGACTGATAGTGATGGTGGTGTTGGTGGGATGCTAATGGTATAAAGTACTATGGTGAAATAGACAGACACATGTTACCAACAATATATAAAATGCTTGGCAACTTTTAAAATGCTATACAGATGCTAGCCATCACACATCTTTTAGGAAAATTCAGGAGAAAAACCATATTAATTCTCTGAATCCAAACAGGGGACTATGGGAGCTTTTGCCCTGGGTATTTTGAGAACCCAGGGGATAGTACCACCCACCATGATGTCTGCAAGATTAGAGTTCAAAAAAATGAGTGGAAGGAAACTGACAGGAAAAGAAATTCACTAGCGCAACAAGGAAGACTACTCAGACTGGTAGCAGCTTAAACTTAGGGTACAGATTGGGTTTTTACAGCTTTTCTGGCTCATTTAGACTATGCAGCCAATCAATATCATACTGATATTCCTCAGAAGAAAGGAAATAGGGAGGAAATGTGAAATCCTGGAGTCATAGGACCTAATAGAGGTCAGATGGTATCCTTCCATAGCAAAATGTATTTCTCTGTAGTTGGTCATCTCTAAGATAGTGGAGACCTCCTTCAAGATAGAATCATTCTTGTTCTTCCCATAGTTGGCAGCACTGAGGAGAATAAAGTATAACTTGAAGGTCTCTCATTGACACAGGCATATATCTCTGTTCCTTTGTCTAAACTCCTAAATGCTCAAATTCATCCTCCTCCTCTATAGAGATAAAGCCCACCCCCAAAGCTTTGCCTGAAATACTCATAAGTCATTTGAAGCTGCAAAATTACAGTCTTATTGTTGAAAGAGGAATTTTGGGAGCCGGGAGTAGTCTGTTAAAGTGGACATAACTAACTCCATTTTGTCCTGTATTTGCCATTTCTTGCCATGTGATGCCTCAGCATATCATGCAGGGACATCTTAAAGGAAGTTGTCTCTTTCAATAACTCCTGTTGTTCTCTAATTACTATATGACTTCAGAAGAAAACTATGAATACTGATAGCTCTAGGAAGTTGTATCTTTCTTTATCCTATCCAATAAAGGAGGTATTTTTTCTCTTTGACTAGTGGGGCTGGCTATGATAATAAGGACATACTTTTCCTTTGTAACAAGGAACATACATCCTCTTTTTGTGCTAATAAGTACCTTTTCCTGTCTATAGGATCTACCTACTCTGTCATTAGCTCATCTTCTCTTTCCTTAATCTGGCTCACTTAGCTTTGGAGGAGAGAATATATAAATGTCATATGCCCAATTATTACCCAAATATGTCCATCATCTAATGGTGGAGCGTGTCACACTCAGAGTGAGTAAACTAGAGTTTTTCCTGTGTCTGCATCCCGTGCTGACTTATTGTCACTGACTAGTTCAGGGGTGGGGAACCTGAGGCCTTGAGGCCACATGTGGTCTTCTAGGTCCTCAAATGCAGCCCTTTGAAGTTTAGATTCAGTCAAAGGGCTGCACTTGAGGTCCTAGAGGGCCATAAATGGCCTTGAGGCCTCAAATTCCCCACTCCTGGACTAGTTACTACCCTAAGACAATTCATCCTACTCTATGCTTGGTTTCCATTGTGTAGTTCCAACTAACAGCCCCTGATGGGCATACAAAGATGGAAGGCTCAGTGATAGATTACCCAATAGACCCATTAGGTATATGGCCCCCATGGTTAGACTGGCTTCCTCTACTTCAGAATGATAATTTTCCCTTTTGTATCCCCTGGGAATTCAGGGAAAGAGAATGGGAAGCAGAAGGACAGTTCCTTCTATTGCCTCATCCTACTCCCCTAGGCTAAAATCTTTCTGAATCACCACTAAGGAAGAATCACTTGAAACTTATGACTATTTAAGGTGAGATAAGTTGTATTCAAAAGGGGTTCTGGACCTTTCTCAACACTTGCAAGAGGAACTATGGGGATGAAGCAGAGAACTACAGGCAGGAATGTTCCATTTCCTTGTCCTCATGAAATATTTCTGGTCAGAGTACAGAGGAATTCCTGTTCCTGGGGCAAATTCCAATAGAGTTGGAAGAGAAGTAGGCGCTGATGTGCCTGAGGTGGAAGTGCACATAATTTTTCTAGGCATTTCAGGAGAAAGGAGCCCCAACAGGGCTTGAGATAGGAAGTAGACTCCTGGAGAAAGGCATCATAGTGAGGTGCTCCCTCTGAATGGTTGTTGCAATGCTGCAGTAGGTATAGAAGCCGGTGGAGGACTGCAAGCTGTAGGGATAGTGGCTGCTATGTTCTACCCCTTCTACTTCTGAAGAACAAAACATCCTTCCTTGGTGACCACTATCCTATATGTGTCTCTTAGAATACAGGAGTTGAGCTCACTGCCTGCTGGGCACAATCCCCGAAAATCTCCCAAAGCAGATTAAAGTTGGGAAATGCTTAACACAATAAATAAAAATGCAATAAAACACAGGTAATGTTAATCTGTAGTTTTCTAAGTCAATATGTGACCAATAGGCATCAGTTGATATTTGAATTTGACACTACTGTCTTATAATATAAGCTTCTTGAGGGCAGGGAATGTCTATTTTTTTAAAAAACAGTTGTATCCTTAACACTTATCATGATATCTGAATCATAATAAAGTAATTAATAAATGCTTCATTCATTCATATATTTACTGAAGAAACATCCCTCTTCCCAACCCCTAAAAACTGCAACATGGAAAAAAGAGTCACATTTGCTTCCATACTAATGATGTTTCTACTCATGTTAGTTTTTTATCCTAAAAAAATTTTTAAAAAAATTAAAAGCCCCTCATTAATAAGATAATAGAACAACTTAGCTCTTTTTTCTAGATTTTAAATGTTGTGATGTTCAAAATCATTATATCATGAGATTTGGGGGATGTATTTTTAAAAACATTATAAAATATTATGTAAGACCCTTAAAATCTTGGTGTCTGGATATCCCTAGGGCAGGTTAATGCACTATCAGGGAAACAGATTTCCCATTTCTGGGGCAAGAGTCACTAAAGTGCCCCTTATGTGAAGTCTGGTCAATATCTACTAGCATTCCCCATTTCCCCTCATATAGGTTAGGTTAGTTCTTTTCCTAAAAAATAAGAAAGTTGTTTTTAGGAGTTTATTCACTAGGGGCTGTTGCAAGACATTCTTTTTTTTTTTTCAGGTTTAGACATTTTATTCCTCTATAATAGAAATGCTTATATCTAAAGTTAAATGAGTAAAAAATGTTTCAGGAACACTTATGCCTAAAATTCAAAGAACAGTATAAATGTTTTGTTTCTTTAACACAGTTGACTGGGAAAAATATCTATATATCAAGTATCACTGAAATGGGTCTGACATTCAAGATTATGGGCAACTAAAATGAATATATAAGAACAAAATCAATTCCCCAATGGATGTGTGATATATGTAAACAAAAAATTCTAAAAAGAATTGTGAACAATTAACAACCATAAGGAAGAATGCTCTAAGTCATTAATAAAAGAAATACAAACCCAAACCACTGAACATCCAGGAAACGTCAAGATGACAAAAACTGGGTATAGTCATTGTTGGAAGGATAGTTGTTCATCCTTTGTTCTTAGAGAGAACCAGACATCATAAGGATTACATTTCTTTTAGGCTATTCTTTTTTTAATTATCATTTTCATTTATTATATTTAATTTTCAGCATTGATTTTCACAAGAGTTTGAATTACAAATTTTCTCCCCATTTCTACCCTCCCCCCCAACTCCAAGAAGGCTTATGTTCTGGTTGCCCTGTTCCCCAGTCAGCCCTCCCTTCTGTCACCCCACTCCTCTCCCACCCCTTTTCCCTTCCTTTCTTGTGGGGCAAGATAAATTTCTATGCCCCATTGCCTGTGTATCTTATTTTCTAGTGCAATGCAAAAACTTTTTTTTTTGTTTTTGAACATCTGTTTTTAAAACTTTGAGTTCCAAATTCTCTCCCCTCTTCCCTTCCCACCCACCCTCCCTAAGAAGTCAAGCAATTCAACATGGGCCACATGCGTATCATTATGTATAACCCTTCCACAAAACTCATGTTGTGAAAGACTAACTATATTTTGCTTCTTCCTAACCTCTCCTCCTTTATTGAATTTTCTCCCTTGACCCTGTCCCTTTTGGAAAAT
>CM053624.1:192218067-192236783 GCA_028646595.1 Phalanger gymnotis | reverse complement strand
TTTCCCACTAACCTTCTCTGTTGTCTTTGGTGCTTGTGGGTTGAGAAGTCTGGTAACTGCTGCAGCTCACTGATTCAGGGTGCTAGGGCACGCTCCGCCCGGATCCTGGTCTAGTTGCTCCATGCTGCCCAGGCTGGGCTCCGCTCCACTCCCAGCTCCGTGTGGGATAGACCTTACCCAGAGACCATCCAGGCTATCCTGGGCTAGAGTCCTGCTTCCTTCTGCTATTTTGTGGGTTCTGTGGTTCTTCTCTGTTGTCTTTGGTGTTTGTGGGTTGAGAAGTCTGGTAACTGCCACAGCTCACTGATTCAGGGCCCTAGAGCACGCTCTGCCCAGCTCCTGGTCTGGTTGCTCCATGCTGCCCATGCTGGGCTCTGCTCCGCTCCCAGCTCCATGCATGAAAGACCTCACCCAGCAACCATCCAGGCTGTCCTGGGCTGGAGCCCTGCTTCCCTCTGCTGTTTTGTGAGTTCTGCAGTCTAGAATTGGTTCAGAGCCATTTTTTATAGGTTTTTGGAGAGACTTGGTGGGGAGGTCATGCTAGTCCCTGCTTTCCAGCCACCATCTTAAGGATTATCTGTTGCAAGACATTCTTGAAGCTTCCTAGTGGCCTCTGGTAAAATTTATGTTATTTCCTGGTTATCAATTGCCTAAAAAGGCATTCTTTCTCATGTGAAAGTGGAACCCTTCAGCTCTGCTGACATACCCAGATGTTGGCTGCTTCTGTGTTTGCCTGAGCTAAAAGCTGAATTCTTGTTGAGTATCATTTTTATGGTATTGCTAAGGAAACCTTTTGTTAACTGTTGAATAAATGTGTTTTTGTTTTGTTTTGTTTTTATTCCAATACCAGAAAATACTAGGGTTCTGTTTGGCTTCAGTCAGGCCTAGCTCTACAAAGAGGACATTGTCACTTTTGTCATATGATCTTAGTAACGCAAAAATGGGAGAGAGATTATAGAATCACAGCAGTAAGTATCTGAGGCTGGATTTGAACATAGAACCTCTGTCTTCAGTCCCAGAGCTCTATCTGCTGTACCACTTAAATGCCTCTAGTCATCTAGACCGGATGAGAGAGAGAGACAGAGAGAGAGAGAGAGAGAGAGAGAGAGAGAGAGAGAGAGAGAGAGAGAGAGAGAGAAAGAGAGAGACAGAGAAACAGAGAGAAAGAGACAAAGAGAGACAAAGATGGAGAAAGAGAGTGATTTTACTAAATGCTAGAGGTCATCTAATCCAATACTCTCATTTCACAGAAAAGGAAACTGAGGTCTAAGGAAGTGAAGTGATGTGTCCAGTGTCTCAAGTGGTAGGACTGGGATTCAAACTCAAGTCCTCTGACTTCATATACCCCTGCCTGTGGAAAACTGGATTCTAGGGCCTGATTGTGTCACGGAGGTAGCATTCAGTGTCCCATCTGATTTTATGCAGGCATCTCTTAAGCCCTGGCTTAAGCCAAGAGAAGTTAAGGAAATTCAGTGTCCTGGGGTGAACTCTCTCATGTCTCTCTATCTTCCCTACCAAACCTTCTAGCTATAATGAGCACAGGCTCCACTGAATTTCATGCTGTTCTGTTTGTCCTTGTTTCTTGTTTCTATGGCTTGTGCCATCTAAGTCAGTGCCTCAGGGAAGAAACTTAGTTCTTTGGCATAATTCCATCTGTTACATAGCTCTGATAGTGCCATATAAATGACACCGCCACATTTGAACTGACCCCATTGTGTCTGGACAACTTCATTATTGGACTGGATTCAAGAGCAGACAGAAGGATATCCACAGTTTCAGCCCATGTTAAAAGCACCATCTAAATAATCTTCTGAATTCTTTAACAGTCTCCCCTCTTTTTCACCTAGTGACTGAACAAGACTTCTGGGAAATATGCAATCAGAGCCAATCCCCTTTAATATTCATTTATTAAGCTCCTGCCATATCTACAGCACTGGGTTAGGTGTTGCTCCCAGGGTAGTTATCTTATCATTTTCCCCCTTCCTGCTCTACTGCACTTCATGATCACCAGAAACTCCTCATCCTGGAAGACAACAGCTCTGAAACTACACTTCCTCAGTACTCTCTCTGCTTGGGGACCCTCCTTCCCTTTGGTTGGTAGAGATTGGGGGGTAGACATGAGGAGCTCCTTCACTTCATCATTTCCCATACCACTTAGAGAACTTTTTTTTTTTTTTACCATATCCCAGCCTCAGCTATTCTTCTCACTTTTCAACTTATTTTTATATGTAATCTTCTTCTATTAGACTGTGAACCCCTTGAGGGCAGGGTCTCTTTTTCCTATCTTTGTATCTCCAGTGCTTACTACAGTACCAGGCACACAGTAGGCACTTAATCAATGTTTATTGACTTATGACTATTGGGGGTACAAAACAATGTAATTAACAGTTCCTGAACTTGAAGGGATACAACATATAAATAGATACATATCTAGGGTGACCCAAAAATCTTAGTGCTATTAAAGCTTCAAAATGATTAGCTACTAATAGCTATTAAAAGCTATTAACTGTTAATAGTTATTAAAGTTTATTAGCTATTAAAAGGTATTATTAATTAATAGCTTTTCAGCTTTAATAGTTTAAAACTGATCTAAGACATTTGGGCCACTGTGTGTATTAAATGAGCTGAAAAAGCACACTACAACTGGGGAGTGGGGATGGAGCGAGAAAGGATTCCTATGGTTGAACTGAGCTTTGAAGAAGTAGGCGTTTGGGGCAGCTAGGTGGCTCTGTGAGTAGAGCAGTGGCCCTGGAGTCAGGAGGACTGGAGTTTGAATCTGGCCTCAGACAACTGACACACTTACTAGCTGTGTGACCTTGGGCAAGTCACTTGACCCCAATTGCCCTGCCTTCCCCCTTACAAAAAAAAAAATTAGTGATTCTAAGTGGTAGAGGTGCTGTGGGAATACATAGCAGCAAATGGGATAGGTTGTGCAAAGATATAGAGATGAGGTGGATTGTCATGTAGAGGGACTACTTGTATGCCACTGTGGCTGGAGTATGTGAAAGGGTAATAATATAAATAAGACTGGAAAGGTAGGAGGGGAATTGTAATGGTAATTAGGGAGGGACTTTTTTAATGTTTTCCATTTGGAGCACTGAAGTAATCAAGTGCCTTTGCTGAGTCTGGCCTTTGTTTCTTTGATTGAATCAAGAGCCTTTGACCTGCTTAAGAAACAAGAAAGCCTAGTTCACATAGGTTTGAGTTGTGCGGTTGTGGCACCCTTTGACCCTAAACAGAGTATATATACTCAGAGGTTAGCATTTTGTTTGGGGCTCTTCCTCACTTGCAGACTGTCATGTGATTTCACCAGAGGAGACTCTGGGTAGCTGCTGGAGCCTCCCAGCCTTGAAAATCCAGATGTTGGTACCTTTCTCTGTGGTAACTATGTAATTCTTTCGTCAGATAGTTAGAGTCCTGTCTGTTGATAACTGCACATTTACTCTGTTTATATTGTCTCTGGTTGTAATTTCTGTTTATATTTCCTCTGAAGTTCAGGGTGCCGGTTTTTCCCGTTGAACTAAGAGAATGATATATGTATGCTTGATTAAAGTGAGATTGTTGACCCCTTAAAGTTGCTTTCCTTAGAAAAGTAGATCAAAGAACCTGTGCTGGCATCTTTCCTGTGTGCTGGTGCTATTGGTCTTACACAGCCACAGTAGTGGCAAGTAGCATTGTTGTTACAGCAATGAGATTGTGGAGGGCTTTACACTTGAATTTGAGGAGTTGGTAGAGGCAATAGGGGAACTATCGAAGATTTTTGAGCAGGGCAGTGGCATGGTTTAAGAATATGAATTTAGTAGATTTGTAGAAGATGGCTTGGAAATGGATCATAGGATTGTGGATTTAGAATTAGAAGGGACCTCAATCTGATCTCACTTTACAGATGAGGAAAATAAGACATTGTAGTATAATATGATAGAGGGATAGGCTATAAGCATGGAGAATAAGGTATTGCAATAATCCAGGTAACAAATGATTATTGATAAACTCTTCGATTCTAAATCTAGCAGTCTTTTCTTAGTCTTTATCCTATTCAACTTGAACTAGGATGGCAGATGTGTTATTAGAAAGAAGAGAATGATGTTAGGTATGTTGTAGAAGTAGAATTAATAAAACTTCGCGAGTGATTAGATATGAGGCATAATAATGATAACTCTGTGGTTAAGAAACTAGATGACTGAAAGCATGGAGTCCTCAAAAAACATAAGGAAGTTCAGAAGAAGGATGAATGGGGTTGTTAATAAGGTCTGCTTGGAACATGTTTAATATGCCTGTGGAGCATCCATGGACATGGCCAGTTGGAATTTAGTGAGGCTGGACTGGAGAGAAACTAGGCTGGAGATGTTGATTTGGGAGTCATCTCTACAGATATTAAACCTGAGGGAGACAATGAGATTACTGGGAGAGAATGTAGAGACAGAAGAGGAGGCCCAGAATAGAACCTTTGGAGGACACCTACTCTTAATTCATAGAAGTTGGATGGTGATGTGGGAAAGGAGGCAGAGAATGAGCAGTCAGATGGGTAGAAGGGCAGAAAAGAGAACAATGCCATGGAAGCCAAGGGAAGAGAGATTCCTTGAGAGGAGGGGATGGCTCACAGTGTTGAACTCTTCAGAGAAGTTGAATAGGATAAGGACTAAGAAAAGACCATTAGATTTAGAATTTAATTGTTTATCAATAACCTTGGAGAAAGCAGTTTCAGTTAAGTTGTAAGGCCCAGAAGCCATATGGAAAGGCATTGTGAAGTTTATGTCAGGTAGGGAAATGGAGGCAACAAATGCAGGTGACTTTTTCTAGGAGTTTGGCTGTGAAAGGAGAAAAAAAAGGCAGAGAGTTTCATATGAAGATTTCTTTCTTTATTTTTTTTAAAGGCATAAGACTTAGATGTGTTAAAAAAAATATCTTGTACTGGTCCCCGTGGCCATGCCTCCCAGTCAGTATGGTAAATTTATGAGTAGTTGGTGTAAATGGGCAATAGCAGGAAATAAGATTGCAAAGCACAACTTGGAAGTCACCTACAAACCATCCCAAAGCTCAAAGCAGCATAATTTACAAATAGTGTCATATATTTAACAAAATTCACATTCTGGTAATATGTGCTGAATCAGGGGAAGCCATCTAGGTCCTGCTGTCAAGGTTTTTGTTTTCATGATATATAAATCCCAGACAAATTCAAGATCTCCACAATTCCATACCAGCAAAACATCAAAAGGTGCTGATCAATTTGGGTGGACATGGATATGTTAACTCTGAATTCTCATCAATAGCTTTGAGATGAATTGGACGTAAATGACATGTGTGACACAGATAGAGATTCGTCTGCTTTCCTTCGAAACCCTGTAAAAATGAAATCTCAAACTCCTGTACTTTGAACACTGTTCCATTTCCGTTGGGTCCATGCTGCCAAGTGCTCTCAACTCTAATCCATGGATCCTTGAGTGATATTCTCTGTGTCTCTCTCTCCCCATCTTCTTCTTCAGGTTGCCTGTCTCCTTCTACCACCCCATCTCCTGTCCCTAGGCCAACTACCTCTATATTCCTCCCCACGTTTTGCCACTTCTCTCTGTATTTTCTGTACTGTTTGCCCTCAAATACTTTGTGCTTATTGAAGAGTGATTGCTGGCCGATTTCCCACTGCCAGTCTTTCCTGGTGAATACCCAAAGAACTGGGCATCTGATTTCATAATTTCATAAATTAACTATCAATTCATTGGGCATAACAGCAGCTGGAAGGATATGGAGGATATGTAAAGTGGGAGTAGATAGGGAGAGATTGAAAATGAGAGAGAGATGGACAGAGATAGAAAAAAGACAGAGATAGAGAGATAATGTAAAGACAGAGACAGAGAGATGGAGACAGAGAGGAAGAAATAGAGACAGAAATATAGATAGGCAGAGACAGAAAGAAACAGAGAATCATTGAGGTTTCAAAATACAGGAGTCAGAAGGTGATGCGATCACAGCTGAATTAGAGGGATTAGCCTTGAGAAGAAGAGTCAACTCTTGGTCAAAAATTGGAACAACGTTGGAAAGTGTGGTTGAGAAAGCATACTTTTATTTCCCATCTTGAGAATCTTCCTTCGGTGTAATCACTAATGACATAAATAATTAACATTTAGTCTGATAAATTGGCTGTAGGGATGGTCTCCAAAGTCCTGGTTAATAAATAGAAGATGGAACATATTAAATCACTCCTTAATGGGCACAAAGAAACGATGCCACTTTCCTGACATATTTCATTTATCTCTGTATTGATTGTTTAGCCATGAGGAGTTGTGGTTCATGAGAAGTGGGGTGGTATAAAGAACGCTAGGATTAGAAGTGACTGAGGTTAGAGTCCTGATTCTCCTTCTTGCTAGATGTGTGACTTAGGCCAGGCATTTAACCATTCTGTGCCTCAGTTTCTGCATTCGTAAAAAGAGAGCTAATAATATAGCCCCCAGCCTCACAGTGCTGCTGGGAAGAGGTGCAATGGCAACGCAAGTTATTATCATTTTTAGATAGGGGCAATCATTTCAAAAAGTTGTTCCATTTCATACGCTATGTACTTTCCTCACCTTGCCCTGCAGGCCCTGCTCTGATCTTCAAGTGTTTTTTTTTTTCCTTCCTCCCAGTGTGTGGCATGCTAAACAGGCTTCCTGTTCATTCCCACCGAGGCCTAACTTAATCCTAGGAGCACTCCAACCTGCAGTTCCTTCCTTCCGACACTTTAGTGGTTTGATTATAAAAGTAATTAAGGGATTTTTTTCCCCTTGCCTCTCCGAGTTGGTCTACTTTAACGCTAATAATGCAAATAAGCTCTAATTGCTCATTTGCTGTTCAGCCATTTTAGCTCAGTCTTAATTGTGTGGCAGATTTGGGCACTGGTCTTCACCTTGCTGTGACTTGGCTCGTGTGAATCTGCTCTATGATTTGTAAACAGGCTGAGGGAAAGTCAAGAGAAGTTACAAAGTGGGTAATGGAAATGGCCTTCATTCTGAATAAAAATGGAAGAAAAAGGTCTTATATTTACCAAATGACTTATTTCTGAGGGTGTGAGAAACATCATATAGTAGAAAAAGCACTGGAGTTTAAATCTTGGTTTTGATACTTTTTATCTGTGTGAGCCTTAAGTAAGACATTTAACCTTACTGGGTTCACTTCTATAAATGAGTATGTTAGACTAATCAGGAGTCCTTTTAAAAAAAATTAAAATATGTTTTATTGATATAGTTTGTTTTTACATAGCAAAAATTTCTTCCAGTATCTCTCCTCCTTCCACCTCTCAGACAGCCTTCCATGTAACAGAATAGATTTTCTTTTCAAGAACAGAATAGGAAAAATCAACAAAGCTGATCAGCACAGCACCAAAGTTTGAAAATATGTACACTATTCCATACTCAGACCTTCCACCTTTGGAGCAGGGTAAGAGTGACTTCTCATACATCTTCTTTGGTTTCAGGATTGTTTATAATTTTGCAACATTTGCAAAGTTCAAGTCTTACCTCTGATACAAAGTGGCTGTGTGATCCTGGGGAAGTCACTTAACCCCTCGAGGATCTAGACAACTCTCCAGGACTAGAAGACAAAGAGATGGAGCTGAATTGTGTTGGCAGAGAGAATTTCCTCACTCAAAAGTTCTCTGTATCGAGGAAATCACAGGTCCACTCCCCATCCCTATCCTTATCCCTATATACTAGGCATTATGCTAAGCATTAGGGTTATAAAGATAAAAATGAAATAGTTTTTGCTCTCAATATGTTTCAATTCTACCAAATATTCCTAGGTCTTATCTGCTCAGTTTTATCATTTACTTGGAACAAGACATAGAAATTTGGACAGCTAGGTGGCACAGTGGATAGGGCATTGGGCCTAGAGTCAGGAAGACTTGAATTCAAATTCAGCCTCAGACACTTACTAGCTGTATGACACTGAGCAAGTCACATAACCTGGCTTGCCTCTGTTTCCTCATCTATAAAATAAGCTGGAGAAGGAAATGGCAAATCACTTCAGTATCTTTTCCAAGAAAACTTCAAATGGGGTATGAAAGAGTTGGACATGACTGTAAAAAGACTAAACAATGAAAATAAAACATTTGCTTATCAAATTTTTGGTTGACATAAAGCTAAAGGGGAAGGGAGATAGCTAAGATAGCTAATAGACTAAGTGACACAATGACAATCTCTAAAGAACTCCATAGGTTGGAAAAGTGGGCTAAATATAACGTAATCTATCACCCATAATCCTAAGCTTTTAGTTTACATGGGCTAGGTTTAATGTTGTGAGATTAACCCTCCCCTAATTCTAGCTCTGTCTTATTTTTCCCATTCTCAGAATTTCCACTGGAAAATTCAAACTGTAGTTTGCTTTTATTCAGAATGTGAGAGAATTTATCCACTGATGAGAATAAATTCTTTGTGAATTTATATTATTTGTGTTTGGTAAAATAAAAGCTTCTTTATTCTCAAAACCCATTATTACCTTGAGTGCATAGAACCCTTTTACCTATATCTGTGGGGACATAGAAATAACTTATATGCTGAGTTCCCAGAAGAATCTCTGGGTGTGGACAAAACAAATTTGAGGCTCTAGGTTACAGTTTGATGGATCATTGTAGTAGTAGCAATATCTTAACTACTCCTCAGTGCAGGGTAGACTGGTATTTCCTTAAAAGATATTGAATATTCCTCAAGATTTGCTTGACTCCAGGGCTTAAGAGCTTAGACTGTTGATAATCATTTCCTCATCCCCTAAGAACAAGGAAACCCTGATGACTTGGAATGGGGCAGTAGGGCTCTCAGATGCTTTGCTGGTGGATCAAGAGGGAAACTTTGATGGACTGAATCGACTCAAGAGGTTAATACCTATTCTTATTGAATAGTCTCCTACTATAGTTAAGTAAATCTTCTCTTGCTAACTGTTTAATGACTTTTGAGTGTTTCATTTTGTTCCAATATTGAACCTAAGCTGCTCAGCCCCAAACAGTCTTTATCCATTTTTCACTCACTAAATATGGGTATCCTGAGGTCCTCTGTTCTCTCTGCATTCTTTCTGGGTGACCCCATTAGCTCTCATAGCTTCAATAGCAAGATGCAATTTATTAGTGATCAATGCCAAGGCCTGTACTAAATTTCAGAAATTCAATTCCAGAACTATAGACCTAGGGAGAGGTGATTAGGTAGAAATTTACGTGGGAAAAAAATCAAACCTTTACATTTTTGTCGACTTCAAACTCAATGTGTCATTGAATTTTAGTGTCAGGAGCCAAGAAAGTGAATGCAATCTGAAATCCTGGTATAGAAAACTAGAGGTTAAAGCAAGGGTTCTTAACCATTTTTGTGTCATGGTCACCTTCTTAGAATACTGTTTTCCCCACTCCCCATTTATTTTGAAATTTCCTCCCTGGGCACATGCCTTTCCACTCTTCTGGGTCTCAGTTCCCTCCAGGAGCTCTCATTCCCCTTCTGAAACAGAATGAGGTATCTCTCTAAGCACCAAATCCCTGCAGATTATATTCAATATTAGGGTTAAACGATACTCCTTTTCAAGTTTTGAACATTTATCAGTGGAACCCCTTTCCACTACTGAAACAATGATTTCCCATTTTTCCTACCCTGTTTTTTTTGTATTTTATTTATTCATTTTTATTGTTTATTTTTATTACTGAACCTTAGATACATAAGAAAAGAAAAAGGAACATATTATAAACTTGAATATTGAAACAAATACAAAATGAGAAAATGTGTCATGTGTACAGCAGAACGTAAGAGAGGATTCAATATATATATAACACAATGTGCAATCTTAAAAACAATTATAGAAAACAGCTTAAAAGTATGTACAAGTGATTGTTTAATCTTTCACCTGAACAGTTTTCTGTTTACTAAAAGGACAGATAAATGTATTGTATATTAGGAACAATACTGTTGATCTGAGTTCCTCTCATTTTCTATATGAAAAAAAACTGAGGCAGAAACAGAATTTTATTTATTTTTAACTTTTTTTTTTTTTGCAGAGGGGAAGGCAGGGCAATTGGGGTTAAGTGACTTGCTCAAGGTCACACAGCCAGTAAATGTGTCAAGTGTCTGAGGCAGGAATTGAACTCAGGTCCTCCTGACTTGAGGGCCAGTGCTCTACTCACTGCACCACCTAGCTGCTCCTAAGACCCACAATTTTAACCCAAGTTCTCTGACCTCAAAATCCAATACTCTTTCTTGTATGCCATGCCATCTCTGAGGTCACTTTTCAAAGATTCATGGAATATTCATGTTGGAACGGTCTTAGAAATAGTCTAGAACCTAAATTGTATAAATGGTAAACTCAGGGCCAGACAAATGAAATTATTTATCCAAAGTTGCATTATTAATGTCAGAGAAAGGACTAGAACACAACAGTTCTAGGTCTCTAACTCCAGTTCTCTCTCTCTCTCTCTTAATTAATTATTAATAATTATTTAATGCCCCAAGATGGCATGCAATCTGATATAGATTCTACTTATACATTCAAATTAAACAAATTTTCACATTAGTCATGATGTAAATAAAAGTAAGAACTAATGGGAGGAAACATGAGAATGAAGATACAAAACAAAACAACAAAAGAAATGAGAGCAAATAGTATACTTCCGTCTGCATTCAGACTCCAAAGTTCTTCTCTGGATGTGGATAGTATTTTCCATCATTAGTCTTTTGGGGTTATCTTAGATCCTTGCATTGCTGAGAAGGTCTAAGTCTGTCAAGGTCAGTCAGTCATTGCACAATGTGGCTGTTACTGTGTACAATTTTCTCCTGGTTCTGCTCATTTAATTCTGCATCAGTTCATTTAAGTCTTGCCAGGTTTTTATAAAGCCTACCTGCTCATCACTTTTTATAGCACAAAAGTATTGCATTACATTCATATACCACAATTTGTTCAGCCATTCCACAATTGATGGCCATCCCCTCAATTTCCAATTCTTTGCCACCACAAAAAGAACTGATATAAATACGTTTGAACATGTGAGTCCTTTTCCCATTTTTATGATCTCTTTGGGATACAAACCTAGAAGTGGCATTGCTGGGTCCAAGGGTATGCAGGGTTTTATAGCCCTTTGGGCATAGTTCCAAATTGCTCTCCAGAATGGTTGGATCAATTCACAATTCCACCAACAATGCATTAATGTCCCAATTTCCCACATCTTCCCCAACATTTATCATTTTCCTGTTTTGTCATGTCAGCCAATCTGACAGGTGTGATGTGGTATCTCAGAGTCATTTTGATTGGCATTTCTCTAATCAATAGTGATCTAGAGCATTTTTTCATATGACTATAGATATCTTTAATATCTCCCAAAACTATCTGTTCATATTCTTTGACCATTTACCAATTGGAATGACTTGTATTCTTATAAATTTGACTCAGTTCTCTATATATTTTAGAAATGTGCCCTTTATCAGAGACACTGGCTGTAAAAAATTGTTTCCTAGCTTTCTGCTTCCCTTCTAATCTTGGTTGCATTGGCTTTGTGCAAAAACTTTTCAATTTAGTGAAATCAAAATCATCTATTTTGCATTTCATAATGTTCTGTATCTCTTGTTTGGTCACAGATTCTTCCCTTCTCCATCAATTTGACAGGTAAACTATTATTTGCTCTTCTAGTTTGCTTATCGTGTCAGTCTTTATATCTAAATCATGTACCCATTTCGAGTTAATCTTGGTATAGGGTGTAAGATCTTGGTCCATGCCTAGTTTCTGACATACTATTTTCCAATTTTCCCAGAAGTTTTTGTTAAATAGTGAGTTCTTATGCCAGAAGTTGGATTCTTTGGGTTTATCAAATAGTAGATTGCTGCAGTTGTTGACTGTTGTGTCTTTTGTACCTAACCTATTCCACTGATCCACCACTTTATTTCTTAGCCAGTACCAAGTAGTTTTGCGGACTGCTGTTTTATAATACAATTTAAGATCTAGTACAGAAAGGCAACCTTCTCTTGCCTTTCTTTTCATTGATTCCCTTGATATTCTGGACCTTTTGTTTTCCAGATGAATTTTGTTATTGTTTTTTCTATACAATAGTTTTTTGGTAGTTTGAATGGTATGGCCCTGAATAAGTAATTTAATTTAGGTAGAATTGTCATTTTTCTTATATTAGCTCAGACTACCCATGGGGAACTGATATTTTTCCAGTCATTTAGAACTGTCTTTATTTCTATGAAAAGGGTTTTGTAATTACATTCATATAGTTCCTGGATTTGTTTTGGCAGGTAGACTCCCAAATATTTTATAATGTCTATAGTAACTTTAAATGGAATTTCTCTTTCTTTCACTTTCTGTTGGGTTTTGCTAGTTATATATAGAAATGCCAATGATTTGTATGGCTCTATTTTATGTCCTGCAACTTTGTTAAATTTGTTCATTATTTCTTGTACTTTTTTTACTTGATTCTCTAAATAAATCATCATATCACCTGCAAAGAGTGATAATTTAGTTTCTTATTTGCCTATTCTCAGTCCTTCAATTTCTTTTTCTTCTCTTACTGCTAAAGCTAACATTTTTAGTATAATATTGAACATCCTTGTTTCATCCCTGATCTTGGTGGAAATGCTTCTAGCTTATTCCCTTACATATAATGTTTGCTGACAGTTTTAGATAGGTGCTACCTATCATTTTAAGGAAGACTTTGTTTATTCCTATGCTCTCTAGTGTTTTTTAAATAAGAATGAGTTTCATTTTGTTGAAAATTTTTCTGCATCTATTGAGATAATCATATGATTTCTGTTAGTTTTGTTGTTGACATGGTCAATTATGCTGATAGTTTTCCTAATATTAAATCAGCCCAGCATTCCTGCTACAAATCCTACCAGGTCATACTGTATTATCCTTGAGATAAGTTGCTGTAATCTCTTTGCTAATATTTTATTTAAATTTTTTGCATCTATATTCACTAAGGAAATTGGTATATAATTTTCTTTTTCTGTTTTGGCTCTTCCCTGTTTAGGTATAAGCACCACATTTATATCATAGAAAGAATTTGGTAGGACTCCTTCTTTGCTTTTTTTATCAAATAGTTTTTATAGTATTAGAATTAGTTGTTCTTTAAATGTTTGATAGAATTCACTTGTAAAGCCATTTGGTCCTGACAATTTTTTCTTAGGGAGTTCATTGATGGCTTTTTCAATTTCTTTTTTGGAAGTGGGGTTATTTAAGTATTTTATTACCTCTTCTGTTAATTTGGGAAGTTTAAATTTTTATTTTAATTTAATTTAAATATTTAATTCATCCATTTCACTAAGATTGTCTTATTCATTGACATACAGTTGTGGAAAATAGCTCCTAATTACTGTTTTTATTTCCTCTTCATTGGTGGTGAATTCACCCTTTTAATTTTTGATAGTGATAATTTGGTTTTCTTCTTTCCTTTTTTTTAAATCAAATTAACCAAATGTTTGTCTATTTCATTTTTTTTCATAAAACCAGCTCTTAGTTCTATTTGTTAGTTAAATAGTTTTCTTAATTTCAATTTTATTAATCTCTCCTTTGGTTTTCAGAATTTCTAACTTAGTATTTAATTGAGGATTTCTAATTTGTTCTTTTTCTAGCTTTTTTAGTTGCATGCCCAATTCATTGATCTCCTTTTTCTCTATTTTATTCATGTAAGCATTTAGAGATATAAAACTTCCCTTAAGAATTGCTTTTGCTGCATCCCATGAGTTTTGGTATGTTGTCTCATTATTGCCATTCTCTTGAATGAAGTTATTGATTATTTCTATGATTTGTTGTTTGATCCATTCATTCTTTAGGATTAGATTATTTACTTTCCAATTAATTTTTAGTCTATCTTTCCATAGCCCTTTATTATATGTAGTTTTATTGCCTCATGGTCTGAAAAAAAATTGACTTAATATTTCTGTCCTTCTGCACTTGATTGTGAGGTTTTTAATGCCCTAATATGTGGTAAATTTTTGTGTATGTGCCATGTACCACTGAGAAATGGTATATTCCTTTCTATCTCCATTCAATTTTCTCCAGAGAACAACCATATCTAACTTTTCTAAAATTCTCTTCATCTCCTCAACTTCTTTTTTGTTTATTTTGTGGTTAGATTTATCTAGTTCTGAGAAGAGGAGGTTGACGTCCCCCTCTAATATAGTTTTTTTTATCTATTTCTTCCTGCAACCACCTTAACTTCTCTTTTAAGAATTTGAATGATATACCACCTGATACGTATATGTTTAGTATTGATATTATTTCATTGTCTATGGTACATTTTAGCAGGATGTAGTTTCCTTCCTTTATCTCTTTTAATTAGGTCTATTTTTGCTTTTGCTTTGTCTGAGATCAGGATTGCTACCCCTATTTTTTTTTACTTCAGCTGAAGCATAATATATTTTGCTCCAGCCTTTTACCTTTACCCTGTGTGTATCCCTCTGTTTCAAATGTGTTTCTTGTAAACAAAATATTGTAGGATTATGGTTCTTAATCCACTCTTCTATCCACTTCTATTTTATGGGAGAGTTCATCCCATTCACATTCACAGTTATGATTACTATCTGTATCTTTCTCTCCATCCTATTTTGTCCCATTTATGCTTTTCTCTCTCCTTTCTCCCTTTCCCTACTCATTAGAGTTTTGCTTTTGACCACTGCCTCCTTTAGTCTGCCCTCCCTTTTATTAGCCCCCTCCCTTATCTTCCCCTTTACCCTTACTACTTCTTCTATACCCCGTCCCTTTTCTTTCCCCTTTCCTCTCCTACTTCCTGTAGAGTAAAGTTGATTTCTATACCTAGTTGATTATATTAGTCCCATTTTAAGCCAAATCTGATGAGAGTAGGGTTCAAACAATGCTCATCTCCCTTCTTTCCCCCTCAACTATAATAGGTTTATGTGCCTTTTCATGTGATATAATTTACCCTTGTCTGCCTCCTCCTTTCCTCATATCCCAGTACAATCCCTTTTCACCACTTAATTTGGTTTTTTATTATCACATCAAATATCATCACATCAAATATTATCACATCAAAATCAACTCATATCCATACCCTCAGTCCATGTATACACCTTTTAAATGGCACAATAACAATACAGTTCTCAAGAGTTACAAATGTCATCTTCCCTTCTAGGGATGTAAACAGTTTGCCCTATTAATAACATGTTTTTGTTTTCTTTCTTTTCTGTTAACCTTTTTTGCTTCTCTTGAGTCTTGTATTTGAAGATCAAATTTTCTGTTGAGTTATGTTCTTTTCATCCAGAAGGTTTGGAAGTCCCCTGTTTCATTGAATGTCCACCTCCTCCCCTGAAAGATTATGCTTAGTTTTGCTGGGTAGTTGATCCTTGGTTGTAATCCAAGCTCTTTTGCCTTGCAGAATATCATATTCCACACCCTCCAATGTTTTAGCATAGAAGCTGCAAGGTCCTGCATAATCCTGACTGTGGTTCCATGATAATTAATTTTTTTTCTGGCTGTTTGCAGTATTTTCTCTTTGACCTGGTCATTTTGGAAAATGGCTATGATAGTCTGGCATTTACAATTTAGGATCTCTTTCAGGAGGTGATCAGTGTACTTTTTCAATGACTAGTTTACCTTCTGGTTGCCTCAGGGCAATTTTCTTTGATGATTTCCTGAAAGATGCTATCTAGGCTCTTTTTTTTTTTTATCATGGTTTTCAGGTTGGCCAGTAATTTTTAAATTGTCTCTCCTGGATCTATTTTCCAAGTCAGTTGTTTTACAAATAAGTTATTTTATATTTTCTTCCATTTTTTCATTCTTTTGTTTCTGTTTGATTCTTGATGTCTCATGGAGTCATTAGCTTCCACTTGCCCAATTCAAATTTTTAAGAAATTGTTTTCTACTATTAGGTTTTGTATTTCCTTTTCAATTTGGCCCATTTGACTTTTTAAGGAACTCTTCTCTTCAGTGAGTTTTTGTGCCTCCCTTTCCATTTGGCCAATTCTACTTTTTAAGGACTCATTTTCTATAGCCAATTTTTGTCCTTCCTTTTCCAAGCTATTGACTCTCTCTTGCATATCTTTCATTTTTCTCCAATTTTTCTTCTATCTCCCTTGACTTTTAAAATCCTTCTCGAGCTCTTCCAAGGAGGCTTTTTGGGCTTGGGACCAGTTCATATTCCCCTTTGAGGTTTCAGATGTGGGTATTGACAATGTTGTCCTCTTCTGAATTTGTGCCTTGATCTTCCCTGTCCCCATAAAAAGAATCTATGGTTATTGTCCATTTCTGCTTTTGCTCATGGTGTTTGCTGACTTCTTGCTTTTAGAGTTGAGCTTTCTTGCTGGAGCACAGGGGCCACTGACTCAAGCTTCTTGTGCTGGGTGCCTAGGATCTGGTCTTTGGATTTGTCTGCTGGGGCCTCAGGTACTGGAAGATGGAGACTCTAGGAGTCTGGTAGATTATTTGGTGCCGAGCTGGGGTTAGCAACACTGGAGCTCTCATGTTGAGGGGGGGTAGTCTGGGGGACTGAGGGACATCTACTCACCCAGGCCTTGCACTAGCCTCTGCTCACCCAGGCTTTTCACTCAAGTGATTGGCTGCTGGAAGATGTTTGCCTTCCCTCTGGAGCTGTGCCCCCTGGAGTTGTACTTCTTGGAGTTGTGCTAAAACACTGGGAGGTTTGGCTGCTAGAGAATATTGGCACATGTGGTAGTTTTCCAAGCTGGTGTCTCCTGGTTCCCTTGCTTGTGCTGAGGCACTGGGGTGGGGGTGGGGGTTCTGGTGTTGGGGCTTGCCAGCTCTACTACCCTGGAGCTTGCGATCTCCCCCTGGTTTGCTGAGGTGGGGCTTGCTGGGATGGCTTCTGTTCTGTACTGGTATCCCTCCCAAGAGAGAGTGGCCTTCCTGTTAGTTCCCCAAGCTTACTGGGCTACAAGATTGCTGTACTCCCTCTTTCTGCTGGCTCAGCTGTTCCAGGGTTTTTCCTGTGGCAGTATTTTCTAGGCTTTCAGAAGTTGATAGGAAAGGATGAGAACAACTTGCTTCTTACACCACCATCTTGGGTCACAGTAGCAGAACCAACTCCAACTTTGTTTTAATCCCTTTCTTTGCCTTGTCGTGCATTCTTCTATAAGGTCTCTTGTTCTTGAGAAATTAAAGGAGTTTCTCTTCATTGTTAGCCTTTGATTTGGTTAAAGTACATTACACATTCCTTTCTATCTTTTTTCTCCTTTCTCCCCTTTTACATATCCTCTAATTCTATAGCTTAGTCCCACAATAAAAAAAAAAAAACCATTGATTCACATGTATGCTAGATATTGTGAAATAAAATCTATGATATTTTACTCCTCTTTCTCCATTGTTACTTCTATTTGATTTCTGCTAATGTCTTTGTCTCCTTGTGTATTTTAGAAAGAAATTTCTTCCTGGAGGAGTGGGTGAAAGATGAAATGACTGAGAAAACAAAGGTTCAATCTTCTAAGTGTATCAATTTATTAAGTAATGTATGTCAGTTGCCTAACAAATCAGAAGCAGGCCCCTTCCTCAGCTTATGGCTATACCCTGAAAACAAGAAGAGACAGATTTTTTACATATTAAAAATAACGAATCAAAGAAGGCTAATTGATTAAAAGGAAACAACACAACACTAAGTAATCTGATTTCTAATTGGATGAAAGATTAGGGACTTTCCAAGTTGGGAGGAGAAGAGTGAATGAGTGTGATTCCCTGAATTCAGAAAACAGGTATCACCCTCCCCAAAGTATCTGTAAGTAATCAAAAGAACATGGGAACAGTAACCAAATGATCAGTATGGGGCAAGTTTTCAGATAAGACACATGGTTTGCTTGAGATATACAATTGTGAGAAAACTCCTTTCATCAGTCTTTGAATCTGACATGTTTTCTAGTCATCATAAGAAAGGTCCTTAAGGGTCTCTAAGCAGCAGGTAGAGGTGGTCTAGTTTCCCAGCCATGCAGGGTTAGGTTCAAACAATACAATTTGGTTTTCTCCCAATTCTGACAATTGAATAAAGTTTTCTTACATGGCAGAATTTGGACTAGCCTCATAGTTGGATAGAAATGTCACTGAACTGGGGGCGGAGCCAAGATGGTGGCTGGAAAGCAGGGACTGGCGTGAGCTCCCCACCAAGTCCCTCCAAAAACCTATAAAAAATGGCTCTGAACCAATTCTAGAGCTGCAGAACCCACAAAGTGGCAGAGGGAAGCAGGGCTCCAGTCCAGGACAGCCTGGATGGTCTCTGGGTAAGGTCTACCCCCCATGGAGCTGGGAGCTGAGAGCTGAGGGGAGAGGAACTGAGCCTAGCAGAGCCCAGCGTGGGCGGTGTGGACCGAACAGACCACGGACCGACCAGACCGGGAACTGGGCGGAGCATGCCCTAGCGCCCTGAATCAGTGAGCTGCACCAGACCTCTCAACCCACAAACAGCAAAGACAACAGAGAAGGTTAGTGGGAAAAGCTGCAGGGACTGAGTTTGCGGTTAGGCCACCACCCCTGGGGTAGCGGAGGAGGGGCAGCTTTAGAACTATGGCTGCAGTTGCTTCTGGCCCCAGGCCCACCTGGTGGGAGGAATTAAGTGGCAGATCAGAGCAGGAGTGAAGAGCCTGCTGAAGATCTAAGCCCAGTCCAGGTAGGGGGTTCTTGGGGAAGGAGGAGTGCTGGTGAGGCAGCGCATCCACCCAAGTGTGGAACATAGAACTCTTTAGTCTACAAGCAGTCATACCCCACTGAAAAACTCAAGGGTCAAGTAAGTTGGCTGGGAACATGG
Organism: Phalanger gymnotis; assembly: GCA_028646595.1. NCBI lineage: Eukaryota > Metazoa > Chordata > Mammalia > Diprotodontia > Phalangeridae > Phalanger > Phalanger gymnotis. The sequence continues at coordinate 192,218,092 of CM053624.1, read as the reverse complement.
CCAGGTGGCGAAAACACACCCAGAT
>CM053624.1:192178112-192217567 GCA_028646595.1 Phalanger gymnotis | reverse complement strand
AGAGTTTCCAGGTGAAGGAGAAAATACTACAAGCAGCCAGAAAGAAACAATTTGAGTATTGTGGAAACACAATCAGAATAACCCAAGATCTAGCAGCTTCTACACTAAGAGATCGAAGGGCTTGGAATATGATATTCCGGAGGTCACTCCAGATGACAGAGATATAATGATATTAGCACATACCTCAATAGTATTTTAAAATTTACAAAAACTTACAAAGATTCTTTGCTCCCAACCACCAGCTGAGGTGAGTCATGACTTGCTAAGGGGGATAGTATTATGGACATGGGACTATTTAGAAGTGAGAGGCTAAATGTCTTCTACAGGGAACTACAAGCAGGCCAGTCTGGCTAGAGTTTACAGTATGTTAGAACTACCTGGTAGGAAGCCTGGGAATATAGGGAGATTGTGAAGGGTTTTTAAGTGCTAAATCACTTTAGTTAAGGGTTTTCTGTATTCCAAGTGGTTAGGGTTATGTAGGAAGTACATGGCGGCAAACTTGAAATTCTAATCCGCGTGTTGTGACTCCAAGTTCAATGTACTTTTTACTATACCATACTAAAGGATGGTGGAGTAATTATTTGTGCATCACTATCTGTAGGGTCGACTGGCTAAGGCGTTGGCTTTGGCCATTGAATTTAGAGAGCATTTGCAGTTTTTCCACATTTATAAACAACAGAGCTTAACACCTAAATGACAAGAATGATTAGTTAAAATAGGAAACCACTAGATAGGGACTGATGTGAGGCAGAACACTTCAATAGCGTTCTTTCTGGCACCTACTCCCATCCTGACCCTTACCTGTACTTGACCTGGGGATGGTTTGTGCCATTTGCAAAAATTCTGAGAGGCAGCTCTGGTCAGGAGATTCAGTTTTGGGGACAAATATCCAACAGGACTATGGGGACCATTTCTAGAATCAGGCTGCCTAGAAATGGAAAGCTCAATTTTTTGGACTCACCATTTTTCTTCCCAAGACATGTGGTGTTCAAAGCCCTTGTACAATGCAGTTTTAGTTTTATGGAGCTCAAAGCATATGAAAAAATTGTTGGAGAAGATGTAAATTTTCTCTCCATCTAGGTTCATAGACTCCCTGAAATTTAGCCATAGAACCATTAGATGTCCATGGAACCCAGAGTGAGAGTATTTTTGGACTAGCTTGTGGCTGAAATTCTTTCAACCTTGATATTCTTTGGTAGAGAACCTGGATACGTTCAGGAGGACAAATTTTAATGGCTCAATAACTCAACTAAACATTTTATTTAGCTCTTAAACCTGTGCTTTCTGCAATTCTACCAAAAGTTTAGCAATCCATTAAGCAATTATTAAGTCCACATTAAGCCCCAATTATGTGCCAGGCACTATATTAGGTGCTTGGGATACAAATATAATGATTAGACAGTTCCTGATCAAAGATCTTCTATTGTACCATTCCATTGTGGGCTATACAATAAGCTCACAGACAAGAAAACATAGGTGATAGGTGAGAGACTGTAATTAGAAAGTGTGAGGAGGCATCATGGTGTAGTGGAGAGAACACCAGATCTTGAGCCAGAGGATCTGGGTTCAAATCTTAACTCTAATACTTATGACCTGTGTGACTTTAGGTAAGTCACTTAGCCTCCTGGGCTCTCACTTTCCTCATCTGTAAAATGAGATAATTGGCCTAGATGGCCTCTGAGGTCACCCCATCTACCCCTACAGTGCTGGAACTTGTGGGGTATCAGGAAAACACCCGAAAGAGATGGTATTGAGCTGAGAGTTAAACTACTGAGTCTTAGGAGTAGCTGTGAAGAAGGAGTGTGTTATAGGCTTGGGGCTTTGTAGAGGTTAGAGGTGGAATGTTTGGTACAGGGAACTACAAGTTACCTGGTTTGTTTGGCTGAGTTTGAGGTCTATGAGGACTATCAAATATTAAGCCTGGCCACATAGGGGGACTGAAGGGTTTTAAGTGTCAAACAATTTCATTAAGTGTTTATTACATGCCAGAACTTTACTAAGTACTGAGAAAATACAAAAATAAAAGTAAAACCATCCTTGCTCTTTCCGTTGTATCATGGAGGCAATAGGGAGCCACTGCAACTTCTTGAGGAAAGGAGTGACCCGATGAGCTCTTTGTTTTAGGAACAGAACTTTGGTAACTCTATGGAGGTGAATTGGAGAGGGATGTGGGGTAACCATTTAGGAGATTATTGTAGTAGTATAAGTGATTGAACCAGGGTGTTGTCATACAAGTGAAGAACAGGCGATGCAGATGGGAGATGTAGAGGTAGAATTGATAAGACATGGTAACTGATTAGATTTAGGGGACAAGAGAGATCAGAGTCAAGGTTGACTCTTAGGTTGTACACCTGGTTATAAAAATGATGGATTCTTCAAGAAAAATAGATAGGAGTAGAGCGCTGTTTTAGGGAGTAAAATAATGAATTATCTTATTGAATGTTGTATGTTGAAATTCAGATTTCGTCGGGACATGCTGTTAGCTAGACAAAAGACTAGAGTTTAGAAGAAGAGTGAGGAGTGATAACATAGATTTGGAGGTCACCTGCCTAACATATTTGAATCAAAGGGAGCTGATGAGCTTACAAAGAACCTGCCTGGAGGCAGAAGAGGAGAGTGCCCAAGGCAAAGCCTTGGAATCTACCCAGCCATATGGACCATAGCATAGGACATAATGACAATAATTATTATTATTAATTTTCTAGTGCTTTAGAGTTTGCAAAATGTTTTACAAATATCTCACTTTATCATCTCTCACAACCCTAGGACATAGATGCTATATTATTCACATTTTATAGTCGTGGAAACTGAGGCTGAGGGGAGCCAAGTGACCCAGGGTCAAACAGCTAGTATATGTCCAAGACGAGATTTGAACTCAGGTTTTCTTGACTCCAGGTCCAAAACACACCACACTGTACCACCTAGCTGCCTCTTTCACAAGAGGGCTCACTCACACTCAGGAAAAAAGAAAACTAGGACAAAGGAGTGTCATAAAAACCCAGGAGGGATGGAACATCCAGAAAGAGAGGGTGGCCAACCATGTCAAAGGCTGAAACATGAGGATATTATTAAGTATCAACCAATCAATTAATTAACAACCATGTATGAAATACCTCTTAAGTGCGAGGTACTGTGGTAAATGCTAAGGATGAAAAGACAAAAAATGAAGTAGTCTCTGACCTCATGGATATTATAGTCTGTTAAGACGACATAATACGTACAAAGGTAAATAAATATGGAAAAAGCCCATACACACAAATTTGTTGTTGGTCCTGTTGAGTCATTTCAATCATGTCTGATTCTCTGTGTCCCCATTTGGGGTTTTCTTGACAAAGATACTGGAGTGGCTTGCCATTGCTGGCTCCGGTTCATTTTCCAGATGAGGAAACTGAGGCAAACGGGGTTAAGTGACTTGCCCAGGGTTACAGAGCTAGGAAGTGTGTGAGGCTGATTTTGAACTCCAGTCCTTCTGATTTGAGGGCCAGTGCCTCACACACTTATGTGACTTAGTCCTGCCTTCACACACTAAATTCTGGCCAAACTGGCCTGCTAACTAGACTCTTGCCCTTTCCATATCTTATCCTGCTTCCTTCTTTTCTTCTCTCTCTCATCCTTTGCACAGGGTATTCCTGTTGCCCAGGATCATGTAGTAAGTGTGTAAGGGTTAATTGAGCTCATATCTCCCTGATACCAAGTCCGGAGTCCTGTCTACTTCTACTGTACCTCTTCTTCTCTGCTTATGGAAATGCAGCTCTTGCTTCAAGGCCCAGCTCAGCTGCTATCACTACAACAAGGATAGCAGAGTTACCTCTAAGGTTGCTAGCCCTTTAACCAATCAGACAGCACTAGAATGTGGCCGAGACATCTCACATTCACCTCTGTCTGCTCTTTCTTCCTGCACTGCTACACTTCACTACCTCTCCAAAGCCCTTCCGGCAGAGGTGAAGGGAGACTACTTGGATGAGACATCAAGAATGACATCCAAGGTAGGACAGGAGAACTCTAGAGTTCTTTCAGGAACCTTCCCACAGAGTGCCAGAATCTCGTAGAAGTTTCTATAGATAAAGCCAACAGCCAAAACAGCATCTGGATGTGGAGAGATGATGGACGATGACATAATTTGGGAACACTGGAATGGCGTAATAGCTTTGTTTATCCAAAACTAAGTTAGGGAGAATAAGACACAAGTAGATGAACTTTTCTGAGTAGCATGCTTTGCACAGAATTGGGCTTTTTGTTAAAATTGCATTTGGACCAAGAAGGGCCAAGGGATACAAGAAGGCAGCTCCCTTCCTTCTTTTCAGAAATGAGGGTCTATGAATACGTTTCGGCTGCAGATAATACCGATTCCATGTGCTCGTTAGTTTTGTTGAACCGTTTTCCCCTACTTTTTATTCTTTGTTGTAAGGAGTAGCTCTCTGTGTTGTGGAAGGAGTGGGATATTTAGGAAATGTAGGTGATGTAAAAGCAAAATATACCAAAAAATTAACTTTATAACTGGATGGGGAAAAGTAATAGATAAACCAGTTGGAAGAGGAGGAAGGCCACTTTTAGGCATTTTGGTATTGTGGTATGAGAAAGATATCCTTGTTTAGCTTGACTTGTGATGAGAAAGAGTGCCATCTAGAGGCCTCCTGAGCAAACTGCACAATGGACTTAATTCCTTATCCTTGTTTGACCTTGAACTCCCCAATCACTGTAAATTTTGTGTCTAAGACATACCAAGGAAAACCTCTGTTGGAACATAGAACTGAGCTCCTATTAGATCCAAATGCTATATATTTAATTCCTATATTTATTCTATATTTAATTCCTAAATTCCTAAATAATTCCTAAATTTAATTCCTAAATGACACATTGAGGTGTCTTCTGTAGGAATTAATGTAGCTACTTTTGAAATAATTATTTCTCAGTTGATAGCTTTTTCTATCCCACCTATGGTCAATTGCTGACAGATTTTGTACCCAACTTCTTTTTTTAAAAAAATCCTGCATTAAAGGTTGAGCCTATGAAAAATATTGTTTTAGAGGTCATTCCCTCTAAATGTTTGTGTTGTGAACAGCAAATCATTAGGCTGTTGTATTTCAAAAGATATGATCTGAGAGGAGCACTGTGAAATAGATAGAAAATACGGAGCCAAGAAGCCATGCATAATCTTTCTTTGTTAGATTACAAATTTGGCTAACAATAAGAGTTTACAGAATTTTTTTCCATCTGTAATTCTGAACCACTATCATAAAACAATTTCTCTCACTTATTATTAGAAGGCATCACAATTTCAAGGTCTAGAGCAAAAAAATCTGGCCTAGGGATGGAATTAACAACAGTAGTCAGGATGAAGCTTTGTATCTCTAACAGTATTTCTTAAGCAACAACCTTCATATTCTTCACTGATGTTTTTTCTTGAATTTCCTCTGGGTGTTATGGAAGAGTACAAAGAATGCTTAACATGCAATCAGGAGAAACAATATGACCTTGGGCAAGTCACTTCTTTCTGAGCCTTTATATGTTCTTTTCTGGAATGGAGAAAATAATTATTGTACTCTCTGACTCATAGAATATATGTGGAACACGCTTTGCCAATTGTTTACATATCTTAAAGCATTTTATTGACATGAATTAAAAAAAATTCTTAAAGTTCATCCACAGGCCTTGGTAGAGCTTTCATTTTGGGAGAAGGCGATATCTCATCCATCAACTACTCAACAAAGAATTAATGTCACAGGCTTCCAAACTCTAACAGCTAGTTGTTTTGAAAGCCCTATAGTTTCTTTCACTCTCTTTAGGTTAATTAAAAAGAGGATTTTTATAGCCTCAAGTACCATGTGATTTATAATAGTCCTCCCCCCTTCCTCTTGTTTTTAATTACCATCTTTGCATGGAGATGCTGGACCTCTTTCCTCCTATCGACTATTTATATAGGGCTTTCTGGGACTAGGCTGCTAATCAGGAAATAAAGGTTTCTGATTTTTTTTCCTTCTCTCAAAGAACTTGAGTCATGAAACCACTTGATTTGTAGCCGTATTGGCCCTTTCCTGTTTATCTTTGGTAGAAGAGGGCATTCTTTATCTTGGAATATTTTTTTCTCTCTAAAATCATCTCATGGATGATGATCTGGCCAGCAAGAACTGGGTTCAAGTCCTACCATTCGCCACATTCTAGCCGTGTGATTGTGCTCATGCCACTTAATGTCTTAGTACTCTGGGCAATTCTCTAAGACTATGATATATAATATAATACTCTAAGTTGCAGAAAAAAAGCTAAGCTGCACTGATAGAAAGCATTTTCTTTCCATGGATTCCCCATATTAATGAAATCACAGACCTAGTTCCTCTTTTTCAAAATCTGACTTATATGAAAAGTTAGAAAAGTGGTTTAAATTAATACCAGACTAGAAGTCGAACTCCTTTAGATGGAGTGAAAAATATCAATATTCTTAATAATGGTTGACATTTCAACAGCAGTTTCAGATTTATGAAGTGCTTTCCTTGTGACAACCTTGTAGGAGAGGTATTATATGTGCAAGGTTATCCATTCTGCACATGAAGAATCTGGGACTTCCAAAGGGAAAGTGACTTGTTTAGGGTCATATAGCTTGTATATGGTAGAATGAGGATTTGAACCCAGGACTTCAGTATTCCTTCCACTATATCACACTCAGATATTTTGAGGTTACATTCACTTTAGGAATGGACAGAACCCTGTATCTGGGAGCAGAAGCTTTTTGGTTTGTACCTTCACTTTAACAAGTGAGAGAAAATATTTTTCTATTGTATTAATAAGAAATTATTAAATTAGGACTAAGCCTTTTTCTCTTTATTTCCTTATTCAGGGAGCAGCTCCTGTAAGTCAGTTAGCCAGACTCTGAAGGACAAGGCTGATAGATGAGAGTGTTCAAATCCTCTGGGAATATACTCTGCAATTTTGGGTGGGACCCACCCAAGTAGGAGACCTTATTTTTCTTTAGAGTATTAATAGAATCTAATCTAGATTAATTCGAGCCCCAAAGCATTAAACTCATGCCCTTGTCCCCCTCCACTATAGTTTAGGGTGACCCAGCTCATGAAGGAGAAAACCAACCAGAGTTGTCTGGAAGGAGATGAGTTCCTCTGTCCAGATTGCTGGAGGTGGCTGAGCCTCATGACAAAGCCATGTTTTCCACAGGACGAGCTGAAGACTTTTAGCCAATGTCCTCATTTAAACATCCACTAATTGGGGTCATTTTCTCCGGTCAGAGGAATTTCCTTTCAAAAAGAAAATTAAGGAATTTAGTGCTTCTGTTAGATGTCTTTGTTTACCAAGAGAAACCACTGATCATCAATTTATTAGCTATTAGCTAGCCTGATTAATAAATTGATTATTAATTACCCAGAAGCTCTGTCTTTCAGGTTTTCATTCATCCCACAAGTCCCTATTTCTTCTTTCATAAAATGGGGGCAGCCTCATCCTAAGTCATGGAGATGGAGCATAGAAGAAACAGAGGAAATAAAGTACTGGTGGGAGGCACTTTTAACATGTGGAGTGCCAAATAATTTGAATAGGAGTTCTGTAGTGGTCACTTAGGAGTGAGTTTAGCACAAATATCAGAAAAGGAAGAGAAAATGCCTCACTTTCCTTCAGCCTCCTCTTGGCCCACTCACTTCAGCACAGGGGATTGAGCACTGAAGTCAGAATTATGGTCATTGACTTTGAATCCTGCCTTTGCCAGTTTCAATCTGTGTGTTCTTGGATAAGTCATGAGCTCCTTGGGCTTCAGCTTCCTCATCTGTAATATGAGGGGGTTGGACTAGAGGTCCTCAGATGCCTCTTCCAGATCTAAATCTATGATCCTAGGATGCTCATATTTTATATTCTGAGGTGGTTCCAGGAACAGCTTTAAGAGATAGCATTCTCCTATACAGCCCAGAAAATCCAAGATACAGTGGAAGCAGTAGGTAGCCACGCTGCCATTCTGTACTTTCATTGGGTTTCATTAGACATTAGACTTTGATTTTTATCTTGTCTTCATAGACACTAGATAGACATTTTTAATTAACTTAATAGAAGGCGAACAGAGATTGAATATTTCTTGAGAGCTAACTGTGCATGTAGAGGAAACTTACTACTATACTTGAGATGATAGAGGCTGCATGAGGAACCACTGGATGAGGAAACTTTTTGTGAACACAGGCCAGCACTTTCTCTGAAACTTATAATCTTTGGTTGCCTAGATCACTGAGGGATTGACTGTTCTAGGGTAACACAGACAATATATTTCAGAGGTAGTACTTGAACTCAGGTCTTCTTGGTTCTGAGGCCAGGTCTTTATCCTCAGTGCCAGGCTGTATTTCTGCTATAATTATTATATTATTACAATATTTATTTCAATTTAACAAATACTTATTAAACACCTACTAAGCTCAAGGCACTTTTCTGTGTGCTGGAAATACAGATACTAAAACAAAAGCAGTTCCTGTCCTCGAGGTCTTTATATTATAAAATGAGATATTTATAAAGTACTTTATACTCAGTGCTGTCACACAGTAGGTAGGCACTTAATAATTATTTGTTCCCTTTCTTTTGCCTTACATTATACCCAGGAGTGGAAGTGAGGCGGAAAGATTGGGATAAAGTGTTTACATAAATAAATTTTTTAAAAGATATGTAAGTTAATATCAAGAGGAAGAAAGTTAATCATTGGAATGGTCAGGGACTCAGGAAAGGCCTCATTTAGAAGGTTGCTCCTGAGCTGTGCATTAAAGAAAGCTCTGGATTCTATAATGTTGAGGCAAGAAGGAAGTGTACTACCAATCTGTGGCACCATTTGTATAAATAAACTGAGATGGGAGATAGAATTTCGTATGCAGAGTATAGCTAGGAGGCTACTATGACTGGAATGACCATTGACATTTATGTAATAAGAATGTAGGGTGTATGGAGTGTTCAGGAGGACTAGCACCTCCTCTGTGAGAGCTTTCTGAGCCCCTTTTAGGGCTTTCCATCCACCTTTGGGGCTCACCCAACTCTCATCTGTCACTCCAAAAAACTGTAGCAAGCACAGTGGCCTTACCCCTATAAACGTGTCTCAGCAGAAACCCTAAACCAGGCTGAGGGTAACTAACAGACCTGAAACCCATACGTGAATTAGAGGGATGTCTACCCCAAGCATGGGAAGACTTCCCCCAGTGGAATGGGCAAATGAGAATAATTTGTTGCAACAGCCATGAAGGTGGATAAAGCAGGCACTGTGAAGCACTCAGAGCTTGGTCTGACATTGAAGATGTCAAGGTCATTCACTGCATCCAGGGCCATCACCACTCATGTTGACTTGTTCTACCACCATACTTTTATGACTCTTGGAGAGAGAGTAAGACTGAGGACTTTGAGCCACTCTGCCTCACTTAAGTCCAATTCACGTCCAAGCGAAAACATTACCTCTGATGTTATTGGTCTACTTGGAAAACAAAAGATGAACAACATTATTACTGTTGAATTAAATTGAATTTTCCCCCTCAGGGGACCAACAAACCCATGTAAATTTTCTTTGCACATTGGTTTAAGGGAGGCATGGCTGGCAGTCTTTATCTTCAGAGTTTACCCTAGTGATCATAAGAAAGTAGTGAGATAGAGGTGGGATCATCCAGGTGATAGCAGCAGGATAGACCTTGATTAGGTCTATTACATTTTCTTCAAACTAGTGCTTTGTGGGTTTGTAACTGAATCCACCTTGAAGTGACCTGGAACACAGGACACATCAGTAATGAAACCTAGGGTGTCTACTATAAGGCAAATAGATTGCCAAGGACTTCTTTCACTCAGCCATCCTGATTGTCTCAGTTTCAGAGTTGCTTTGTTCTTGGGAAAAAACCAATAGCCTTCTGGGGCCTTCATTTTCACAAAGTGTCAGAAAGACTAGTTAGTGTGGCACATATGACAGGCTACACAGTATCCCGGCTAACTTTTCTTTGCAGGTTCAGGGGGTTTAGTTGGCCAGTAAAGGAGACCCTAATGCTGTGTGAAACTACCAAGGATGTAAAGAAGAGTTTTTGCTCCCCCTAGTGGAGTAGACCATGGACTGTGTCTAAGTCAGAGCCATTTAGATTTTGTTGTGTTGTACACATTTTGGGCCTATCTGGTGTACTCAAACAATGCACTTGGAAAGTCAGTCAACCAATATTTAATAAGTGCTTACTATGAATTATCTAATTTTATTCTTATCTTAGCTTCTCTCTACAAGTTGTTAATTTTTTCATTGCAAGGAAAGTCATATACATTTTTCAGTTGTAGAGACTTGGTTTAGGACCCTCTCTCCTTCTCCTCCTCTCTCATTTCAAGTAAAGCTACTTGGTTTAAAAACTACCCTCTCCATTCCGCCTTACCCTATCATTAGAGTCAGATGACTTTGGATCAAATTTCAGTTTTGGTACTCATCTGTGTGACCTTGGAAAGCTGCTTCATCTTTCTGAGCCTGTTTCCGTATTTGTAAGGAAAAGGAGGTTGGATTGGATGATTTGTAAGGATTATTTTAGCTCTGGATCCTACGAACCTTACCACCTTCCTTTCTCCCCACATTTCTTCATGACAATCCTGCTTTTTCCTTTCAGATTCGGGCAGGCGCAAACAAATCCCCCTTTTATTGCTAATCCTCATTCAATACTCAGATACAAAGATGGCCCCTCTCTCCTTCCTTTCTGCTCCTTCTCAGGTTTAGTGTGATTTGAGCTGGAGGCCTCTGAAACATCTAGTCACACAGCAGAACCTTGCTTTGTTCCCATTAGAAGGGACATATTTGCTGATTTCCTTGTATGTTTCAAAAGAGCCTTTAGTCAAGTTTACCACTTTTCTTGGCATGTTTGCCAGAATCCAAATGAAAACTTTGAGTCACATGGGCCCAGTTTTGGTCAGCTCTAGTATGCTAGTAAAACCATCTTCTAAAAGGGAATTGGGAACTTTATGACACCAATTGTTGCAGGTTCTAAGAAGAGAAAGGCATATTTTAGTGCTCAGAACTGACTTTTGGGGTCACTTCATGCAGTTTTTTTTTTCTGGCAGGCAGTTGCTGTAGTCCTAGAAGAAGGAAGAAGCTTCATGTGAAGGAAAAAAGAACCCAACAACAACAACAATGCTACCCTTAGTTTTAGGAGTGTTCGATTCCATTCTGTAACTTGCTGCCATTTGGCTGGGTGACCTTAGCTAAACTGCTTCAACTTTCAGAGGCATAATTTTTGTATATTTTAAATGGAGTTAATAAAACCTACACTTCACACATTTGTGTTGTTAGGATAATGAAATGAATTATGCAAGTACCATGAAAGGAAAGAGTATTAGATATGGAACTATGCTAGGCTCATGAGAGTTGATTGTGAAATTTTCAATGTAAGCATTTACATCTTAGAACTCATCAAAGGCTACAAATCAGAGCTTGATTTCTTCTTTTGTTGATTGTTTAGATTGTCAAGAAAGTAATAGAGAAAATGTTAATCATATCTATTAAGTTTAAAAGTATATAATTGTTTTTTAGAAATCCAGTTGTTAAACATTTAGCTGAACACCCCAGAAGATGTGGCTGTGATGTGTTTCTAGAGAGGCATCATGGTTCAGTGGAAAGAGCTAGTCATTTAACTCCCCTGTGGCTCAGATTCCTTGACTCTAAAATGAGCCGATTGGACTAGACGGCATCTGAGGCTCCTTCTGGATCTCTATGTGCTTACGATTTGGAACCGTGGGACCTAGGTTAAAACCTCAGTTCTGCTAACTATTACTTGTGTCACATTGGGCAGCATACTTTACTTCTCTGAGCCTCAGTTTCTTCATCTACAAAATTAAGGTATTGATCTAGATGTCTTCTAAGGTCCCCTTCATATCTAATCTATTATTCTGTGATTCCTTTCCTGTTATCATCAGTCTTATCTTTTCTTCTGGATTCTAATTCCCTATCTTGAAAACTGCTTACTGGACATCTCCATTTTACTGTCCTGCTATCACCTTCAACTTAATATCTTTAAAGCCAAACTATCTTCTCTAGCCTTGCTAATAGCATCATTTAATTTTACATATATATATATATATATACACACATACACACACATACATACATACATACATACATATGTATGTGTATCTATCTTTCTCACTTGTTTGTGCAGGCACTGAGCTAAGTGCTTTACAATTATTATCTCATTTGCCCTTCATAACAACCCTGTGAGGCAGATAATATTATCATCCTCATTTTGCAGATAAGGAAATTGAGGTAAGCAGAGGTTAAGTGACTTGCCCTGGGTCACAAGGCTAGTAAGCATCTGAGGCCACACTTGAACTCAGGTCTTCCTGACTCAAAGCCCAGAGCTCTATCCACTGTTCCATCTAGCTGCCCCTATTTATATCCAAGTCTCCAACCTTGTTTCATTTAATGGGTAGGAGTTATCTGGAAGCCATCTTTGACTTATACCTTTACTTAGCTCTTCATATACAATGAATGAGGAATCCTAGAAGCATTTATTAAATGTTTACTATGTACCAGATTCTGGGTCAGTCACTGGGGAGACAAAGATAGCATGAAAAGAGTCTCTGTTCTCATGGAGGAAGGAGGTTACAATCTACTTAAATTGGACAATGCTCTCTGGAAGTGGTTCAGTGGATAGAACACTGGGCCTGGACTTGGGAAGACTCATCTTTGTGAGTTCAAATCTAGCCTCAGACACTTACCAGCTATGCGACCTGTGGCAAGTCACTTCACCCTGTTTACAGTTTCCTCATCTGTAAAATGATCTGGAGAAGGAAATGGCAAACCACTCCAGCATCTTTGCCAAGAAAATCCCAAATGGGACCATGAAGAGTCATGTATGATTGAAACAAATGAACAAGAATCAAAATATTAAAAAGACAAAAACAAAAAAAAACCAAGTTCATATATTCTGGGGATGAGAACTTCTGGATAGAAATAGAAATAGGGTTGGAGCTAGGAATATGCTTGTGGTCATAGCTCACCATTTAAACTTCTTAGTTGGATGATCCTGGAGAAGTCACTTAATCTCTTTGAGACTCAATTTCTTTACTTGTAAAATGGAGATAATGATGCCTAAAATGTAGTTCTTATAAAGTTGTTGTGAGGATCAAATAACAATAGATAAAGCATTTTGTAGACTACATACATACACATATACATACATAAAATATATATATACATACACATATATATTATAGACCTTAGATCTATAAATATAAATATCAGATATTACTGTTCTTATTTGAATTTTTGTTCATCTACTTGATTTCTTTTGCATTCAGATATATCTATATATACATCTATATCTCTACATAGATATGTGTATGTACATATATATATGTACATATATATATGTCTTTATGTGTATTTCCAACTAAGAGTCTAAGAGCTTACCTTGATTCATAATTGATAATTAAGGTAGATAGGCACCAGAGATAATGACTTTCCTCCAAATACCAAAGTTAAAAGATATCTATGGATTTAAGGCATAGCATAAAATAGGCTAGACATAGAAATTTCCTGATGGTGAGCATTGTTTTTTATTATAATACATAATTGAGGTAAGTACTAGAAAGGCCTCTTGTCTGGTATGATAATAGCAACTCACATTTCTATACTACTTTAACATTTGCAAAACACAATTCTTGCAATAGTTTTGAAAAGGAGGTAGTACAAAGTTGTTGGTTTTTTTATCCCTGTTTTTAGCTTTATTAAGTGTCTATAAAAGGATTCGAATCCAAGCCTCTTGACTTAAAGTCAAGGGCTCGATTCTCTCCAGCTCCCGACTGAGGAGAGTTCAAGAGCAATCCTGCTTGAAAGACAGGGAATGCTAACCTTTCCAGTCCCCCCTCCAGTTCTGGGATTCTATTACAGTGGTCCTTATTCTAAGTTTGGAATAAAACATGCTGAAAGTTCCAGAGATTTACTCAGAACTGAATGGTGAGTTAGCTTCCACCTAGATTATTTTATTCATAATCTACAGACCCAATTTCAGTCATTTTGACTGGTGCAGTTCCATGATGGGTAGCTGAGAAGACATCCAGATGCATAGTCCCTGGCTAACCACATGATGGCATCCCTGCCCTTCTGTTCCCTGGTAGGTTTCTGCATTGCATCTGCAATACTGGTTGCTGCTGTTGCTTTGCCACAGTCTGCAGGCCTTTACAATGACAAGCCCACCAAACCACCTGGCTAGCCAGGGTTTGTTTTATGCCCAGGTGTGCACTGCCTCTACATTGAAAACTAAAAGATACAAGTGTGAAGTGAAAAATAAGAGCAAAACCAAAAACAAATAATCAGAGAGTGACTCTTTGTATTCAAGGAGGATTTTGTTTTTCTTTTCACAGTACAATGGTTATCGAATCAGAGTACTTGGGGATCATATCTTCAGCTACTCACTGCTTATGTAACCTTGGGCAAATCAGATCATTTCTCAGGTCCTCACTTTTCTCCTCTGAATAATGAGAGGCCTGGCCTAGTTGACCTTTGAAGTCCCTTTTACTGTCCAACCTATGATCCTTTCCTCCCATGATTCACCACAGGGTTTCTTTAAGCAGGAGTTTCTTTTGTAAATTCAGTGGGGTGTTTATAGGACATTCTCTCCTTGAAAGAAAATAAAAACTTAAAGCAAAGTTATGAACAGTGGCCCATTGAAAATCAGTTAGAAATTAAAAAAGCCTTCCTGAGTTTGTAATGTAATCAGTGGGAAAATAACAAATTTTGTTTTTACAGATTTTTTTTTCTAGAAAATGTTAATTATGTAAAGTGAGTTGCCTGATAGTCTTCCTTCCTTCCTTCTTTCTTTCTTTCTTTCTTCCTTTCTTCCTTCCTTCCTTCCTTCCTTCCTTCCTTCCTTCCTTCCTTCCTTCCTTCCTTCCTTCCTTCCTTCCTTCCTTCCTTTCTTCTTCTTTTTTAAAATTTAACTTATTTCTTTAGATAAAAGGGATCATAGATAATAGGTTTAAAATTGGAAAGGACCTTAGAGGGTAGGTACCCCTTCATTTTCAAACTATTTCCAGACAAAGATCAAATCCCTTCCCTAGTCAGCTTCTGTGCTACTAGAAGTTGCTTTGTGTTTGTTGATCTGCCTTTGAGGTTGTCTTGATGACAGGCTGTAGTTCTTATTACTGTCTTGTTAACGTCCTCAGAGAAAGGCCAACACTAATTCCTGGAATTGAAACTCAGGCTCGCCATGGTGATACATGGCTAAATCCAGGATTCGGATGGAGCAGACAGCTCTTGAGACTGCAAGATCTCAGTGGCAGCAGGGATAATTGGCCAGTCCCCAAACCTGATGTTAAAGCCGTCTTCTCTTTTTGTGATTTCTTTGCAGAGGTTTGCATTTCCAAAATAGTGCCAGACAAACTGTTCTACTTAGTTTTCTTGAGGAAGACTTTTAGTGCCAGGCCCAGATTCATCTCTTTTTCTTAAAAAAAAGAAAAAAACAATGAAAAAATAAAAAAAAATATGCTGGAAAATTTAGGTATTTTGTTAGGTCATGTTCACATACTAAAACCGAAATGTGTTCCTTTGAAGTCCCTCATTAAAATCAAACCTTATCTTTTAATAGTAAAGACTTTCACTTGATAGTAACACTTGTAACATTGAGTACCCCACAGGTTTCTATGTGATTTCTGGGAATCCTGCTTTGTCCCATCTTCAGTGTGTGATTTTGGGTCATTATCTATTTAGAATCATGATCGGAGCCCCCACCAATACATCTCTAAGTTAGTTCATACCAAAGGGAAGTCAATTTAAAAGGTAAAAGTTATTTATTTAAAAGAGTAGCACAGTCTATTGACTTTTTGCATGGAATTTAAGCATAATAAACATACTCTGTACCCATAAACAAAATGGCTGTTACTTCTCATGTTTTTAGGGGAATGATACTCAGATTTCTCTTTAATCCTCCTAAAAGGAAAGGGACATAATTGCTTCAAACTCATCTGGTAGAGAAGTTTAGGGTATCTGCTGGCTGCCTTTTGAGTTTGTTCCCTCTATTTTTAGTGGAAGAGGCAAGAGAATACATCAACATGGATGACTGCTAAAAGATATATACAATACAATATGTAACACAGCACACATGTATATACACACATGTTTACAATGTACATATATATGTATGTTTCTACACATACATATATACACATCTACATACATAAAAAGAGAGAGAAGGAACTTTTACTTTATAGAGCCTCCTTCTCCTCAATATAGTATGAAGAGTTTGGACTATTTTATCTCTATTTCTTCTACTTCTCAATCCTATGATCTTAAATATCAGGTAGCGTTAGTGAATATTTAAGTTAGTCTATTACATTCTTACGAATTTATATTATACATCCTTGCTTCCTCCCTGAAACTTTATTACCTTCCCAAATCCGTATACATGTATACGTACAGACAGACAGACAGACAGACAGACAGATAGACAGATGCACGTATATTGCTCTTGTATCATCATGTCATGATCAGGTCATTCCAAATATCTCCTTGTATGTCCCCTATGGTTCTCATAATCTCACTGCTGGCTTTTTCATACACTTGCATTCATAGTTCTTATGCTAATTAATTCTGGTTCACCCTGGTAACCATTGCTCCACCTGGCAACTCTGTCCTTTTACAAGTTTACATAGCTTACTCTACCTCCACACTGTGTCTATCACCATCCCAGTTCATGAGAACTGATATAATCTTCAATCCAAATTCAAGACAACCCTATTATCATACATTCTGGAGCCTTTTTTTCAGTGGCTCCGCCAAGTCAGTGCTATTTTTAGAATTATGCTTATATAATGGAGGAACGGCCAATGAGCTCCAGACTTATGTTCATGACCACAGTGATTTGATGAAATAGTCATGTGAATTTTGGAGAATACATTTGATAACTGACTTTTGTCTGCTAACTACATGATGAAGAGGGGGACTGTTGAATAGCATGCAAGTGCTTTAAAATGGCACTAATAGACTAGAGCCTGCCCTTTTGGTACGATGCTTCCAACTTGGTGACATTCTAGTGGGAGACAATGCTATGAGAGGAGAGATGTTGAACCCTTTCCATCTGAGTCCAATATGTGGAAACTTGGACTTTCATACTTTCCTACCTACATTTACTATTAGTATTATTAACCTCTTGACAAAGGAGATTGCCTTCTGAGTTTTGAAAGTTCCAGAGAGTGAGCTACTAGGAGATCCAGGAATATAGTTTGTCCTGCTGTTTGTAGCCAACCATTCTGGCTTTGAGGCCTTGGAGAGCAAGGACTTCACTTAGTCAAGAAGTGGCTGAGATGAGGAAACATCTGGCAGCAGTGTCTCATTTGGACAAGAACTTGATGGGACCAAGGTTATGTAGAGCATATGTATGAGCATATTTTTCTCAGAGACTGTGGCAGTTCAGGTGAGAGTGTGCCCCTAGAGAGTTAGGGGATAAGGTTTATACTTTTATTTTTGCTATATCTATGAAGTAAATATCCACTGGAAAATGCAAATTGATATTAATTTGATTAAAAGGAACTAAGCCACTGGTTATTGTTGGTTAGCAGTGGGGAAAACATACTGGAGAGCCACCCTAACCCCTTAGGGGAACCAATGAAATGTTAGGGGGAGATTTAGCCTCGCTTAGGGAGAGCAAGGCCAGGGCAATAGCTATACTAAGAAAGTCATTAAAATCTCTGTACCCCTACCAAGGGATGACACTTGTAGGTTTATATTCAAGGAAATCAAAGACAGGAAGAAAAGATTCATGTTCAGCAAAGATAGTCCTAGTAGTGATTTTCTAGTAGGAAAAAAAATTGCTAACAAAGCCCATTGATTGGAGAATGGCTGAAAAAACTGTAGTATAGGAATGGAATGGAATATCATGTGTCATAAGAAAGGAGACATACGAAGAGTCCGTAGAATCATAGGAAAACTCATAAACTGATATCAACTGAGATAAGAAGAACCAGGAAAATATACAGAAAGATGACAGCAATGTCAGTGGAAAGAAGAAAAAAAACCCAAAACATATCACGTAATTGTAATAATCAAGCTTTGCCTTGAAATACAAAGAGAATCAGCATATAGAGAATAGTATGTATCAGAAACCATGCTAAACACATTTACATATATCATCTCATTTCATCCTAATAACCCTGCAAAGCAGATGCTATTAGCATCCCCATTTTATAGTAGGGAGAAACTGACACAGACAGAGGGTAAGTGGCTTGCCCAGGGTCACACCACTAGCAAGTGTCCGAGACTGGGTTTGAACTCAGGTCTTCCTGACTCCAGGCCAAGTCCACTATTCCACCAGCTGCCTCTCACTCTTCTTTGTTATAGTGGTGGGGGGGATTCAGGTGTGGAACATTCCTATGCTATCAGATTGTGGATGTATTAGTTCTGTTGATAGCATTTCCCTCTCTCTTTTTTATTCATTGTTATAATTAATGGCTTTCTAGAAAGAGGAGGGAGAGAGGAATATGTTTTTAAAAAACAAAAAGCAATGTGTAACCAAAAGATATCAATCACTTTTTTAAGGAACAGAAGGAAAGTTGAAGTTGTGGTAGAAAACCTGAATTAAGAGCAGAGGCAGCCTCTACTCACATTAAATTCTTACTGCTTTTTGATAGACATCCTAAGTCATTTTTTTAATATTCAACTCAAATACTACCTTCATTAAGGCTCCCTTAACTCTTCCCCCCTCCCCCAGCTGGATGTCTTTATCTTATCTCAGAGCACTTTATATCCTTCTTATCCACATTTTAATTAATTTGTATCCTGAATCTTATTAACACTACTGTGTTATAAGCTTCCTGCAGGCAGGGATTCAGTCTTCTTCATCTTTGGAGAGGCATATCCCATAAAATTGTGCTTCCAACGGCATTACTTAACTATAATGTTATTAATGCATTCCAACCCTAAAGTCCATAATTTCCCTACTGCTAAAATAATAATAATAAAGCCATTTATCACATTCTGGTGACAATCCTAGCTCATCTTCAGTCTGCTCACTTGAATGCTTTGCTATTCACTTATTTAAAAAAATTCAGAGAATATAAATATGAGGAAAGCACTTAAGAGTCTTGCCATAGAAGTACCAATGTCCCATTAATAAATCAAAAAGCAGCAACATAAAAGGAAAAGAGAACATACAAAACAAAAACAAACCTGAAAAGGAAATGAGAAGTTTTGTCTGCTTTTATCCCACCTTCTGCAAAATTCAGTTCAGTCTTCCCTTGGTTGTTCAATTTCTTGAAGAATTGATAGGATTCAGGGAATTTGGCTCCTTGATCCCCCAAATTCCAACTCAAATCAATCATCTCCCCTTTTCCCCAAGCCCACATGTTTCCTGAGGGCTCGGCATTTTCTACGGTCTCAGTTTCTTTGGGGAGGTAGATTGCACCTTTCCCAACTGTGGGAAATAGATTTTGTTTTTGTCGCTGCTTAAAAACAATGTCCAAACTCATCTGAGTTGTAATTTCTATCTAGATGATAAACCAAACATTAGAGAATTCATGGGAAGGGAATTGTTGGCCTATTTTCCTATTTTCTTTCTCACTGATTCTTTATTAACCTTGAGTTCTCATTCTCCATCCCGTTGAGCTGACACTGCAACCCCCCTGGGTCCCTCTGGCAACATGCTGTGAGAAGACTCCAGACCTTTGGGCTTTTATTACATTCAGGCTTCCCTAGAATACACAACCCTATTATTTCTGTAAAGAATTTATTTGGAGTTTTACCTTTACAAGGTTGGCCATCCAGCACTATATCTTTCACTTACAACATCTTTGTAACACTCCTAATTCTTCTCTGAGATACTGTAACCAAAACTGTAATTTAGTTGAGACAATTAGTAATGGCGTGTGTGTATGTGTGTGTGTGTGTGTGTGTGTGTGTGTGTGTGTGTTAGGGAGGAATGGGGCATGACTATATCTCCCCTGGTAACTAGTCCAGTATATACGATATACTTAATAATTTTTTATTGTTGAATTTTGTTAATTATTTGCTTTTATTGTTTTATTTTAAGTTTATTGATATCCTTTGTTCTTACCTCACTTGCATTTGCTGATAGTCAATTCTGCTGTAACTATGTGATTTGATAAGGAACAACTTGAGCATAACTCAAATTTTATGTTTGCTTATGCACAATTTTAATCATGAGAAACAGAAAGAATGCAGAAAACTTTACCCAGTTGAACCAAGCTATGTAGTAATACATGAAATGCACACCTGCACACACCACCAAATCTATTAGCTAACTGTTTACTGTGTGTTATCTTATGAAGTTTTGCTTTGCTATTCTTCTAAAATTGTGAACTTTAATTCTGGTGAGCTAGAAGCTATAGGTGCACAAGGGGTTGTATCATAACCTCTGTTCTCAACATCTCCTGCCCCACCAGTCCCTGACTCTTCTTAGGCCCACTCCTGAAGTTGAGGCCCATCTATGCTATTCTCTTGACCCGTGCCTTGAGGCGGACACTATTTGTGGTATTTCTATATTTCCTAACCATTTAACATTTATAAAACTGTGCCACTAAATATTAGTTTCTTATCTTTTTTTCTTTAATGTGTTGCTGATGAAGCTTTTGACTGTTATGCCCCAACCTCATTTCCTCCATAAGCATTGTGGTTTTTATTGTGCTATTTTGCATAGTATAGTGCTTTTTAGACATACATACGTTGTGTTATAGCATAACTGACTATATTTATATAAATATATATGTATATATATACATATATACGTATATATGTATATATATATACATATATATATAACTGACTATACATATATATATATATATATATATATCCCCATCCCAAAGGACCATTTTTTATAAGAAAAAAAATAAGAATAGGAAAAAAAAATCAGAAAAACTAGGCAACGCATTAACCAAATCTGATGTTATCCACATTGCTCTATACCTATAGTCCACTTCAGCAAAGAAAGGAGGCAGGTGCATTTTAACTTCTCTTCTCCAGAGCCAAATTAGCAAATTATAATTTCACATCAATTATTTCCTGTTTTGTTCTTTCTGCTCATTCTTTTTACATTGTTGTAGTCATTATGTATATTATTTTCCCAGTTCAATGTACTTCACATTGCATCAATTTACATATTCCCCAGGCTTTTCTGTATTAATTTTTCATCATTTTTACAGCATATTAATGCTCTATTATATTCATAGAGTAGAATTTATATATTTATTTATTAATAGATGGACTTCTAATTTGTTCCCATTCTTTGATACCACAAAAAATATTTCTATGAATATGTTGGTATGTGGGACTTTCTTTTTATAATTTACCTTCTTGGGGCATAGGCCTAACAATGGGATCTATATGTCAAAGCAAATGAACGTTTTAGTTACTTTCTTCAGTAGCACAATTCCAGATTGCATTCAAATTCACAGTTCCACTAAAAGCATAAGGGTATTCCTGTTTTCCCACAACTCTTCCCACTGGCCTACTTCCATCTTTTTTCATATTTGACAGTTTTTGGGCTGTGAGGTGAAAGCTCAGAGTTTTTAAATTTGCATTTCTCCTCTCATTAACAATTTGGAGCAATCATTATTGTTCTTGGTTCTTAATGTTTGCAATTCTTTTGAGAACAGGTTGTTCATATTCTTTGACCATTTATGCACTGGTCAATGGTTTTTGATACTGACATATCTCTATTAGAGCCCTGCTATATGTTGTATAAAATATAATTAGCTGACCATTTCATGCAAAAAAATTCTACCAACAAATCATTTCCTTTCATAGCCTATGTGCATTAATTTTGTTTATATAAATTTCATGTCACTGAAATCATCTATTTTATCTTTTATGATTGCCTCTATCATTTGTTTCATTAAGAATTCTTTGCCTACCATGGCTTTGAAAGCTAAGAAATCTTGTTCTCTCTCTTTTTTAAAGGCATAATCTTTATTAGGCTGTGCATCTATTTGAGCCTATTGTGGTATATGGTCTAAGTTGTTGATCTAAACCTAATTTCTGCCAAATTACTTTCCAATATTCCCAGAATGTTTTTGTTTTAATAGATGGTTCTTCTCAAGCTAGCTGTATCCCCAAGTTGATCAATTACCACTTTATTGAGCTGTCATTTCTTTATGTAATCTGTGATATAGATTTATATAGATAGTTTCACAGTTCTTTTCTTTAATTTTCAACAAATATCAACTAATTTTGATGATTACTATTTAGTAGTATAGTTTGAGGTCTGAAAGTACTATTTCCCATTCATGCCTAATTTGCTTCATTGTTTGGTTTGCATGGCACTAAATCTATAAATTAATTTTTATTATTGTTATTCTAATCTCCTTGGAATTATATAGTCATAAGCAATGAATATATATCCTGTTATTTAATTTATCCTAATTTCTTTAAGGAGTATTTTGTAATTTTTATCTATTCAGGCCTATTTTTCCATATGACATTTATTTCCAAATACATACCTCTCTCTTTCACTACCCACAAAACCTCATTTGTCTTTCTTTTTCAATTTAGTTAATTTTTTCCTTTAAGTATTTAGATATCATGATGCTTTTTATATTGTCTATCATACCTTAAACCATAATGTAGTTTCTCTATCTTTCTTGACATTGGAAATTTTTTATCTTTACATGATAGCATGACTGAATTTGTTTGAAAAAGTTTATGGATTCACAGTGAATTTTGTTCTGGATTCTGATTTTCATTCTGTACAATATATGTCTTTTCTTCTTAAATGTATTTCTTTTGGGTTAGAGCCAAGACCAAAGAGTTGTGGTAGCAATCCAGCTGAACCCTCCCAAAATTCCACTACGAATAACTTCAAAATAACACATCAAATCAAATTCTGGAGTGGCATAGCAAATAAAATGCAGGGCTGAGACTTTCTTCCAGTCCAAGATAATTTAGGAGATTGCAAGGAAAGGTCTGTGATACTAGGATGGAGGTTGGTCAGGGAAGAGACAGAAGGAATGCCAGAGGGGACTGCTATAGCAGCAACAGCAACAGCTTCTGGAACTCTTGGCCCACAGGGGTTCAAGGGCAGAAAGAAGCAGTAGCACTTTTGGCTACAAGGGACCAGGGGACTTGATCACACTTCAAAGGCCAAGAGGAATGCTAGTTCATGCAGGTGCTGGGGATCAGGGCTCCTTCCTGGATAAATATCAGAGTGTAGACCATGAGAGCTGGGACCTCACTTCTCTCCAGATCACATCACTTTAGAAACAACAAGACTTATACAACCTCAGAATTAGTTCTGAAAACAGCAGTGTGAAAGAACCTGAAGTTGGGACAATTTCCTCCCTTATCCCATGGTTGAAGAACTTAACTTTAAGATAAAGTTCAAAGTCAAGATCTAAGGTGGAAAAATGAGCAAACAGCAACAAAGAAATACCAGACCATAAAAAGCTACTATGGTGACAGGGAAGATTAAGACACAAACTCAGAAGAAGATAAACATTTTAAAAACAAGTACAAGCAAAGGCCAAAAGGAGAAAAAAAATCAATTGGACACAAGCCAAACAAGAATTCTTAGAAAAGCTAATGAAGGAGATAATAGTAGTAGAAGAAAAATTGAGAAAAGAAATGAGTGATGCAAGAAACCTTTGAAAAAACAGTTCTGTAAAAGAGGCACACAAGTTCACAGAAAAACTCCTTAAAAAACAGAAATGAACAAATGGAAAAAGAGAAACAAAAGCTTACTGAAAGATGTAATTCCTTAAAAATTTTAACTGGGTAAATGGAAGCTAATGGCTCCATGGAATATCAAGAAATAATGAAACAAAATCAAAGTAATGAATAAAATACAAGAAGATACAAAATATCTCATTGGCAAAACAACTGACCTGGAAAATAGATTGAGGAGAGATAATTTCAAAATTATTGTTTTACCTGAAAACCATAATAAAAAACTTGGACACCATATTGCAAAAAAGTTATATGAAAATTACCCTGGTATTTTAAAACCAGAAAATAAAATAAAAAATTGAAAGAATCCACCAATCACTTCCTGAAAGAGATAGCAAAATGAAAACTCCCACCAATCTTATAGACAAATATCAGAGTTCTCAGGTCAAGAAGGAAATACTGCAAGCATCCAGAAAGAAACAATTCAAATATCATTGAGCCACAGTCAGGATCTCACAACATTTAGCAGCTTCCACCTCAAAGGAGAAGAGGAATTGGAATATGATATTCTAGAAGGCAAAGGAGCTAGGATTGCAACCAAGAATAACTTACCAACAAAACTGACTATAATCCTTCAGGGGAAAAATGGGTATTCGATGAAATAGAGGACTTTCAGCCTTCCTAATGAAAACACCAGAGCTGAATAGAAACTTTGACATTCAAACACAACACTGAAGAGAAGTATAAAAAGGTAAACATAAAAGAGAAATCATAAGAGACTTAATAATGTTAAATTGTTTACATTCCTACATGGGAAGATGATACATGTAACTCCTAAGAACTTTATCTGTATTAGGGCAGTTATAAGAAGTCTGAATAGACAGAGAACATGGATGTGAGTCTATTATATTGGGACAAATCTCAAAAAAAATGAAGGGGTGAGAAAGAGGGATGCACATGGAGAAGGGAGAAGGGAGAGGAAGAAAGAGGAACATTATCTTACATAAAAGAACCACTCTAGGAAGAGTTTTTATTCTTGAGGAAGAAATAGGAGGGGGTGAGCAATGCTTGAGCATTTTATTTTTCTTATTTTTTTTCAACATAGATAATATGGAAATGTGTTTTGCATTATTTCACATGTATAATTGATATATTGCTTTCCTTCTTAATGGGTGAAGGGGGAGAGATTGCAGAACCTTAAATTTTAAAAAGTGAATGTTAAAAATGAACAACATTTAAAAATTATATCTGTATTTTTTTCAAAGTGCATTTATTTTATATAGAAATTGTTCTGTTTTGTTTTATTTTCCCTTCTATTCTCTTTAGTTTTATTAGAATGTGTAGTCTATCTGTATTTAAATTTATTACTTTCCTACTATGTATCTTAAAATTTCTTTGACCTCGATTTTTATTCTCTCCTCATTTTAAGTTACAGTTTTGTACCTATGATTAGTTTTTCTTATACTACTTTATTGTTAGTCTTTTTCTAGTCTCTTCATTTCTCTCCTATTTATGTGCCTTATCCCAGGTTCCTTAAGTTTACTTCAATGATTTTGTCTTCATTTATCAATTCCCACTTCCTTTTGACTTTACTTTTTAAACCCAGAGAAGATTGTGGTCCAAAAATCTACTGTGCTATCCTTTTAGCTTGTGTAACATTCTTTTGTCCCCTCTACTGAGAAGTTTTCATTGGCTTTGTCTTCCTTATTTATATCATTTTGTAGTCTATTTTGAAATCAATTACCCCATGCTACATACTACATTCCTTTTGTTTGTTCTTTATTTTCACTATATCCCTCATAGAGGTAGAGTTTATGAAACAGCAAATTTGATTTCCCTCTTCTATATTATTTCTATGATTTTTTTGTTTGTCATTGCCTCCATTATGTTTCATCTTTTTTGCTCCTAGTTCCTTCCAATTTCTCTACATATGCAATCAAACCTCCCAAACTCTAAAATCATTTCTGCAGTCCTTTTCCATCCAGTTGCTATTATATCTATGCAATATCTCTATATCATTCACTTTTTTTTGGCAAGGCAATCAGGGTTAGGTGACTTGCCCAGGGTCATACAGCTATTAAGTGTCTGAGGCTGGATTTGAACTCAGGTCCTCCAGACTCCAAGGCTGGTAGCCTATCCATGTGCCTCCTAGTAGCTCCCCATTCACTTTCATACTTATTGAAACAGTTGCCTATACCTGATATCTACTTCATCACTTTATGGTCTCTTTTCAACCCTTTGCAAATGGGATTTTATCCCTTGTACTGAATCCATTCAAAGGGCACCAATGACCTTCAAATAGATGTAACCAGTGACTTCCTAATTGAGAAATCGCATAATCTTTTACCCGCTTCATCCTCTTTGATTTCTCTGCAGCTTTTGGTTCTGTTATCTACACCTTCCTAGTTGATACTTCCTCCTCTCTCATCTTTAGAGACATCATATTATCTTGGTTTTTCTCCTATGGCAGATACATAGTAAGCATTTAATAAATGTTTGTTAACTGAATGAGTGACTGTCCCCATTCCCCTCTCTCCTTTGTTAGTTACTCATTCTCTTCCCAAACTTTTACTGCATTTCACAAAGAATTGTCCTTGCTCCTTTATCCTTCTTTATTTACACTTTCCCTTGGCAATCTCATTCACTACCACTGCTTCAAATACTGTTTCTACACAGATGATTCTAAAACCTATATTTCTAGTACTGACCCATTTTCTGAGCTCAAGGACCATCTTCTCAACTATGAACTGAAAGTCGCCACCTTATTATCTCTTTGGCATTCAAATTCAATGTGATCAAAGCCAAATTTATTATCATTTCTCTTAAAACTGGAGCTACTCCTATTTCTGCTTGTGGCATCACTATTTATCCTGTCTCCAACATTAATAACCCAGGTATTTTCTTTGCTTCTTTTCTCTCCATCACTTTTTTTTGGCTGACGAGTTACCATAGCATCTCTCAAGGACATCCCCTATCCTCTGTGCCCACTGAAATCATTCTACTACAGGCCTTCATTAACACCTGCCTTTGCAATAGCCTCATTTCAGGTCTCCTACCGCCATTCAGTTCTCCTCCAATCCATCATTCGTACTCTTGCTAGAATATTCTTTTTTGTATAGTGCAGTCATGTATATCTTCTTAATGTCTAGTGGCTCTATAATGGACAACTTGCTGGCACTTAACCTTTGCAACCTCAGTTCCCATTATTGTCTACCATGCAGTCTGCATTCCAACCAAACTGGATAGTCTCTACCCTTTAAAAACCTCACTATTCCCCTCATTCTTCCCTGTCTTCATTTACATCTCCCCCCCCTGCCTAGGATTCTCTTCTTCCTCTATTTTCTTTGCTGGCTAAATTTTCTTCCTTTAAATTCTAATTCATATAACACTTCTCAATTCCTTATCCCCCAATTAGTAGGGAACTTCCCCTTCAAATTTCACATGGCAACACATTTTATACCACTATGACGCACTGTTCACACAAGATTTGCTACCGTAAATATCTATGCTGCTATCTTATTTCAATCTTTCCATCAATCTATGAGTCCCGGTTAAGTACTTATTATGTGCCAGAAGGTATACTAGAGATATAGACAAAAATGATAACCTACCTTTAAGGAGCTTATCATTTGTCTTATACATATAAGTATAAAACTCAAGGTATCCTAACAGCCTCAGTGCTATTTAAAGGTACATAAACAAAGTAATTACAAGGTAATTTCAGGGGTTGGAGCCCCTAGTAGCTGGGGTCATCAGGAAAGGTCTCATGTAGGAGTCAGAGCTCAAGATGAGACTTCAAAGTAGATAGTGCTTCTGAGAGGCAAAAGTGAGTAGAGAGTGAGGGACAGAAATTGAAATGGGAGATGGAATGTTGTTCTTGAGGAACAACAAGTAAGTCCACCTTGGCTCTGTAAGTAAAGGGGATTTATATGTACTCACTTTGGAAAGGTAGGCTGGAGCTAGATTATGAGGGACTTTACATGATAAATAAAAGATAAAATACAAGAAGAACTTGGATTTTATCTTAGAACCAAAAAGAAGCCATGGATGCTTCTTGAATAATAATGACATGCTTAGACCTATGGCAGCTGTGTGGAAGACAGATTGGAGAAAGGAAAGACTTGAGGCAGAAAGACCAAGTAGGAGGCTACTACAATTGTCCAGGACAGAAGCAATGGGGGCTTGAACTAGGATGGTGTCCATGTAAGTGGAGAGAAGAGGACAGATTGAGAGATATTGTAGAGGGAGAACTGAACAGATTTGGCAACTCATCGAGTATGCTGTATGAAGGAAGACAAAGAGGCAATGACTGGAGCTGTGAACTTGGGTGGCTGGAATGTTGGTAGTACTCTTGAAAACTGGGAAATTAAGGAAGAGGGTTGTATTGGGAGAGAAAGATAATGAGTTCTTCTTTGGACATATTGAGTTTGAGATGCTTACAGAACTTTGATTTGGAAATGTCCAAAGGCAAGTTGATGATGCGGGGCTTGAGATCACGAGAGAGATGGGGATATATAAATCTGAGAGTCATCAGGGTAGAAGGGATAATTGAACCTGTGGAAGCTGATGAGTTCACCAAGAGTGAGCATGTAGATGAGGAAGAGAAAAAGGAGCCGGAGCAGAATCTCCCGAATTTTAAATTATTTGGTATCATTTCTTACCTCATTTGGTGTGCTTTAAAATGTCAATTGAATGTTTAGAAAAAAAGATGGTGTCATTTTATGGCATTTAAACAGAATATGGTCAGAAAATAGCAGCAATAATATAATTTCAATTCAATCCTTAAAAGTACCTAGCAAATATGTATGTCTAGCACAGTACTAGGTACTCTGGGGGATACACAAATATATAAGACATGGTGTCCTCTTGTCAAGGAGTGTACAATCTCATTGGAGAAACAAGACATAATACTTGAAACTTTCAAATGACATTACAAGGCAGTATATGATTAAGTGCCAAAATGAGTGATGTAGACAGTGAGCGTTAGAAGAGGCAGTCTCAGAAAATGAAATGGTAATAATTTTTTTTCATTTTCATTTTCCATCTGGGCTCTGGCTTCACCTGTGCCTGTCAGGCTGAGCCACAGACAGTGGGAGATCTGGAATGCAGGGCTGGAAGCCAGGACTGGAACAGCCAAGGTGAAGGTCAAGGACAAGGCACAGAATCAAACCACGTAGGCAGTTGGGAATCAGGCAGTGTGTAGGAAGCTGGTAGTCAAAGACAGAACAGAAGGTCTGAGGTGAGCCACTATTCAGGAGCCAGAGAGCATGAAGAAGCCAGTGGCCCAAAACAGGTCAGAAATGTTGTCAGGACACCAGAACAGACAGAGTCTGTTAGTGACAAGAGGACCTTGAAACTAAGGTGGAGACGGCTTCACACTAGAAGTCTTTTGTATTCATTCTGCTTTCAGAAAATAATGCCTCACTTCCCCTGCACGCCCTCAACCCACAGCCAACTCGTCAGGGTCCTATTAGCTATGATTGCCAGGACTTTGGGTCTCTGACAGGCAGACCTGGAACAGGAAATGATTTAGAAGGCTTTAAGGAGAGAGTTATCACTGATCTCTTGACATAGATTCAATGTAAACCAGATCCTTAGGTAGGCTTGCCCCAAATTTTCCTGCTTTCGTCTTCTTGGTGCAAGAAGCCAAAACATAGAAAACAGAAAGGTGCTCTCTGCTGGCTAATGGCAGTAGCTGCCACTTCCATTGCTCTGTTGTAGTAAGATAAAATTTCAAAGGCAATGAAATTTCATGCCACACCTGAAGGTTTCTCATAGGATCTGTGACTATCACTGATGAGAAAGACCTTGGAGGGCAACTGTTTTATCCAGGAGGCAGCTGCTTGATAAAAGTTAGTGCAGAGAAGTGCATCAGATCTGGAGTGAGAAGATCTGACTCTGAGTATGATTTTCTAGTTGTGTGGTCTTAGGCAAATCCCCTCAGCTCCCTTGTTCTTGACAGTCAAATGAGGCAATTGGATTAGATGCTTCCCAAAGTCCCCTCCAGCTACAAATATGTATATATATACATATGTGTATATATATACATATATATACACACACATATGTATGTATATATATCCCCACACACATACATGTCTATACATATATATATGTGCATGTATGTATGTATGTCTAGATGCTAGGGTTGCTTTAAAGGCAGAGACAGAGTGAGGGGGAGAGCAAGCATTTATTAAGTGCTGTGTGCTAGGTATTGTGCTAAGGACTTTGCAAACATTATCTCATTTGATCCTCACAACAGCCCTGGGAGGTAGGTGCTATTACTACCTACATTTTATAATTGAGCAACTTATGACAGCTAGAAATTAAATGTCTTACCCAGGATCCCCCAGTTCATTCATTCCACAAATATGTATTAAGTATATATTATGTGCTAGTAACAAGTAAGTGTCTGATGCTGGATCTGAACCACGTCTTTCCGACTTTTCCCAGAGCTGTGATACTGCATCATCTAGCTGCTTCCAAGGGAAGTGTTCTAGGAATCTTTCTTTTATGAAGATAATGAACAAATGCATTGCCTCACTAGGGCAATGAATGATGAATGATAGTGTCTTTGTCTTTTCTGACTTAGGTTCTAATACCATTGATGATTTTTAAAATATAATGAAATGCTCCATGTACTTAATATTCCTCTAACTCAGTCATCCACAGCATCCTAGGCCATCACTAGTCATCATGATGTTTGTCTTGCCATTGGATTTTGAAGACTCTGGTAGAGAGATTGAGGCTGATGATTTGTGCAATTCTGCCTCACTTAAGTTCAATTCATGTGCAAGTCAAGATGTAACCCTGTAACGTCATTGGGCTAATGGACGAAAAGCAATTTTCTTCAGACTATTGGAAAATAGTTGTAACAATCATACCCCATTTATTTTAAAAGCCTTTCAATTTGTTTTCCCCTGGACACTATATATGGCATATTGTTATCGCTTCCATTTTCCAGATGAGAAAACTGAGAGACAGAGAAGTTAAGTGGCCTGCCCCAGTTCACACAGCTAGTCATTGTTAAGGATGGGAAGTGAATCCAAGTCTTCTGACTCCAGCACACTGTACTATACCACATTGTCTATTCATAATAATTTGCCCAAATAAATTGAATTTTATTTTTCAACCTAGTATTAGATATTGTGAAAGGAATAGAACTTTCATAGAAATAAGTTAGATTTTTCTTCTGAGATGAATGGCAGTTCTTTTTAAAAAGATAATCTATGTCACTGGTTCTGATGTCCCTCCAATGTACCCTTTGTGGACTTGGAATAATACGATGAGAACTGGACAACAACCAGAAAAGGGGTTAAGGAAACCCCAGGAAAAAATGGAAATTCCAGCTTGTCTGCAAAAGGTCTATTCTGAATCACTTAACATGTGAATCACAGCCACCATGAGTCACATACAAAGATCTCTATAATACCTGCCTTTAGAAGGGAATTCTATATAATTGAAGAATGAGGTGGAGGTGACTAAAACTATATAAGTTTATACGTTAAACCAGAGCTGTTGGCATCACATTTGTATACTTCAATTGGCACAAAGAAATCCCAATGCATCTCTATTTAAAAACTTGGCTTTTTTAGGTTTTAAAATATATTTTAAATGTTCTGGAAAGTGAAGAATATTCTCTTTAAGAGGAAGAAGTTAATGTCTACGGCCGACAAATCCTGCCTATGCTGGAAGCCTGCTAAGACCATTAATGAGACCAATTGCATGTAGATATAAATTAATCATTAAACTCCCAGCAGCTAGAAATCTGATGAGAAAGGGAGAGGCTATCCCACATGATGTGGGGCAGAATTACTTCTAATTGGAAAAATATATTCTGGGAATTGGTGCTGCTTCTCTGGGCATATTTCTCTTTTTGGCTTTTGCCAAGTTTTATTGAAAGTTAATGGAAACAGGAGAAAGAACACTGGGCTAACAGAGTCAGGAGATCTCTGTTCTAGTCATGACTCTGCTTACTAAATAGCTGTGTGAACTTGAGCAAGTTATCTAATTTCTGTGGGCCTCAGCTTCTGTATCCATAAAATAAATGAGTGGGGCTAAATGATCTTTGAATCTCCCTCACTTCTGTATGTCTATGCCATTCTAGGACTAGGCCGCATCTGAAGAGAAAAGCGCTAAACTCTCAAGGGAAGTCTTTAAGAATTAAGGCAAGTTGAGGCTGAGATAGGTTAAAGCCACAGTTATGAAGGCATTTTAATTCCAACAGCCTCCAAAATGATGTACAAGCCTGAGGATTGGAACACTAAACCAAGCAAGTGCTAGTAGAAGAGACAGAAATGTTGGAGAAACAGCACCAGGGAAGCTGAGCTTACCCCTAGCTCCATCCGCTATGTCAACTTAGGGAGGAAAACAGATTCTTGAGACTATGAACTAGCAAGGTCGACATGGATTCCTGGCAAAAGCCTAGAAATATTGAAGGTAGGGCTAGTGAACTCTAATAAGCAGAAGCAGTGAAAACTAAGATTTGTTCATTAAAAATCTCATTTTTTATTAGATGGCGGCACTGATATATCAGAGGAATACCTTAAATGTAGTACTTTGCAAATAAATTTGACAAAGCTTATCATGCTATTCTTGTGGAAAACATAATGAGATAGAAGCTAGTTAATAAGAGGAGATAGGTAGATTTGGAACTGGTTAAATGCCTGGATGCAAAGAATGATGATTAATGGATAGATATTAACTTTGAAGGAGGTTCAGAGTAGTTTGCCACATGATTCTGTCTTTGTTTCTGTTCAACATTTTTATCAATGGCTTGGATAAAGCAAATAATGACACAGCTATTGCATTTGAGGATGACAAAACTCAGATATAGAAAGATCATATAAAATTGGAACAATGGGCCATATTTGATGAGATGAAATCTTACAGTTATGAAATTCTATACTTGAGTTCCAAAATTCTACAGCCCAAATATAGGTTGGGGAGGTGTATTTAGAAAGCAATTATTGTGAAAGGGACCTGAGGGTTCAGGGGACTGCAAGGTCAATAGGAATCGACAAGGTGATGTGACAGCCGAAGAGGTTGGTGTGAATGTAGAAACTAATCTCCAGAGCAAATGACATTTTAGTTCTTCTGTACTTTGCCCTGGTCAGTTCACAGCTTGAAAATTGTGATCAGTTCACATATTAGAGGAATATTAGTGGCCACTGTGCCTCGAGTCAGGAAGACCAGAGTTCAAACTTGCCTTCAGACACTTGCTAGCCATGTGACCCCAGGCAAGTTATGTAACCTCTATATGTCTGTTTCTTCATGAACAAATGCCTGTTGAAGCAAACCAATGAATGAATGAAATCTATAAAAGTAAGAAATAGATTTCAGGGAGTTTATATTTGAGAAAGAAGGCTGAGGTACTGGAAGTGTTGACAAATCACTCTTGACAGGACTCAGACATGCCAAGGAAGATTCAAGGTTAGATCAATGTATTCTAATCAAACAGAATATAAAGATAGAGCTAAGCCATGAAGCCACTGATCAGGTCAACACTGGTGAGTCAGCAACCTAATGGCATCTAGCTATTTCCTGTTTCTTTAAATCTTGATCTAACCTATGAATTATGTTGAACAGTGAGTTTTAAAGATACTTATATTTGTTTTAGTAACTTGAGTAAAAGAGTTCTTTTTTTGAAAAGTATATTTTATTGGAAAAGTGTTCACTCAGCTAACCATGCCTATGCAAAATCTAGGGGTTTGAACACTGTAGTCATAAAGTAAATGTCCTTATCTACCTGGTGGTGGCTTATCTGACTATCCTAGGTGGAAAGATTGATCTCTGGGGCATTAGCTTTGAATGTCCAAACTTGTAAACTGATGGAGACCGCTACAGTTGGCTAGACCACAGTAATAATAATGCCAAGGTTATGGGCTTAGTCCTTCTGTAGGCGGCATTTTAAACTTAGGACAGCTATGGAGCAGATGTGTGTCATCTTATGGGGAGGTTTTAGGGAGGACAAGTTGGGAAAATGTGGATGAATCAATCCACAAAGCCCGTTACTGCTCCTAGACAAATCCCCCCAAACTTAATGCCCTTTGGATGAGTGGTTCAATAACACCATCTTCCTTTAGAAAAAGGAGGATTCGTTTCATCTTTATTCTGCCAATGTTATTATGAACTTCATTCTACGGCTTACTACCCCCAACATGAAAGGATGTTTATCTACTAAAGCTGTGTTAGATGTGCTTAAAAAAATAGGGCAATAACGTGGCAGATTTTGTTCTCTGTTCAAGTTTTTAGTTTAATTTATTTGAGTTTGTACACTTTATAAAATTGAGAAAAACATCATCTGGATAATAAGCTGTACAGACAAATGAAGAGTCTGGGAATTGGGCCTAGTTGTTTGAGAATAATAATGTGAAGTGTGACATAGGGGTGTTTACTTCTGGTTACAATCATCATATTTGATTAATGTCAATTGAACATTCTGAACTAAATAAAGAGCTGAGGTCAGATAATGTCCTCCAGTCTCTCGTGCTGTCTAATAGAATCATTTTCATAAATTTGTCAAAACAGACAACTAAAAGAACATATTCTCCAAGATAGCAAAATATAAAATGGGATTGAATACATGAGAGTCACAGTCTCTCAATGTATAAGCACACTTGCAATATTAACTTTTTTCAGGACCCTGACAAATCGTTTTAATACATAAATAACAGCATGAATACTAAGACTAGACTCTGAGTCAGGAAGATGGGTGTTCAAACCCTGCCTCTGACAAGTACTGGCTGTGGGGTGGCAGATAGGTCACTTAACCTCTTGATTGCTTTAGGCAATTGACTAAGACTATAAGTTACAAACAGTTGTCCTTCCGTATTCAGTTCCTACAAAAAGTCTGGTAAAAATAATGCTTAACAAATGTTTGTTGATTAATTAAAAATAGCTTCTGCTCTGGGAATTTCTTATAATAGCTAGCAAATGAAATTTCCAAAGTGAAGGTCTGATATGTCAGCCCACTATTCAATAAATTTCAGTGCCTCACTCTCATCTCCAGGATTGAATATAAAATCAGCCTTTTCTCTTTTAAAACCCTTCATAATCTGCCCCTCCTTCTTACATCTTTCCCTCAGGTACTCTGTGATCCAGCGACACTGGCCTCCTTAGTGTTCATTCCTGGGTATTTTCACTCACTGTCAGCCATGTCTGGAATTCTTTCTCTCCTTGTCTCTACCTCTTACCTTCTCTGGCTTCTCTCAAAACTCAGCTAAAGTTCTGTCTTCTGCAAGAAGCCTTTTCCATTTCTCGCTGAATGCCTTGCCTGAGTGCCTTCCCTCTATTCATTATATTCAATTTAGCCTGTATCTATCTTGCCTGTATGTAGTTGTTTACTTGTTGCCTCCAACAATAGATTGGGAGATACTTGCATACAGGGACTTTTTTGTCTTTCTTAGAATCTCCAGCTCTTGACATGGCACCTGTTGCGTATAGTACAGACTTAATTCTAAGTTGTTAGTGTGTTGTTTTATTTGTCTATGCATGTTATGTATGTCCCACGTAGGTCTGTCTAAAAGTGGCGTGCGGGGAGGCAAGGATAGACATCTCTAACATCCTTTTCCCACACCCTTCTCTAAGGGAGATTTTGATTCTTGCCAAGAGAAGCAGGAGGTTGGGGCCAGAAGCTGGCCACTGTGTTCTCCTCAGAGAGAGGGTGAGCCAAGCTAGAATTATATCTATCTGCTTCTTTAAATATTGTTAGTTTGGGGAAAGTAATCTCTAGGTTCAAACTACACTCCTGATTGCTATTCCTTAATGAAAACAGAGGGTCCCAAGTGATATATCCACAGCTTGACTTCCTTCCTAGCAAATGCCAGTTCCACAATGATCACCTATAACAAATATCAAATAAATCAATTGGTTAAATCCATCAGCAAGACAGAAATGAGAGACACTATAGATAGGAGCATATATATACCAGACAATGCAGAGTAAATGAGTTCTCTTATTAAGAGCAAGATGACTCGGCTCAACCAAGAAAGAGGGTTTTAGATCTCACCCAAGGGGAAATTCACCCAGCTATCTAGTGTTGTAGTTAGGGAATGGGAACATTATTGCAATGCAACATGTTAGCTTCTTCCCCAAGTCTATCTCCCTTCAGCGATCAGAAGAGAGGCACGAATTGTGTATTTTCTCTCTTAAAGCAGGAAGCCAAAAGAGTCTGTATCTCTCCTCATCTACTTTCACCAACTTTGCCTCTCACAAGCACAGGAACACTGGGTAATTAGTTGGCCTCCACCAACGAGGAGAAAATTTCATACAGTTGGTCTTTTGAGCTAAGAGTTACATAAACCTATAGTTAAACATGTATATGCATATATAAACATGTATGTATACACACATCTATACACATACATACATCTACACACATAAATATTTATATATACAGGCATAGATATGTGTGGGTATACAAAGAAACACTGAGGCAGTCATATCCTACCCAGAGCCCCCCATTAACTCAGTGAGCTGATATAGTAGAGAATGCATTAGACTCTGCATCAGAGGCTACAGGTATAAAACCTGGCTTTCTGCATATTTGACTTTGGTGTTAGGATCACACAGTGGAAATATAATAGGACTTTGGGTGGAGTCCAAGATATGTCATTTTATTGCCTTTGTGATCTTGTCAAATTGCTTGACATTTCTAGGCCTCTGTTTCCTTATCTATAAAAAGAGGAGTTGGGATTGGATGATTTAGAAGGAACAATTCAGCTTTAGATCCTATGATCCCTGTGTCTCAGCATCAGTAACTATGAAAGGAAAAGGATGACCTCTTGGGTGACCTCTACATACAACCAAGTTAATTTTACTCCAAAGATGTACCCAAGTTTCATTAGTCTTCCAGAATCATCCAAGAGACTCCTAACTCAGGTAGCATTATTTCCCTACAGATTCAGGGGATTTACTAAACACAAAACCCCTGCACACTTTAATGACTATACCAGAACATTGAACCTTTGCCAAAATCTTGACTCCAATTCCACCCGTAGCCTCAGATTCCTTCTTTCCAACCCCACTGACCTCTAGATCAGAGTGACACAACCTATCCCTTGAGCATGAAGTCTTGCAGGATGTGGAGTAGACAAAGGTTGGGCAATCCACTTCTAATAGCATTTGGGGTACAATAGCTTGTATACACTGGAATATTTTGATTCAATGTGTACATTTAAAAGTGTAACTTTTAAGAGAATTTGATTTAATTTAATTTGAAAGAATTTAATGTTTACATTAAGGTTTCAATTTTTAGTATCATGTTATTTCACATTGTCATACAGGCTGAAGAGATTCCTCACTTCGCCCTCCTTGCAAACAAAGGAATGATAAACATTGCACATTTCAAATAATGGTAAGGAATCTTGGAGTTAAATTTTTTCTTGTCTATTAATATTGCATTATTCTTATCTTTTTTCCTCCAGTCCAACACAACCTGCGAGGCTGACATGGTTGTTACTTTAAATTGCTTCTTAGCAACTCTTGCTCTAAGTCCTGCCCTATCTATTAAAAATCTTAATGAGGAGGATTACAAACCTTCTTGGCAAAGATAAGGAGCATAAATGTTTCTATTAAAATGGATCAGCAGAAATGGGATTTGGAGCTGGGCTTACACCTGTCAGCAGGACAGGAAATGGCTGTTGTTTATTTTCTTTTTTTCCTCTTAAGGACAAACTTTTACTGTTTGCCTGGGATTCAGGAGACCTCAATTCTGCTCCTGGTTCAGGCACTTAACTAACTGCATTGCATAATCTCGTGCAAAGCACTTCAATCCTCTAAGCTCAGATGTCCTCATCTGTGAAATGAGGACAATAAAATTCACACCACCTACTTCATGGGGGTGTGGTGAGGAAAATGCTGTGCAGGCTATTAAAAGGCTGTATTCCGTCATTCATCAGAGAGGGAACTGCATCTATTATAGCAAATGACCCATCTTTGACTTAGTGGACAGTCTCAAAAAGAGACTCAGAAAGGTGAATTGACTTACCAATGGTCATGAAGTAAATATCCAATATGGGATTCCAACTCAAGTCTTCTGATTCCAAGGTCCAATACTATATCCACTAGTCCAAAGAAGTCTGAAGAAGTCCAAAGAAACTTTACATGAAAAAGTTTGGGGGTCTGACATTCATACTTGCCTAGTAGTGTGTGCCCCTCTAAGGTAAAAAAGGAGGCCCACAACAAATATTTGTAGCTTTTGTTTAATTTTTAGTAAATAGATTTGTGCTGCAGCATGAGGAACTTAAGTTAGACAGAAATGAGAGTTTCCTGATGGGATTCGAAAGATAGATTGATAGAAACAGTGGAGATAAGTACATTGCTCATTTGCTGTAAAACTAAAATATTTAGTAATGAGCCTGGCATTATTTAGGTGTGGACATACACTCATATAAAGGGCTTAATTAGACTGTCCCAACTTTGCTTCTAACTTCCTGTGATTGCTTTCTGAGGATAGTTTTTCTTTTTTTTTAATTTTTATTTTGCAACACTCAGTTCCACAAGTTTTTGAGTTCCAGGTTTTCTCTCCCTCCCTCTCCTCCCTCCTTCCCCCAAGACGGCACATAATCCAATATAGGTTCTACATATATTTTTGCATTAAACTTATTTATATAATCATCAAGTTGAAAAGAAGAATTATAACCAATGGAATGAATCGTGAGAAAGAAGAAACAAAACCAAAAAAGAAGGAACAAAAGGAGAGCAAATAGCTTGCCTCAATCTGCATTCAGACTCCATAATTCTTTCTCTGGCTATGGATAGTTTTTTTCATCCTGAGTCTTTTGGAGCTGTCTTTGAACCTTGCATTGATGACAAGAGCCAAGTCTATCAAAGTAAGGATAGTTTTCTAAACATGGATATGAGTGATATAGTAGAAAGGTCAATTTGGTGGTGTCAGAATACCTGGTTTTTATCTTGGTTCTTCCACTTACAGACTGGGAGAACTTGGTGAAGGCAAGACTTCTATAAACTTGCTTTCTTATCTATAAAATGGGTATGTCAATGTGTGTCCAGTCTACCTCTTGGGATTGTTGTGAGCTAACAGCTTTGACTATAGAAATGACCTGATAATATCATTGGAATCTTCCAGATCTTTGGAGTGTTTCCCCAGCATTTTTCTAGAACAGCATGTCATGATCCCCTTTGCCAGTGTGGTAAAGCCCATGAACCCCTTCTCATGATAATGGTTTTAAATGAATGAAATGAAATACATAAGATTACAAAGGAAATACCTTATATTGAAATTAAATTATCGAAATATTAAAAAAAATTCATAGACCCCAGGTTAAGAACTGTTGCCAAAAGGATGAGTATTGAGTATTATTCCAGAGAGATTGCCCTTTTCATGATTCTGTGGGCACATTTGGGGGTAATTTGAGGCTTGACTTCAGATTACAATCACTTTTGTAGAAGTTATAGCAATCAGCCAAGACTAGTCTATTCATTCATCAATCTATTGACCAATCAGGAGACATTTATGTAGTGTCTATTTTGTGCTCAGCAAAGAGGGACTGTGAGAGATACATGTCCCAAAAGTGTTATTGCAGTTTTAAGGTTTAATAACTTCAGAAGTACAAATGTTGCAAACAGACAAAACAACATTTGAAAAGTTGTTTATAATTTTAAACATCAGTATGTTTCTGATTTAACTTAAAAATAACCACTATCTTGTGCTATATATTGCTCTCCTTTCCCCCTTCCTTCCTCCCTTCCCCTTTCTTCCTTCCTTCCTTCCCTCCTTCCTTCCCTCCTTTCTTCCCTGCTTCCTTCCTTCCTTCCTTCCTTCCTTCCTTCCTTCCTTCCTTCCTTCCCCTTCCTTCCTTCCTTCCTTTCTTCCTTCCCTCCTTCCTTCCTTCCTTCCTTCCTTCCTTCCTTC
>CM053624.1:192154649-192177612 GCA_028646595.1 Phalanger gymnotis | reverse complement strand
GAAGAGGGGAGAGAATTTGGAACTCAAGGTTTTAAAAAAATAGATGTTCAGAAGTAAAAAAGTTTTTTTTTCATGTACCTAGAAAATAAGATGCACAGGCAATGGGGCATAGAGATTTATCTTGCCCTACAAGAAAGCGGGGGAGGGGGGGATGGAAGGGGAATGGGGGGACAGAGAGGAGGGCAGACTGGGGAACGGGGCAACCAGAGTGTACGCCATCTTGGAGTGGGGGGGGTGGAAATGGGGAGAAAAATCTGTAATTCAAACGCATGTGAAAATTAATGCTGAAAACTAAAGATGTTAATAATAAAAAAAAAAAGAATATTAAAAAAAAAAAAAAAGAATTTCTCTAGTCTCCAGTTCAATAACACGTAGTAAAGAACTCATTGTGGTACTTACCCAAAAATTGAGGAAAGCAACTAACTTCCTAAATCATGCAAATAGTCACCTCGGTACTGTTGCTAATTAAGACCCAATTGAAGACCAGCATTTCTGACCACCACAGGCATCTATACTTCTCCCTAGATTGTTTTTTGGAAAACCATATCTATCAACTGTCTGATAGAACCTCTGACAAATCATGTGACTTCACAGACCAAAACACTCTTGGCTAGCCACCGGTGTCCAAGTTGTTCCCCCTTATTAACACATAAAATCCTCAAGGACAGGGGTTGTTCCTTCTTGTATTCGTAATCCTAGAACTAAGCACAGTGCCTGGCATTGTATGCGTGCTTAACACATACTTTTTTATGCTACATGATTTCAACAGAGGATGGTTCCAGAGGACACAGTAGAAAAAGGAAGACAAAGGAATTTAGGGACTGTGGAGGACTAGGACTGCATTTACTATTGGGCGGGGCGGGGGGGGAATATACCATGAGTACCCAGTCCAAGAGTCCCATTGAGGGTAATCTGTCTTGGTAGGTAGGTAAGACCCAGGAAAGGGGCACATGAAACCCCAGTGGAATGATAGGTAATGAAGAAAGAGTGCCTTTCAGTGATGTTGGTACCTAAAACAAAACCTTCTTTCACCTGATGTTAGTTCTGGTATTTGATTTCCTCCAAGGCCTTCTACATACTCATTTTTTTCCTTCCTGGTTCCCCATGCCCTGAGTGGCTATTTCCTCCCATTCTTTTCATCTGCTTTTAACTCTGGTGGACTTTCCTATTTGCTTTTAGACCTTTGCCAAGGTCTCCAAAGCAGTAGTTTCTTTAATTGCTTTTATCCACTTCTCCCAGTCTCTATGCCCTTGTACTGTCAGCTTTCCATAGGAGAGTGTTGGGGAAGAACAACTTACTTCTTGGCTTCTAATCAGTCACCAATCTATACTAGTTTTTTAGTCTAAGCCTGATTCATTATATCTTCCATATGCACAAATGCATCAAACCATAAATTAAAAGGAAATAATTGTCCCTTTTGATTCTGCCCTGTAGAATCTCATCCTTCCCATTCTTCTTCAAATTGCCCAATCCTAGGGTTCCTGTCTCTATCATCCTTTTTCCAACTCCCTCTGCCTCTTTCTCCCTCCCCACTCTCTCTATGAAAAAAATGCATATATACAAATATATATATTATTTATATGTGTATTCCTTTTTAAGTGGACTATTTTGCATCAAATCCTTCTAGACATAGTTCTTTAAAATTTGAAATACTTCAATACTTATCTGATTTAAATGTCTCTTTCTGTGAGGTAACATTGTACTACTGCCCTGAGTGCAAAATAACCAAAGTTGCTTAGGAGAATTGGAGTTGAGGTCTAGCGTAGCATTGGGGAAAGGAAGATAACTATTGAGAGATCTAACCTCTGACTTATTCAAGAGTAAACCTTGTGTCCCAGGGTGCTGTATCTAAGATGAATTAAAAAAGCCCTACTTTAATATGCTTCGTTTGAGGTCAGGAAGCAAAAGGCAAGAAATAGAGTATGTACTTCATAACCCAAGAGGTATTTTTTTTTGTTTATAATTTTGTTACTGATGATGGTAATCACATTGCCCTGAAAAGAAAACATCTTTCCATTTCATTTCATGGTCTTAATGAATAGATCTCCATTTATGCCACTACAAAGTATTTTCTGGGTATAGGCTCTTCTCTTTCAATGTAGTTAGAATAATGGATGATCTTTTCTGCAATTACTGGGGAGTAATTAAATCTGTGGATTTTGCTGACAACTTCGACCAGCCAAGCACTCAGCCTTTTTCCTGGAGGTTTATTATACCAACTGGATGGCAGTTTTCCTGCACATCCTCGCCCCAGAAGAGGGGTTTCAGACTTGATGGCAGACAGCACCTTTTGAAAGGCAGTTTGGGGACTACTGAGCAGAGCTTAATGAGGAAAAAAAGAATAGTACATATTGGGACATATTAAAATAATATTAGTATAGTGGACAGAAGTGTTAGCCTGGGAACTGAGAAGATGTAGATTCAAATCTTATCTAAAATATATGATACTGGACAATCACAGATGAGGGCATATATCCAGCATGGTTACTGGACCTGGAGTTAGGAACATTTGTTCTTGGGCAAATCATTCAACCTCTCTTAAACTTTATTTCCTTATTTGTTAAACAGGGATGAAAATATCTGCATCACTAACATTCTTACAGAATTTTTATGAAGATAGTGATAAAGTGATTTTAAAATATTCAAGTTATATAAATGCCAGTTTTTATTATTACTCTTATTATTATGAATGGGATAGGATCTATAATTTTGCTAGTTTAGAAAGCCCCCAGGTGATGAAACTCTCTCTACATATGTAGGTCATCACCTTCTTTGCAACTATAGTTTTAGCTACTTGCCTAGAACACTCAGAAGTTCGGGGCTTGCCC
This sequence comes from Phalanger gymnotis, assembly GCA_028646595.1. Classification (NCBI taxonomy): domain Eukaryota; kingdom Metazoa; phylum Chordata; class Mammalia; order Diprotodontia; family Phalangeridae; genus Phalanger; species Phalanger gymnotis. The sequence goes on along the minus strand of CM053624.1, from coordinate 192,174,784 downwards.
GGGGACACATAGACACTTTATGTCAGAGGCAAGGTTTAAACCAGGTCTTCTTGACTTCAGGGCCAGCTCTCTCTATCCACTCTTCTGTGCTGCTTTTCATCATTATTATTATCCTTCAAATATATTATAGTTGCATGTTTCCTGTGTCTATGGAAGGTTTAGAATTGTAAAGCCTGTAAGTATGAAAGGTGTCTACAAAGGGAGGCTTACTTAAGCCTATCAGCGGTGGGCAAACCTATGGCCTAGAGGCCACATGTGGCCCAGGTCAGAACAAATTCTTTGAAGTTTGGATTCAGTAAAAGCTCCACACTTAAGGACCCAGACCATATGTGGCCTCTAGGCTACAGGTTCCCCACCCTAGGCCCTAGATATTAGGTAGGTGGTGAACTCAGATATTCTTAAACTATTATTATCTTAAAGATTTGGTTCCACAATCATAGAATTGTAGATTTAAAGCTAAAAGGGACCTTCAAGGTAATCTATTGTAATAAAATGAAACGTAATTTAAAGTTTGTTGCTGAGTTAATTCTGCTCAGACTTTTAGGGGGGAAAAGTTAGCAAATTACCTTCTGACTCAGACTTCTGAGACAAGTTGTTGCTGAGTTTTGAATGTGACAGTGTGTAGTAGACTGGGGAGATGTAGACTATAGAAAAATAGACTTAGACAATCTAAGCTAAAATGAAAATATTTGCACTGATGGCACAAAATCAAGTCAAAAAGGTAAGGAGAAGAAGAGAGAAGAGATAGAGAGGGGACACACATGCACCCACACCCACACCCGCACCCACACCCACACCCACACCTACACCCACACCCACACCCACACCCATACACACACACAGAGGACGAATCTCAGGATTGCATCAGATAAGTTTGAAGCTAAAAGTATGGGTACTACAGTTGCTGTTGAGTAAATTTCATTGCACAGGAACAATAGTCTAGAAGCAAGGATCAGAGAAGTCACTCAGAGAAGTGCTCGAACCAATTTAGCTGATACATTGTGTCCACTGAGATATTAGTCACCTACATTGTGGATCAGTTCAGCCTAGTGGAAACATCTATTCAACATGGAATCTCCATTTATCAGGAAACTTTTTATGAACACTTCCTCTAAGGCAGAAAAAGGACACACAAGTTTGTAGTTACAGATTTGTGACATATTCCATGCACATGGGTTTTCCTTATTCATGCGCCAACTCAGCAAGTTTTTGTGTGTACCCATTCTCTCCCACAGACACTGAATGCATTGATGGGAGAGTATGACTCAGGTTTATTAATAGATTTTCCTATTTATTCATGTTTGTTATTTATGCATCTGCTTTTAATATATGCATGTCTGTGACATTATTATTAATTTCATTTGAATCTGACCAGTTGTATAAATAGTTATATAAATAGAAACAAACTGGTAAGGGCTCAAAAACCTAGAGTGGTGAGTAAGGATAATTTTTCTTTCTATAACAAGATTACCCCAAGAACCTTGAGAGAGTTTAAGTGTAACTAGGTGGTGGTGTTCCTTCTCTGGGAGTCTAGACCTGCCAATAAGAGAACAAGTGAGAAGTGAGTCAAAAAGGAGAAGAAGTAGTCAGGTATACATACACACACAGGTATGTGATGTTGGGCACTGTAGATTAGATGACCATCCTAGTTAACTAAGGCAAAATATTGTCCTACTTTTTGTACTGGTTTATAATAAAGTATACAGTAGTCAAAGTCAATTAGCATAGTGATGGAAATTATTTAGATTTAAAAATCAGATGAAGTTTTTTATTTTTATTTTCAAAGCATCGAAGACCTAGATTCCTTTAATTCACCTCTCTGCCTTCAGTTAAGAATACTCATAACCCTACTCTTAGATATTTGTCCATCGCTACTCTTGGCGGTTTACCCCAGTGCCACATGATTTTCCTAATTAGAAAGTTATTCTGAATGCCTAATCTAACCTGATGGATTTACACTGTAATTTTGGACTAGACGACCTCTGAGGTCTCTTACATCTCTGACATTCTATGATTATATGACTACAGCTGTGACCTCTACTTTCTCTACTGTCACTCATTTTTCGACCTTTTTCAGTCAGGTGTCTGAGCTCCTCACTAAACTGAAATTATTCTTTCCAAAGTTATCAGTGATCTCTTAATTGCTAAAACCATTAACTCATTCTCAATTTTTATCCTTCTTGACATTTCTGCAACATTTGGCATTGCTCACTGTTCTTTCCTATGTATTTTCTCTGGATTTTCATGACACTGCTCTCTCTTAGTTCTCTACCTATTTTCCTGATGTATCTTCATTTCTTCTCAGGCTCCTTTGATGGAAAATCATAATTATTCTACCCACTAACTGAAAGATAAATCTCTTACTGGATGTTTTGAATGAGATGCCCCATAGACATCTCAGATTCAACATGATGAAAACACTATTCAGTGTCTTTCTCCCAAAACTCATCCCTCTTCTAAAATTCCTTATTTCTTTCAATGACACTATCATAATTTTAGTCATCTTGGTTTACAACCTTATAATCACCTACTACTCATGCTTCCTTACTGTACATATAAATCAGTTGCCAATTCATGCCAATTTTGCCTCTATAACCTTTTTCACTACCATTCCCTTTGTTCCACTCACATGTCCACTACCCTTGTTCAGCCCTTTATCACCTCTCAGCTAGACTATTAGAGTAGCCTCCTAATTGGACTCCCAAAATCACATCTCTCCTCTCTTTAATCTGTCCTCTGTGTAGCTGCCAAAGTGTTATTCCTAAAGCCCAGGTTTAACTACATCATTCCTCTGCTTAATAAAGGTCACTGACTTCCTATTACTCCTCTTTTGCATTTAAAGCCCTTCACAACCTTGCTACAACCTACCTTTCTAGCTTGATTATACACCCGGCTATAGACAGTTTTGATTCTAGCCAAACAGGCTTTTTCACACTCAATATTCCATCACCCACCATTAAGCTGATGTCACAGACTGTCCTTCATGCCTGGGATGCACTCCCTCCTTCCATTTCTTAAAATCCTTAGTTTCTTTCACATACCATCTCTTACATGAGACTTTTCCTGATTCCACTCAGTTGATAGTGTCACCTCCTTGAAATCACCATTATGTTGAAATTTTATATACAAGTATATATCTACTTGTTGTCTCTTCACAAAAAAAAAAAAAAACACCAAAAACCGTCTTTTTGAGAGCAGTGACTATTTTACTTCTGCATTTGTATCTTCAGTGTCTTGTGCAAGGATTGCTACATGGCCTGTTCGTTTGTTTTTAAGTGATTACTGGTCATTTAAATTCTCCAAGATTTGGTTTCCTAAGCTATACTATTAAAACAGTGATAATACTTGTAGCTGTGATGAGACTGTTTTGTAAACTTTAAAATAACATCTAAACATAAATAATTATTACTGTTACAGTGTGTATTATGGGACCTGTGAAAGAAGCAAAATCTCAGGTGATTCAAAGGGTAACAAAGCAGTACCTAGCAGGCATAAATAGACTGCAGTTTATTTTCAGCATTTTCTTGCATGCAGCTTTGAAAGAAACACGTAGAATTTATTGTACATATAAAAAGTAAGCTCTATATAATTGAGATTCACCGTTTCACATAATCCTCTTTGTGTCCTACTTTGTATATGAAAATAGTTTATTTTTATGATTTTATGAATAAAAAATAAAATTTTAAAAAATATCTTACATGCAAGAAATAGAGTAACAGATATTTAAATAAGGGATCTGTGAGTTCATCAATGTGAGTATTATTTTCAATGTCAATGATTGCAACCCATTCATGTTTTTTTCATCCTGTGCATCTATTTTTCCTATCCTTTATCCTTCTACAAGATATGCCAAACGTCTTTCTTTAAGGTCTCTGGATGTTACTAAGACGATATGGAGGCTGCCCATCTGTCATCTCTCACTCATCATTTGATTGATGCTTTTTGCATCATACATCTCACTGATGATCCTTTTTGCTCTTTGTATATGCGTGTGTATGTGTGTATGTGTGTGTGCATGCATGTGTGCATGCGTGTATGCATGTGTGTGTGTATGTGTGTGTACAAATAATTACCGGTAGTGCCATATGCTACCCCATTGCCCTTTTGAGGACTTTGGTTTTGATTTGTTGGAAATTTGGGTATTTCATGGTTTGTAGCAGTGCCACATTGCTGAGAGAATGTTGGTGTTTAGAAGTAGTGTTCTTCTGTCAGAGAGATACTAGGGTTCTGAGATCACTCAATCATTTCCCAAATGTAGTCCAGCCATCTCTCTTCCTCTTATTCAGTTCTGGTCCCAGTTCATTGTTCATCTGTTCATCTGTTCTCTATCCAGCATATGTCTTTGCATATGCATACTATGGATATTTGTCATCCACTTGCTTTTTATTGTCTGAATGGTCAGACTTGGAATACTTATGAATCTCATTTCAGAAAATGCAGTCTTCTATAGGCTCGATGAAATCAGAATAAAGCCATTCACAAGCAGAAGTAATTCCTTCCACATCACAGTGGTTAAGGGCATGGCCTGCCTGCCATATGGAAAATAGGCATAAAATTTTTTGGCCCTTCCTTCATACCAGAGAAGAAGTCTGATTTTTTTTTTTTAATGGAGTGTTTAGAGTATTTATTGCAAAATTTGGGTTAAATATTTGGTCATAGTCTGGACTTTACTTATTGTCTGCTGCTTCAGCAAAACTCCCCCAAAGTGCCCATTTAATTTCTTTTGCGGATCTGTGATATATTGAAACCGCCATGGGGAAAGTCATGATGTGGAAGGTATAACTGTATTCTAGATAATCTCACCATTCTACTAGACAGCACCAAGATACCTACAGATTGTTATCTCTTCCCACTTCAAAGAGCTATAAATCCATCTCTTAATTTACCTTCCCTCAAATACTTCTCCCCCCCCTTCTCTTTCCCTCCTGAGTAGAATGTATTTCTGTACCCAACTCTGTGTGTATGTATATTCTTCCTTCTTTTGATCAGTCCAAATAAGGGTGAAGTTCAAGTCTCAGTCATTCCCTCAATATCTCCTCCTTATTTGCATAGATAACCTGATTATGAGATAATTTCTCCTAATTCTCTTTTCCCTCTCCTGGTGTAGTTTTCTTCCTCTCTCTTTCTATTGTTTTGTAAAGATCAACAAGAAATCCCAGAACCCCTCTCAGGTTTTGTCTAACTGACCTCCCTGTATGACTTCTGATGATTATAGATTTCCAAGGGGCTAGCTTTATCATCTCCCCACATTTGAATAAAAACAGTTCATACTTATTTACCTTTATCATTGATCATTTATGTTTACTTTCTCATAAAGGTAAACATATATAAAGCTAAGCATACCTTTCCATTTTCACTTATTTGTTTGAATTTCAAAGTTTCTCCACAACTTTGGGCTTTTCATCAGGAATGATAGGAGAGTCCCTATTTCATTAAAGATCCATCGTCTCCCCTCATTTTTTTTTTTACATAAGCTGTTCTTGACAGTAAATTCATACATATATTTGCCTTCTGAAATACCGCATATCAAGTTCTTTGCTCCTTTATGGTGGTGGATGTAAATCATGTATGATCCTGAGGTTCTTAGTAATTGAATTCTTTCTTTCTGGCTAATTGCAGTATTTTTTTTTTCTACCCGGAGATTCTGGATTTTGGCTATGATGTTCCTAGAAGTTTTCACTTTGGAGTTTCAGGAGATAACTGGTGGATTCTTTCTATTTCTGTTTTGCCCTCTAGTTCTAATAGATCAGGGCAGTTTTCTTTTAAGATTATTTAAATAAGATATCTAGGTCTAGGTTCTCTCTCTCTCTGTCTCCCTCTCTCTCTCTCTCTCTCTCTCTCTCTCTCTCTCTCTCTCTCTCTCTCTCTCTCTTCTCTTTCTCTCTATCTCCCTGTCTCTCTCTGTCTCTGTCTCTCTCTCTCTGTGTCTCTGTCTCTGTCTCTCTCTCTCTGTCTCTTTTTCTCTCCTGTCTTCAGATAGTCCCATGAATCTTATTTTTCCCCCTTGATCAACTTTCTAGATCAGTTGTCGTTATGAGATTCTGTAAATTTTCTCCCATTTTTCAGTCTTTTGACTTTTTAAAATATTTCTAATTGCCTCATGGACTCATTGGTTTCTATTTGGTCCTTTTGAATGTTCCAAAAGTTTGTTGCTTGGGCAATATTTTGTACATCTTTTGCTAAGCTCTTAATCTGCTTTCCAATTCTTTTTTTCTGTACAACTCATTTCTTTTCTATTTTTCCCTTTAGTGCTATCATTTCATTTATAATCAATGAGAACAAAAATATTTTTAGTCTCTTTTTTCTCTCTGTCTTCAGCTCTTTCAGGAGTTCTGGTTGAATTTTCGACCAGTCTATGTTTTTCTCTAAGACACTGGAGATGTTTTGTAGTTATTCTCTTCTTCTGAGTTTATGTCCTGAATTCCTCTGCCACCACAAAAAGCTTTTTATGGTGGGATTCCAATTTTTTCTTATAGTCTAATTCCTGATTTTGGACTTAATGTTAAATTTCATCTCTGAGGTACTTCTGGAAGGAAGGTCTGGGCCAGGAGTGGGGAACCTTTGGCCTTGCTAGGTCCTTGGGTGTGACTGAGTCTGAGTTTTACAGAACAAATCCATTTCTTAAGGAGATTTGTTGGGTGAAGTTTGGATTCAGTCATAGGGTTGTACTTGAGGACCCAGAGGGCCACATGAGGCCTTGAGGCTGCAGATTCTCCACCTCTGGCTTTGAGCTGATCCTGTGGCCACTTTTTGTTTTGTTATTCTAAAATCTCAAGGATAGGTGGAGGACCTGCAAGCTTTTAGTCCTATCATCATGATCCGACCCAGGACAATGTCTGCTGGCTATGCCACTTGTCTGAGCTCTAGAAGTTCATGACCAAGCTTTGGGTCTGATAAAGAGTAGATTGCAGCTAGATTGAGCTCCTATGAGCCAGCTGGAACGCTCCGTTGGTTCAGAGTGGGAGAAGTGTAAGCGCCCCTTTGGTCTGGGATTCTTACACTGTTTATTCCTCTGAATGCTGAGCTAGATGCTGAAAATATGACTCTGCTCTGCACCTGGAGTCTCAGTCACACTGCTATTGCTGTTAGTGCAGGCTTTTGAACTTCCTCTTTTCTCAATATACCACCCAACACTTCCCTACCAGAGAATGCCATTTCCAGGGGGTGCAGGTCTTCTTCTCAGTCTTTTCAGGATCTGTGATCAGGAACTGGTTAGAGGGAGGCAAAGCTACCAGCTAGCACATGTCACAGTGCCCTGGTATGGATCTAGAGATTCTCCTCCATGTGTCTAGGACTTCCTCTTGTTTTGATACTCAGTCTCTTTCTGTGTGCCAGACTGTACCTGCACAGCATGCTCCTAGCCTAACCCTCTGTTTCCCTATGCTGAACTGGGCTAGAAGAATGACTCACCGTGACTCTTTCTGAATTTCCCCCTTAGGTTTCAGTCTGTACATTTTCTAGCTGTGTATAAAGGAGTGTTATGAAGGGGAGTTTAATTATTAGTTCTTACTCCTCTACTAGATTGATTCTGCTTTCTCCTCTATACCTTCTTCAATACTGAGTTACTTCTATCATGGAACTCATACACACACACACACATACATATATATGTGTGTATTATATAATATCAATATTTATATATGTGTATGTATTTGATCAAGCTTCTTTTGCCATCTTTCTTTTCTTTGGTACAGTTTTCCCAACTGTGAATTGGGGACATTATTGTGAGAATCAGAAGAGCTAGTATTTGTAAAGTGTTTAGTACAGTTCCTCATACTTCTTAAACACTTAATGAATGCTTGCTTCTTTTCCTCCATCCTAGAAAGGTCCTGAGAGGTCATTTTGTCTAATTCTCATTTTATGGATGGGAAAATTGAAGCTCATGGAGATAAGTGACTTGTCCAGGGTCGCATAGTTAGTAAGTGTCAGAGGCAAAATTTGAACCAAGGTTTTCCTGACTCCAGGTTAAGCACTTTGTCTCTCATGCCATATTGCCTTATTGCATGAATTATTAATCCTGAGGTCTCAATGGTACTAAATAGCAGAGATACAACTTGAATATACATATCCTGGGTGGCTCACTGGATAGAGTGCCAGGCCTAGAGTCAGGAAGATTCATCTTCCTGAGTTCAAATCTGACCTCTGACAGTTACTAGTTGTGTGACCCTGAGCAAGTAACTTAGCCCTGTTTGCCTCAGTTTCCTCATTTATTGAGGAACTCATTAACTCCTCATAAAATGAGCTGGAGAAGGAAATGGCAAACCACTCTACTATCTTTGCCAAGATAACTCCCAAATGGGGTCACAAAGAGTTGATCTCCGCTGAAATGAGTAAACAACAAAAATCTTCTAGCTTCAAATCTAGTGCTTTCTCATAAGAATTAAAGCTAATTTGTTGGTCATTAGGCAAGGATCTAAAATGTACAGTACCAAGAGTTTTGTTGCTATTTGTAGATAGTCTAAAAGCTGCTTCATTCTTCACCCTTTCTAGGTCCCTCCTCTCTCTTGACTACCATAGCTATAAATGTGGAAGGGGAATGAAGAGAACTGAATACCATTTTCTACGTTTCCTGTTCCATGGGTTGTTATGGCCAAATGATTCTCACCTAGTGACCAATTTAGAGCATCTCAGTACTCCAATTCTCTCATTACAAGCTATAATATGACAGAATACAATGTGATTAAGAAGAAAGTGGAAATCTTTTATTGCAGCGGCCATTCATTATCAGAGGTGATTGATTTGGTGCTGGTGACCATCTTCATATTTAGCTAATCTGGTCCTTGGAAAGTAGATACATTTTATTGTTGGGAGTATGTTCAAAGTCTCTTAGAACCTACCAAAGCTTGCCCTCTGCTGGCATAGTCTTCAAGAACCTGGGGTCATCTCCATGCCACCATGAAGCATTAAAATAAGGATCTTATGCAGAAGATCCAATACTGATTTTTCAGGACAATGACTGATATGCTGGCAGTAGCATAAAATAAATCATCAAGGTAATATATTTTTGGGAAAAGGGTGGGGGGGTTGACTTTATCTGTCAAACATATGTAGAGAAAAATAATCTGAGTGCTACGTTGATACCCATAAAATTTTAAAACACTTAGAAGTAGCCAACATTTTTAGTACAGCCTCTTATAGGAATGTACAGTCGGACAGAGGAAAAGTCACAAAGGAGAAAAAGTCATGGATGGGCTGGAAATTAGAAAGTAAGCTCCATGAGGGCAGGTTTTACTTCACTTTTGTCTTTATAGACCTAATGTTTAGCGCAGCATTTTGTACATAGTAGGTATCTATAAATGCTTGTTCATTAACTGTGATTTATAACAGTGGGCATGTAATACATTTATCACAGACTTGTAACCTTGGGCAGATATGACATTTTGGAAGGATTTCCTTATTCTCTTGGTTCATAGTCCTTACTCCGGATATCTGAGACAGTATATACATGTTACACTTCCTCCCTTTCTACCATATGCCTTAGTACTCTAATGTCAGATTACAAGCCATAATATGACAGAACATAATAGTATTAAAAAGAAAGAAAGAAAATAAATCTTTTGGTTCCCAGGCATACAATAAATCCTGTCACCTATCATTCTGTGAATGATCATTGATTTAGAGGTAGAAAGAATATTAGAAGTCATCCAATCCAAATGCCTTATTTTACAGTTGAGGAAACTGAGACCCTGAACTATAAAAACGGTTTCTTAAGGTCGCACAAGTAGCAAATAGCTAAGCTTGGATTTGATACCAGGCCTTCTGACTCCAAATCTATTCTTTTTATTGAATTACTCCATCCCTCTGCAGAGACCCTTCTTTTGATCTTTAGAAGGTCCTTTCTAGCCTGTGGTTTCATAACACTCAAAGCAGGTGATGATTACGACACCCCCTGCCCTCAGCCCCCACCCCCACTTTTCATGGGTATAGCACACAGTCCACCACTTTCTCGGGTTAGGCTAGCGGGTCTTTACAGAGTTTTGTAATCTTTTATTGTCATCTTCTGCTATAATTCAAAGGCAAAACCCCCCTCAGTCTCTATCATCTTTTTCTCACTAATAACACCCTTCTTCTCTTTCCCCTCAATTCAGTTATTTTTCATGATTCACCCCTCCTTGTACGTATCTCTTGTATTTGTTCCAAATGAAGGAGGAAGGTACAGATATCCTATCACTCATTATAGACATAGCCATCCATGAGAATATATTGACTAGGATATCGTGGTCAAACGTCTAGCCATTCAGCAACTTCCAATTGTTTGATTCAGTATAATTATTTCAGTGAGAAAGAATGATGCAACTCAGGGCCCATGATCCAAGCAATCCTTGGGCATTTTACCTCCATCTGAGCCACTCCATGTGCTTGGCCTCAGTCCCTATTATTTAGGAAAGAACTGGGTGGCGAGGTATGCAATTTTTCATGTACTTGGATGAATGTGTACTGCTAACCACTATAACTTCAGGTCCTCAATCTCCCACTACTCTTATTATGTTCCTCTTTTCCAAGTAGCATACATCAGCCTTTGGGCTTTGACGTATCACAATAAGAGATTCAGCTCTTTGTTCATGAAAATATAACCTAAATTACCTCCTTCACATAGTACTGTTCTGGGCATCATCAAAAAATACTAGAAAGCACTAGAGTCAAACAGCTGCAGGATGTGATCAGAAGATTTATTTATCTAACGTTCCTTTATGAATGTTCTCCAATGAACAAAATCATTTGTAATATTAACAGAAATATAATCTGTATGGAAAGTCAAGAAAGCAGAGGACAGGTGGCCCAACATGCCTGATATTTAGCCCAGATGTTAACAATTAAATAAAATGTTGGCAGGCAGGGTGTAAGTAGACAGGGGATTGATATATACATGGATGAAAATATTAACTGGAGTACTTCTACCATCCAGTACACATTAATCAGTACTGAGGTTGAGACTAAGGAACAATGTATTTCAACAATTCAATTCAACAATGTTTTATTAAGTCCTTGCCTTGTGCCAAGCATTATACTAGGCCCTGGAGACACAAACACAAAAATGAAATAGTCCAGCCCTACTCTCAAAGAGCTTACACTCTATTGGGAAAGTCTACATAGATAAAGAAATGCAAAATGCATGCATGTTAAGTACAAAGTAAGGGGAACAGAAAAGGGATGGGGGAAACAGTTGATGTTTATATGAGAAGAGCTAATCTATTTACAAAGGATTATTTGATCATTATGAGACAGCATTCATGGAATACTTATTCTAGTATACTAGCCAATGTCTAAGGGAACAAACCAATAAAGTCCTAATCTCCTACCCTTTGTGAAGTTGATTCTCTAAGACAACTGAAATGCAATGCAGACTATTGAGTGAGATGGTGAATTTCCCAAAGGGGAAGATGAACCTATTCCCTTTGGCTAAGGTAGGAAATTGCTATTAGATATCAACTACTTGTGCTATTTGCTAGTGCCTAGAAGAATGAGGAGTTATACCTCAGATACAGAAGATTATCACCACTCTTACGCATCCTGGATCCCTTAAGCAGGTTGTGTGGAAGAGGCTGCAAAGTGTTTGGACAGGAAGCTTTGCCTATGAATATATCATGCTTATCAAATAATTACTTGCATCAGTGAGTGAATTGAACAGGGGAGTCTCTGATCAATGAGAGTAGCACCCCAATCAAATCTATAAGTTTATTGTCATAGACCTTTGTTGAACCCTTTAGAAGAGGCTTCCTCTGGAGAATATAGATGCGTACATTGATTCTTTGTTTAGAGGACACAGACAAGTCCTGGTGGGTGTTCTGTGGTTACAGCTGCTTTCAAGATGATTGGCTTACTAGGATTCAGGAGATGATTCTGGTTGGAGGAATCACAACTATCCTATGATCTATAAAAAGGAATGAACAAATGGCTTCACTTCTTCAATGCTTTATGGTTTTTTGTTTTTTGATTTTTTGTTTTTATTCAGAAGATAGACAAGCCTGAGGCACATGAAGCTGGGTCCTGGGGGCAGGGAAAAGGGAGGGAATCCTATAAATCTGTTCTCTCTCTCTCTCTCTTTCTCTCTTTCTCCATCCAACTACATATCTTCCTAGGGAAGGGCACATAGAAGTTACATATTCTTACTTATAGTTTTCTCTGCATAGGTCCAAGACCAGAGATCTTAAGAGTGAACTTTCTCAGCCTAAGAGATTGTAGCAGCTAAGACAGTGATAGAGCTCTTTCACCAAAAAAAAAAATATGGCAGAAGGAGGCTTATACATTTCCACATGGCTTAAAAAAAGAAACAGTTCATGGACAATGGTTGTGAGCCTCACCTTCTTTGCCTTTCTGAGTAGCTTGATCTTGGAAACCATCTAGACATCTTCTCTCTGGGAAATCAGATTTCTAGGGGATTAACCCATGGGTGGGTAGGTGGGGATTGCTACCTGGGTTATCCCAAGTTCAAGAGTTTAGGTACTGGAACTTCTAGAGAAAGAAAAGGACTTCTTACATAATTGCCCACATTACAGCATCATTTTGGGAAAAGATGAGTCTTCCTTACATACTTCCTGAACAATGGTCAGCCTTCAATGCTACAGCTGAAGAGATTTGGACTTAAGAAAACAAAGTTGTTATTTAGTATTTTTGAAGACTATATTTCCTTCATGAGAAGTACAAGGTCTTGGAGATTTTTATGAAGTTAAAAAAGGATGTAGAATGTTGGTGCCAGTTTGAGTGTTTTTTATATTTTCTTTATCTATTATCTACTGTGATTCTTTGCATTTCCTGTGGAGTGAAATTAAAACTGTCCTACTTGATATATATTCATTATCTTGAGTGCTTGTACAGGAATTGGAGGCCACTGTTATTTTCATTTGGGTTGGACACAAGTGCTACCTAAATTTTGTTTTGGATATTTCCATGGAATTACCTCTAGGGTAGTGCCATTTTGAGACAAAGAGAGAAATCTTTTGGGGTAAGCCCTGAGTGGTTGGTCCCATTTTGCATGAGTTATGTGTCATATCAGTAAAAAGATAATATGTTTGCAAACTGTTCTGCCATAAATAAACATGAAAGACCATCTCTAGGTATTTTATTATTATTATTAATATTATCAAGATACTGAAGAGTACAGCTTATTATATATGTGTACATATATACATGTGCATGTATTATATTATCTATCTAAATACATATAGCTGTTCCTGCTCACACATATAGATATAGATATATGTATATACACACATATGCATCATATTTTACATATGTCACATAATATATACAAAAAGCATAATGCTTGCTATACTATAGTTTATGTTCTCTGTGTTCAGTAGGTATTTTATATGCATAACAGAAATTTTATATAGTCTCCAACAGATGGGATATAAACTAACAGGAGGTGCTAAATTTTTTTTCATTATGTATTGGTGAGAGAGGATAATAATGTTAGGAAAAACATATTGAGGCTAAAAAACTAAATAAAACATTTTTAAAACCCATTTTAGCATCTTGGGGGAGGAGGGGAAGAAAAGTAAGTTTAAGTGCTTCAACATCTGCTCTTAGTTGTGTCACTTGTGAAAATTGGCCTGTGTCAGGTTAAAAAAAATGATTTCTAGTTGAAATAAAACTACCTCATTTTTGAGGTCCTGAGAAAAGATAATTGTCAGTTGGAGACATTTAAATGGGAGGATAATTTAAATATAGGACCTCAGCAACAAGTTCAGGGTCTTAGGCTGAAATATGAAGCAAAATGGAACAGATTTTCACTTTTAACAAAAGGAAAATTTCCGACTTTGAAGTCCCAATCAACTCACTTCAGAGTAGTGTTTTGAGACTTACAGAGTGCTTTCTTCATCACAGCTCTGTGAGTAATACGGGATCATAGATCTGGACATAGAAAGCACCTTGGAGATCATCTCGTCCATCCCTTTAATTTTATATACAAGGGAAACTGAGGCAGAGTTGGATCCAAACTCAGGTTTCTTGACTCCAAGTGTAGCACTCATTCCCTTGTGCTCTATCTACTGTTTCACTCGTACAGAGAATTGGACTGCTATGTAGACTGTTTGACCTAGAAGGTATGAGCAATTCATCTTTCAAGATAGTGAAAAGACCACTGGATTTAGTCAATGGACTTAGACCTGAACCCCGCCTTTGCCACTTAGAAGATGGGTGACCTTTAACAAATGACTTCCCTTTGCCTCAGTTTCCTCATCTTTAAGGGTTTCTAACTCAAAAATTATTCATTCCCCACATAGTCATATACCAGCTCTTTGGACTGACAGTCTTTTGTGTGTACTTTCATATTAATTTACCTCAACTTACATGTTTCTCACCACAGCAAATTATGTTCTTTGAGAGCAGGGATTGGTCTTCTTTTTGTCTTTGTGTAAGAAGTAATTTTGAGGCCCACCTGGGAAATGCCTCTTTGAGACATTGAACTATGTTCCCTAAGGGGCTCTGAGGATGGTCTCTCCAAAAGCATAGTGTTTGGCACATAGCAGATGATTAGTAAATATTTGTCTGACTGAATGGCCGTACTAATTTTTCCCTTCCCCAATTACAAATATGCTTAAATTTTATACAAATCCTTAAATGACTGATATGTTTCCCCCCCTAAAGAACAGGTTTGGATGAAGAAACACTTGATGGAGTCAGAGAAGAAAGGGCATTGCTACAAATTGGGGGGAGGGGAAGGGGAAGCTTGCTAGAAGGGAAGTCTCAGGACGAATGAGTGTATGTCTGTCTCTGTTTTGCTTAGTGCCAGCCTTATGCAGACTGCTCAGAAGACTTTATAAATGATTCTGTTTCTCTGTTTGTCCTGAATTTCCTCATTCCCTAAAGGACAATCTGATAGAGGCCCTTGGAATAAAAGGCAGCATTTCATTTTTTAATTGTGTTTTAAATTGTTGAGTGCTTTGTTTTCACAAAAGCTGGGAAACCTGGCAAGAGCCACTATTATTCTTGGGCTAAGAAGCAAGAACAGATAACTTTAATGTGATGTTTGGTTGGGAATAACAACAGAAAAGGCCAGTGTTATTTGGAGTGGGAGATAAGAGCTAGCTGTAGCTGCTCCTATGGTAAACAGCTTGCTGCCTGCCTGCTGCATCCATCTCCCTGTATCAGCCTAGCCCTGATGCAAATGCAGTGCTGATGTGTGCTGCCATCTGCTGGTAAAATATGAGACCTACACCGTATTTTGCTCAAGACCAGAGAAAAAGCAGGTAATAGAGGGATTGGAATAGATTTAGAACTAGAAGGAATCTCACAATCCATCTAGTTCGTTTCATTCATTTTACAGATGTAATAACTGAGGCTCTATGAGAATTAGTGAAGACCTATAGATTTTACCTTTATAGTGTCTCTCAAATACTCTCCCTTCTCTGACACTGGCACCACCCTGATACAGGACCTCATTACTTTGTGTTTAGGCCATGGCAATAGCCTGCTGGGGTGGGTCTACCTGCCTCAGGCCTCTCCCCACTCCAGTCAATCTTCCACTCAGATATCAAAGTAATCTTACTAAAGCACAGATCTGACCATGTTACACCCTATTCGATCCATTTCAGCGACTTCTTACGTCCTCCAAATATAAGATCCTGTTTGGCATACAGAGCCCTTCATAACTTGCCCCTTACCCTACCTTTCCAATCTTCTCACACCTTGAACTTCCCACGTATTTTTCAACCCAATGATGCTGACCTTGAACGAGATGTTCTATCTCCTCACTCCTGTGCATTTTCGCTGACTGCCTCCACCCCATGCCAGCCATGCTCTCTTTATCTCTGCCTCTTGGATTCCCTGACTTCTTTCAGGTGCCAGCTAAAATCCCACCTTCTACAATAAACCTTTCCCAAACCCCCTTAATGAGAGCGCCTTGCTTTCTGTTGATTATTTCCGTTTATTCTGAATATATCTGCTTTGTACATAATTGTTTATATGTTGTATCTCTGATTAGACTGTGAGCTTCTCAAAATCAGAAATTGGCTTTTGTCTTTCTTTGTATTTACAGTGCGTAGCACACTGGGGAATACAAAGTTCCTGGCATGTAGTTGACACTTAATAAATGTTTATTGACTCACTGACTGATACAGGGAGTGAGTGATAGAACTGGAATTTGATCTTTCCACTTCAAATCCAGCAATTTTTCTACTGCATTCCTCAGCCCTGACGTGCCTTCTCACTTATTCTTACCTTCAATGACCCTCCTCCGAACTGAAGTTGTTTTTCTTCAATGCCTTCTGCTATTTCTTTCCTCTATTCTTCAAAGTTCCCTCACTTTAGGTATGAGATATTCAATAGCCTCAAACAGTCTCTCTTTATCAGGAAGCATCTGGTAAACTCATGCATAGTATCATAGGATTTAGAGGTGGAAAGGACTAGTCAGGTGGTACCTGTTAGCCCTGTTTTCCTGAAACAAAGAGCATAGGGTTCTTGGGAGTAATAATTCAATGCAAAAAATATTCATTAAGTGTCTTTTATATTCAAGGCAGGGCATTAGGAACTGGAAAGATGAGCCTGGAAAATCAGGCTGGTGCTTGATCATGCAGGGCCTTGAACACTAGGCCAAAAAGTTTGAACTTCCCTGGTATTCCAATTGTCGTTTGGTTTCCCATTTTAGTATTCCACATCTCTATGATGAATGAAAAGTCTTTTTGGTGCTATATCTAGAAGATGTTGTAAGTTTTCATAGAGCTGATAGAACTCAGAACTTTGTACTCTTTGGCATCAGTAGTTGAAGCTTAGACTTGTATTACTGTGATGTTGAGCTGTTTGCTTTGGATTCAAAAAGAAATCATTCAGCCATTTTGGGGATTATACCCTAGTATTGCTTTTCTCACCCTTTTATTGACTATGAGGGCTATTCCATTTCCTCTAAGTGATTCTTGCCCACAGTAGTACATGTAGGATCATCTGAAATCAATTCACCCATTCCTGTACATTTAGGTTCACTGACACCCAAGAGGCGATGTGCAATCTTTCCATGTTCTGTTTGACCGCATGTAGCTTACCTCAGTTCCAGGTTCCTATGCAACATTGATCTTTACAGCTGCAGACTTTCCTTTATTCACCAGACGAGAGCTTCCTTTCAGCTTTGGCCCAGATGCTTCCTTAGTACTGGAGCCACTTAGAGCTGTTTTCCAAACCCCAGTAGCATATTGAACTCCTTCAGACCTGAGGGGCTCATCTTCTGATGTCATCTCTTTTAACATTTTAGTACTGTCCACGGGGTTTTCTTGGCAAAGATGCTAGAGTGATTTGCCATTTCCTTCTCCAGTGGATCACCTTTTGTCAGAACTTTCTACTGTGACTTGTCCACTTGGTTAACCCAGCACAGCATAACTTATAGCTTCACTGAGTTATGAAAGCCCCTCTACCAGGACAAGGTCTTAGAACGTAGGTGTTATTATTATCTTTACGGATGAGAAAAATAAGGCAGATACAGGTTAGATGACTTGCCCTTGGTCACACGGCTAGTAAACATGTGAGGCTAGTTTGCATTCAGGTTTTCCTGACTCCAGGTTCTGTGGATCTATCCGCTGTGCTACTTTGCTTCCTCTTCACTTTTCTCTGTAGGAAGTTTTCAGGTAGTAATGAAAAGAACATATACCACATTCATGTACGAGAAAGCAGTGAACAAACAGAGCTTGTAGGCTAAAGTTGTAAACATCCCACACCTGTTTATTAGGGCTAATATGATTTTACTTAACTAGGCCAAGAAGTGAGAGGTAGAGACTCACTCAGCACAAGAGGGAAAAAATAGGCTGACCTCTGCATATGTGAAGGACTCCACTGGGCAGAGAAAGGGGAAACCAGAAAGGGCATCTGCCCATATCCGCCTTCTTACCAAGCTAGTAATGAGGCTCTGAGGAGCCCATCTCTGGGCAGACAATTGAGCAGTGTCTCTCCCACCGCTAATTCCTATGAATCCATGAAGGGTAACTAGGGATGCAATTAGAGAGAAGAATATTTTTCACAGTCTTATTGTAAAAAATCTGATTTTTATTTTTCTCTTTCTTTTCTTAAAAAGGATACACAAAAGGATAGAATCAAAGAGGAATAATGAAATACTCATCCCAGAACTTTCTTTTGGTCTTCCACATCAAAGGACTGTTTTCAAAATCAAACTTTAGAAGGGAAAAGAAGAACGTGTAGATTAAAAAAGAAAGTGTAAAATATAAGGTATGTCACACTAAACACATTTCTAGATACAGTGGCCTTTATTGACACACATACTTATGTATATATAGATATGAGACAGAAACTGTTTGAAGGTTATAAGTCATTTTGAAAATGTTGAGCATCATTAGTATTATTATTTATCAATAATGAATCTTGATGCTTTTTTTCCTGATAAAGAGATAAAACTGAAATGGGAGAATAAGAGCTCTCTGTATTGCTTTCTCAGATTGACAAATTTCCCAAAACAGTCTAGGCTTGGATAGGAGGATATCTGTTCTAATCCCAAGGCAGAAGCAAAGAGGGCTTTTATCTAAAAAGTTTTCATTTAGGGGAAGTTGAGTCTTCCCACAGCAGGAATGGAGATCAGTCAATGTTTTTTGATTGAACAGTCAATTTTGACTTCAAATGCAGATCTCCTGGGCAGAAACCTCATTTGTTTCTGTCTTCTTCATTTTTTAAAAAATCAGATATGTAAAGTGAAGGATCAGTAATCTTAATGAAATCGCGAATTAGAGACAGATAGACAGCCAGCCAGACAGACAGATAGAAAGATAGATAGATAGATAGAGAGCTTCTCTACTAGATTTTAAATGATTCATATTGTACCCTAATGTTTTAAGGTTGAATGTGCTCAGTGAACCCCTAAAAGGACTTTTTATTTCCTCCTATGTGCCATAGTAGCAATGTTACTCATGCCTTTATGAATCTGTGATCTCACCGAGATAGGTGCTCTCACCTATGATACAGAGAGTGATTCATCCATACCTGCAAATCCATACGCATGCCTGTCCGTGTCTTTCTGTAAATCGACCACTGGGATCCATTCAAGTTCTCTGGGCCCTCCTTTAAATCTCTTGCTATTGCACGAATACCGCTGGAACCTGTGGATTGTTCATGGGTAATCCATTGCTCTGGCTATGTAATCAAGCCATCTTTTTTTTCTGTTGAGGGTACCAACATCCTTTCAGTTACCAAAATTCCAAACCTTAGTTATCTTCAACTCTTCACTGTCTCAAGTCCCACTCCCATAGCAATGAGTTTGCAAGTCTTATCCATTCTGCTTTTATATCTCTCACACTTGTCCCCTTTTCAGCCCTCACATTCTACCATCCTCATTCAAAATCTCATCATTCCTCACCGTACTATTATAAAAACCTCCTACTTAGTCGACTACCTTCCAGTCTTGGCCCCTCTCCAATCTACCCTCCACATAGATACCCAAATAATCTTCCTAAAATACATCTGATCATGTTATTCCTAACTCAAAAAGCTGAAATTTCTCACTGGTACCTTTATTTGGAAGATACAAGTTATTCTCTCTTTCCACACCTGCACCCATTTGAAATGGCGAGAAAGTCACACGGTTGGTAATTGTGCTGTTAATCAGACAGATTCCTAATAGAAATCCAAAGGGGAACAAGGTCACTGCCAACTTGGGGTATACAAAAATATTTAAATTCTGTAAAATCTGGGTTCAAGCAGCTTGCATGCACTCATCTGATATTCCTCCCATTTGTGTACTAATAGGTCTAGAATTCAAGCACTCATGGGCACCAGAGATCAAGAACTCAGTCAAATAATCTGAACAACAGGAGGCAGAATTTTTTTTTCCTCAGTCAAAGAGTTTTCAAATATTTTATGTTTTAAGTAGTAGTCCATCCCCCAGCATGGAATTGTTTGGGGCATAAAAGAGCAAGTAAGTAAAGGCAACTGACCAGAATGTCCTACTCAAACCCAGTATTTTATCCAAATTCTTCTCTAAACCCAACATTCTATCCACTCACCTTTCCACAGGCATCCCTCCTTACCTTTCCCTCACTACCATTTTCTTTCTTTGGTTCTTTTTTTTTTTTACTTTTGAACATCTATTTTTTTTAAAACCTCGAGTTCCAAATTCTCTCCCCTCTTCCCTTCCCATCCACCCTCCCTAAGATGTCAAGCAATTCAACATGGGCCACATGCGTATCATTATGTATAACCCTTCC
>CM053624.1:192129090-192153215 GCA_028646595.1 Phalanger gymnotis | reverse complement strand
CTTCAGTGTATTTTTCAGTATTTTTTTGGGTCTCCTTTAGCAAGTGATTGACTTGTTTTTCATGGTTTTCTTGCATCCTTCTCATTTCTCTTCCCAATTTTTCCTCTACTTCTCTAACTTGCTTTTCCAAATCCTTTTTGAGCTCTTCCATGGCCTGAGACCAGTTCATGTTTTTCTTGGGGGCTTTTGTTGTAGGCTCTTTCACTTTGTTGACTTCTTCTGGCTGTATGTTTTGGTCTTCTTTGTCACCAAAGAAAGATTCCAAAGTCTGACACTGAATCTAGGTGAGTTTTTACTGCCTGGCCATGTTCCCAGCCAACTACTTGACCCTTGAGTTTTTCAGCAGGGTATGACTGCTCGTAGAGCAATTCCAAGTTTGGGCATATGCGCTGCCACACCAGCACTCCTCCTTCCCCAAGAACTCCCAACCAGGATGGGACTTAGATCTTCAGCAGGCTCTTCACTCCTGCTGTGATCTGCCACTTAATTCCTCCCACCAGGTGGGCCTGGAGCCAGAAGCAACTGCAGCTGTAGTTCTGTGGCTGCCCCACCTCTGCTGCCCCCGGGGTGGTAGCTGAACTGAAAACTCCCTGTCCCCAGCAGCTTTCCCATCAACCTTCTCTGTTGTCTTTGGTGTTTGTGGGTTGAGAAGTCTGGTAACTGCTTCAGCTCACTGATTCAGGGCCCAAGAACCTGTGTTCTAATGTTAGCTCTGCCATTAACAACCTTGTGACCTTGGAAAATTAATTTCCCTTCCCTAGGCTTTAGTTTCCTCATCTGTAAAAGGAAGGTGTGGCACCAGATGACCTCTAAAGAATTTTTTGTTTCCAAATCTATGATTTTATGAATTTCCCCTTTCCAAAGCTACCATTTTTGCATGATGAAGAAGCTGATTTTGTCTGTCTCTTCTGCGTAGATTGATTCTTAGTCATCCAAGTGAGTGTAGCCCTTTATAACACAAACACTGCTCATTTTATTGCTAGGACTTCTACATTTCACGTAGTCTTCTTTACTGTTTCACTATTTCAGCAGATAGATTACTTTTTTTCATCCTTTCTGCACTTGTATAGGAATATTAACCTATTTGGTATAAGGGTTATAACTTTATATTGGAGCCTTGGGGGAAGCTGAGCCTGGTGGATCTCTTGAGTTCAGGAATTCTGAGTTACATGGCTTAAATTGAGCTGGAGTCTGCACTAAGTTCTTCATTAATATGATAAGTATGGTAGAGGGTGTAGTAGGAAGGCCGAATTTATGATCTCAAAAAGGATCATATAAATATCTGAATGGTTCGAAATCGTTGGTATACAGAATTCTCCAAGCAGAAGGCATCAAAAAATTTATTCAAGGCCCAGAGCAACAAATTAGTGAACCAACCTCCCCATTCCAGTATTGTGAACACAAGCCTCCAGGCCCAGTAGGCCCACCTCACAAGAGTAGCCAGGAGGCCACAGAAAAATAAGATGGCATAAATCATATTCACCGGCCTCCAGACCTCTCTCAAACTCCTGGGTCCACACATGGGTCGGCTCTGCTTCGGATTTTTTTCCAGCTGTAGTTTCTCGCCTCTCCTCGCAGCCAAGCCTCTGGCATTCTCAAGCCCTGCCTCAATGACTAGAGACCAGAGTCCAGGGACCCACTGGTTCCCGAGTTGGCCCCTCTTAAGTTATTAATCTATGCCCACACAGGTTTCACACCTGATCGGGCTTTGGGCCTGGGGCTTAGCATTTAACAGATGAAAGTACTTTCACCGTAAACAAAAGCCAAACTCCTCAAGGGCACCCATTAAACTAAGCCCATTTTGCCTTACTGGCACAGAGGGGCATGAGCGTGCCTTAAAGAGGGGAGGATATGGAGGGAGAAGAAGGAGGTGAGATGTTGCTATGGGGTCAGGTCTGAAATCCAGAAAGTCACAATGTGGGATTGTGACTTAATATTCCAGCCTGGGTAACATAGAGAGCCAGAGTCTTAAAAAAATTAAAAAATACCCCCATGTAATAAAAATTGAATTTTTAAAAGTAATGCTGAAAATATAAATTATGCAGATATTCCTATAAAAAACATTACAATGAATTTTAATCAATGCATGCTTTAGATTTAGCTGCACCTTCCTAGTGATAACTAAGTAGCACAGGGGCTAGAGAGCTAAGCTTGGAATTCAGGAAGACTTGTTCTTGTGAGTTCAAATGTGGCCCCAGATACTTACTACTCATGTGGCCCTGGGCAAGTCACTTAACCCTGTTTGTCTCAGTTTCCTCATCTGTTAAATGAGCTAGAGAAGGGAATAGACAACTACTCCATTATATTTACCAAGAAAATCCCAAATGGGGTCACAAAGAGTCACTTACAAACAACTACAAACAACTAAACAGTACCTCCTTAGACATGAAACTTCATGGACTTCCCAACTCCTAGCAACTGTAAGTTGGTACAGATACAGCACGATGAAAAAATCCAGGGCTCTGTTATTTCATGGTTGGCTAGCTGAAAAGGAAAGGGGTCTAAAACATAGACAGCTGCCACTCTCCTAGGCTAGCAAAAGTACAAGCAAGATCACAGTATTGCCTGGGGTGGTTGTTCTTGATGCCAATGACATGGAAGGGACAGAGGATGAAAGAGGGTGCAGAAGACTTGATTTAAGATCTTGCTAGGATGCAGGGTTGTTGCTCATTACTACCCATGTTTCCCACAAGGGCAAAACATCTCCCTATTGGAAAGTATAATGAAGTCAAGAGTCTGAGCTCACTATATGAATAGTAACCT
This sequence comes from Phalanger gymnotis, assembly GCA_028646595.1. Lineage (NCBI taxonomy): Eukaryota > Metazoa > Chordata > Mammalia > Diprotodontia > Phalangeridae > Phalanger > Phalanger gymnotis. Next base: position 192,150,452 of record CM053624.1, on the reverse strand, counting down.
ACTTCCCTCATTGCTTTAGTGCACAAGGCCCGTTAGGGATCACATCTCTGAACTGGGGGGAGGAAGGCACTTGCTCTGTTTTTATGATAGGAAGCCACCTCCTCAACTGTATGACCATTTCACCTTATCTGTATTGGGGACAGTAAAGTGAGAGGGGGAATAGGTTATTCAATTATCTTTCCTGTATTCATTTAGCTAGAAGATGACCATCATTGATTATGACACTGATAGATATAATGAGGACCCGAAGATTCTTTGGCACACTCTGCAAATGGAGACATCTTAGGACATATGGACATTGATTCAAAGGATTGGTTTCTGGAACCTCTCTTTCATTCAGTTGAGCAATCCTTGGGCTGTGTCAGTTGGGGAAAGGCATTCAAAATGCCTGTATTCCTCCAGGAATGATGGTTCTGCTATCTTCAGGGAATCTATCTAAAGAAGACTGACTTTATTTGTAAACCTAGATTAGGGATTCTTAAACTGAAGGGAGGGGAGAATCTGTAAACTTCTACAGGAAAAAAAATGTACTTTAATTTTCACTGACCCCTAGTTGACATTTAGCCTTTCATCCAATTATTTAAAATATTTTCACTCTAGGTTAGCAGATTGCCAAAGATGTTCATGACCAAAAAAAAGTTTAGAATTCCTGGGCTAGATTAAAAGGAAGTAGTTAGAATCCAAAGATCATTACTTTGTAATATTGTAAAATCCTGTCTTCTTTTGGAAATTGCATTTCTCTATTTGCTTCTATTTTGTTCTCTTGGCTCTAACTGACCATTACTGCTTTAGTTTCGACAATTAATAAAACTAATGCTTCACACTTAACTAGGATGTGCTATCTTCAAAGCCCCTTTCAAAAAAGCTAATTGAAAGGGGATAGCAATAGAGTAGAGAGTTAAGATAAAAGAAGAGCTCCAACTCTAAATCTCTAAAGGTAATCAGATAAAGCAGGAACTAAATCAGGGTTCAACTTGTTGGAAAGAATTCAACTGGAAATCAGTTGGGGAAGAGAGAAGAAAGTCTAACAAGGACAGGGTCTCCAGGGTTGCTGCTATTTCTGCACAACATTCACTTCACACAAACTTCGAAACAGCAAAGAATGGTAGATTTAGAGTGGTGATTATCTAGTCCAAGGGTGGGGAAACTGTGGCCTTGAATGTCCTTAGATGAGGCTTTTTGACTGAGTCCAAGTTTTACAGAACAAATCCTTTTATGAAGGGGATTTGTTCTGTGAAGTTTAAATTCAGTCAAAGGCCTGCACTTGAGGACTACATGTAGCCTCAAAACTGCAGGTTCCCTACCCCTGAAAGTCTAATCCCTATGTTTTATAATATGAAGAACCTGGTGTGTGGGGTGGGGTGGGGTGGGGTGGTTAATGAACGTGACTTGCCCAAGATCTATTGTATGTTTCTTGTCCTGCTGACTGTGATGACATGAGGAAACACTTACCCAATATCCCTTATCTCCTCTTCCCTTCTCCTCTCCTCTCCTCTCCTCTCCTCTCTTCTCCTCTCTTCTCCTCTCCTCTCCTCTCTTCTCCCTTCTTCTTGTCTTCTCCCTTGTTCTGTCCTGTCTTATCCCATCCTGTCCTTCATTCCCTCTCTCTGTTTCTATATATCCCTCTTCTTTTCTTTCTGTCTCCCCCTCCACCTTTCTCTCTCTCTTTTCATTCTACCTTCTTCCCGCAGCACAGAATTTGTTACTGAACTTTTTCTTACTCTAGAAGGCCATGGAATCTGAGGGACAGTTGTGATTGATTCCATAGCAAAATATAGAAGTTATGTATCACATAACTACAGAACAATCTATGTAGTCTTTTGAAGCTTTAGTAATGCATAGGATAAAAGGTAGCTCCACAAAGCTATAAATAAGCATGCTGAACCATCTTATTTCTTGAATAAACTCATGGAATATACCCTTGGCCAAGGAACATTGGGGTTAGGGTGGAGAACAATGGACTGTGCAATAGCTCAATACCAACCAGAACTAAAAAGAAAAAGTTTGGATGAGAGAAAGGAAAATTCCAAAAGTAACTAAAGGTTATTTTCAACCTACATTCAGTCCCATTCTATTCTGTTCTTTCCCAAGGAAGAAAGTGGTATCCCTTAGACTAAGTGGTTCGTTCTCACTTATTTTTACAGATGAAGAATCTTGAGTCTCGTAGTAGTTAAATGATTGTCTGCAAGGTCAAACGGGTAATAAGGGGCAAAATTAGGATTTGAACCTAAGTTTTCTGACTCCATATACATTGTTCTTTCTACTGTACCACACTGTCTCCCCTTAGGGATTTCATGTAAATGTATATGATGATAACAATGAATGGTAGCTAACTTTTATATGGTGCTTTAAATGTTTGAAAACACTCATTGATCCTCACAACACCACTGTGAAGTAGGCACTACTTCTTACATTACAGATGAGGAAATAGACTGAGAGAAGTTAAATGATTTACCCAGAATCACAAAGCTAGTAAGTGTCTAAGGCAGGATTTGAACTTGGATCAAAATTAAATCTGCCTAACTCCAAGTCCAGTAGATCTTTCTAAGCACCTGTTTTTTGATTTTTAATGAATGTCCTATCCTAAGTTCCTTACTCTTTCCTTGTCTTTTCACTTTGGATTGCCACTAGACTTTCCACAGATCTTGGTGTAAAGCCAAAGAAGTCATTTTGGTAAAGCCATACATATTTTAACCATCCTAGAATCTCCTCCAATATTTCCTTCTGGTACTGAAAGTCCTTCAGTCTGCAATGATGCCTCTTTCTATAGTTCCCAGCCAAATCTTCTTACTCTATGATTATAGAAACCAATACTTCTGTTCTCACCCCTAGCTGCCTAGACAAATGATACTTCCCTGTCTGTTCATATTTAGATGTCTTCTGTTTGGTTTTCAGGCTAGCTTTCTCCCTCCTACTAGCCTATGCCTGCTCATCCCAATAGTCTTGAGGGTCTGACCTCTGGAAATTTCCTGTATTATATCCCATCATGATCTTTTCATTCTGGTTGGTGCGAAGCAGTAACTCCAATGTATTTCTGACTGGCATTACCCTTGTCAAAGTTGGTTATCCTACCTATTATTCTAGATTAATGCTGGTATCTCCCTTTCTGGAAATATCTCCTGGCCCTCCAAGAGGACTCATCTAGCCCTCAATATCCTACTACTTGGTTCACTCCAAGTTCCCTCACTCTTGTTTACTGTTCAAAATCATGTGCCATCTCAGGTTCCTCACACCTGACAACACAAATTTTCCATTTTTAATTCCTCTTGCCTAGCTCACTGGTAAGCCCTTAGCCCAATCAATAGTTGGTACCTTTTGTAGTCATTCTTTTCACTTTGTGTCCACCTCTTAAGCTTCAAACTACCACATCATTGCTTAAATTTTCAAAATATTTGAAATATGTTTATGTTAGGTGTTTCATGTTTTAATAATATAATTTATTTACTATTCCTTACTGCTCATGTAAAAAGCAAAATATTATAGGAATGTTATCCAGAAAGCATTCATTACATAGTATTTTTTAATAATTTCAAGACTGTGCCAGTATTCTGTACCAAAAACAAAACTTTGGAGGCATTAAACACAAAATGCAAAATCTTTAACAAAAAAGGAACAAACACATTCAAATACAGATAGATGGCATTTAAAATCATTACCAAAACCAGAATACCCTCCTAAGCCAACTTCTAGAGGTCTCCAAGGCAAAAAAAGTGGGAAGTAGCATTTATGTACCTGAAATTACTTCAATGACAACACAGAGACTTTTGAGAAAAGAGTCTTGCAGCAAACGGATTTTGACAGTCACTGCTCCATGAGCACCATTTGTGAAAAACAGTTTTTGCTGTAATTTTATGAAGCACAAAGTAGAAATCGATAGGACATTGCCAATCTCATTCTTCACCAATGCCCCTATCTTTCTCTTCTCTCCTGTTTTGTAGTAGATAAGAGATAGTAGAAATACTGAACACAATATATGAATTCACAAAGCAATCATAATAAACAAGAATGTAATACAATAAAAGAAGCTATAAGAGCTGATTAACTCAATAATGTTTTATAATTGAATCTATATTTGGCTTGTAGCAAAACAGGAGGAGCCCAGTCTCAGAACAGGTTTTTGGGATTGTGGGTTAGGACTACTATTATCTCCTGTACCTCCAATCCAGGAAAGCTCTAACTTGGGTAATACCCTTCCTCATATAACTCCTTTTCACACCTTCCTGAAGTTCTCCTTGTTATTCTTACAAATCATTTTCAGCTTCATTAGGCCTGAAAAATAATTCTCAATGACTTGACAAATCTGTCCCAGACTCATCCATTTTATCCACCTTATCCTCTGTATTTAGTCTCTGTCACCTCCCCTAACTGTTTCCCTGTTTATTGGCATGGGAGCTTGAGCTCCTTTATAGTAGCAAAAATACTTAATTTCTCCAAGTAGATGGAATTCCATGAAAACTCAAAAGAAAGGATTTGAAAGGAAGAGACAAAAAAACTTGTTACACCTGTTACCTGAAGCCCCATTAGAGCTGTCCTGAGTTGTTTTAGTCCTTGTCAAGGCAGGCCAATATTCTTGCCTATTCGAATAATTTTATCATAGATTTAAGTGTGAACAAAATAGACATCTCACTTTTCAGTATATTATTATTTACTTATTCAATCTTTTATTTCAAAAGGATGCTTATTAAATAGGATACTAGTGGCACAGTGCCTGACCTGGAATCCAGAAGATTCATTTTTGTGAGTTCAAATCCAGCCTCAAACACTGACTAGCTGTGTGACCCTGAGCAAGTCACTTCACCCTGTTTGCTTCAGTTTCCTCATTTGTAAAATGAGCTGGAGAAGGAAATGGCAAACCACTCCATTATCTCTGCCAATGCTTATTAAACACTCTCATTTTCTTCTCACATGGTCTTTGAAAACTCAAAGTTAGTGGTGTGAGATGATAAAGTGTTAGAGGATGACTTTGGTGAGTTCAGATCCTTCCTCTGAATTTTACTAGATGTGTGACCTTGAAAAACTTACTTAAGTTGTCTGACCAAATAGCTCAGTGTTAGTAAATGTAAGAATAAAATGAATGAATACCACTTTTATACCCCAGGAATAAGTTGGAACAGCTGTAGGATCAACCGGTCATAGTCTTTGTAGAAACAACATGGTGAAATGGGAGATGCTTGGATTCAAATACTTGGAGTCAGAAGACCTTGGTACAAAGCCTGGCTCTTCCACTTACTATCTATGTGACCTTGGGCAAATCACTGCATCTTTCCAAGTCTTAGTTTTCACGTTTGCAAAATTAGGAGGTTAAATTTGATGATGCTTTAAGTCCTATTTGGTGCTATTTCTATGGTCCCATGAGTCCTGTCTCTCCCACTTAGAGAGAAACGAGAGTCAGAAAAATGAGAGGTCCTCAAAGTATAACTGGTCATTTTGTGTCAAAAAGGAGTAAGTGACATAAAGGTTATATACGTGATTACATTTATTCACTATTAATTCAATATTGATTAGATTTATGCTATCTGAAGGCAGATTGAATATTTGTATTACCTAAAGTTTGTGCCTGCTGCCATTTAAAGACCTTCTTACTCTGGCTCCCACCTACCTTTGTATTCATATTTCATACTCTTTTTGCTATAATTTGCATTCAAGGCAAACTGGTCACTAGTGTGCTCCTCACATGATATTCCACCTCCCATTTTTGTCCCTTTGTCCAGATGATCCTCATGTCTGGAGTGGCCTCCACCTCTACAATCTCTAGTTTTCATTAATGCACAGCTTCATCGCCACTTCCTTCATGAGAACTTTTCCAACCCCTCAGCTTTTAGTGTTGCTTTACCCTCTCAAAATTGATTTGGCTTAGCTTATCTGTGGTCATATTGAACCCCCAGTAGAATGTAAGCCCTTTGAGGACAGGGACAGTTTTTGGCTTTGTATCTAGCACCTCTAACAGGGCCTTGAACACATAGGAGACTTAATTAACATTTGTTGAATTAAATTCAGTAGAATACCACTACAAGGAAGAAATTTATTTAACATTACTTTTTTCAGTTGAGGATAATCTATAATACTATTACATGACACTTTAAAAAGTTTTTTAACTTTTTCATTTTTTAAAATATTGAAACCTTAATCCTCCTTTGGACATATCCAACATCCCCGTCACAAATGCTTCCTTGTCTCACTACTAGAAAAAACAAATACCTAAATTCCCAAACCATTTACTAGAACAAAAATATATTAAAAGGGTCCTGCTGTAAGAAGGAAAACAATAACTCATAGCTATATATATGTTTAAGGTATACAGAAGATATTCCTTAATAACACTGTGAAGTAAGCAGTTGAAATAGCTTTATCCCCATTCTACTTATGCAGAAAATGTGGCTCAAGGGGATGAAATTACCTATCCAAGGTCACAAAGCTAGCAAGTTACTGGGATGGAAATAAAACCCAGTTCTAAGGTCTTAGGTTCAGTCTTCTTTACGTATGCCATCAACCTTTCCACCGATAGGGTTGTTGTGAGTAAAATGTCTCCCTCTATTGGATTTAAAAGCCATCTTTTCATTTGGTACATGACTATAGAGATGCTACTTGTAAGCTTTATTTGATCTACAGATCATGTGGATTGTGATTTCTATACATTCTTTATAACTTCAACTACTATAACATAAAGAGAAGAAAAAACACAAAAGAACAACATGAAACATCTGTATAGTACATCATGATGGAGTTTTCTTTGTATTGGGTACTTATGAAAGGTACACTGGGGTTTAATCAAAAAGAGACTTTCCATGCCTAGTGGCAGACACACAGTGAAATGAACAACATATTGCCACAAAAGACTGAGAAAGGAAAAAGATTTCTTTGATCAGAACTTTTCTTCAAACATAGGGATAAACATCAAACTTGCTCATCTAAACCATGTTTCAGAGACCATATTGGCAGTAACCTGCATCAAGAGCCCATCCAGATTAGTTTATGGCAAGGTGGGTCAATCCTCTGATGTTTTGTGCCAATAAAAAATATACACAAAAGCAAACGAAAGAGATTTTCTGGTGGCCATCCTGTTCCTCAGCCTTGGTTTGTTAGGTCTAATGAATAGTATCATAACTAGTAATTCTTTCACGTTGGGCCCAAGCCGTTGATAGGGTGATGGCAATTGTCATAACAGTATGAAGAGAGTCTTTCGGAGAGTAAAGAAAAAGTCACATCCAAGTGTAGGCTTAACCAATGGGAGATTGAGAGAGGTGGAGGTGGACCTTGGTAGAAGGAAATCGTAAGAGCTGGTAGAATAGATGGACACCCATCTGGCAAAATTTGAGAGTCAAGGGAATTACTCACTGGTTAAGATTTCACCTCTGATGGTGTTTCACAATGACCCTAATTCCATGTTCAATTTTATTCTTCTTTAAAATGTCCTATTAAAATAAAAATGCTCCTGTGAAGGTGCCTTCATCAATTATTAATACTTTAGTGTAAATTTGTTTATCACACATTGAATCCTGGGCCCTAGGAAAAGAGACAGTACAACTTAGTTTTGATTAGAAGAAAATAGCAAGAGAGGTCCAGAGAAGACCTCTCAAGAGAGTAATCTTGAGGAGATGTACCTGAGGGGCCTAGGGAACGTAAACAGCAATATTAAGGCATGTCAAAATAGCGGGCCTTTCTGTAAAGGTAAGAAAACATCAAGGTCATACTTCATTTACTTCACTTGGCCTTAGCTGGCCTTGAGGAAGGTCCAATTTTTATTTATTCTGGGTTTAGTTCTTCTTCTTTTGTTGGAATTGATGCCTTCTTTCATTCCAGTTCCATGACCTTAGGGGTCTTGGTGGGTCAGTTTCGTTTAATCTATGCAACTGAGAGCTACCGAAGCATAGAATTCGATCATGATGGATTTTGGTTACTCTGAAGTTCTGATTGTTGTAAGTTCATTTTCCAAAAGTAGCTTTGGTTTAGTGTTATGTTTCAGCATTAAAACGATAGGTCTTGAAAGTGAATGAGGTTCCTTTGGCTAAGAAAATGGGGCCTTTGGAATGTTGGTGATAAATGTGTCACTCTCCTGCTTCTTAAAGCTATCTCTATTGCTTGAGAAGCAGGCGGCATTTTTGTATGGAAGGCAGGGGATTTGACTGACTGTCTCAGTCTTTGACTTTAGTAGGTCTCAAAAATAACAGTAGTTTGTATTTGTTTAGCTTCTTTCTGCTTATGTAGAAGCTAAATTTTTCAAAATAGGAAAAATAGGGTTGGAGCATTATTTCTAAATAAAATGCCATCTCTTTAAAAATTAGCTCAAGACTTACTAACCAATTGGTTTTCCAACAACTGTATTAATAGAAAGTCAGAAACCTATGCATTCTCAACATCCTCAGTGGTAGGAAATGCTCTAAATTCTATGGCCATCAAGGCTGACCTTTGCCTCTGAAGACTTTTTTAGAGGAGTTCTCTAGGTATTTAGAGAAAATTCAAAAAGAGGCTTACACTTCAAAGTGTAGAAAAGCCGACTTAAGCTTTAGAATAAATACCCAAATCTCTTATCTTTTTATATTGGTCATTTGCTATAATCCTTTCAAAGTAGCCTCTTCCCAGTGTGAGAGAAGATGGGAAAAGGGGTGGGGGGAAAGGGAAAAGGGTAATAACTAATTTGGTTTGAATGAATAACAACATCACCAAGGGCATCTTTGGGCCCACCTGTGTGTGTTCTTAAGTGGAAGCTTTCATAATTGATGGTGATTCTTCCCATTGAAAACCCAGCCCTGTGAATCCTGGAGCAAATGAAACACCACAGAGATAGGTTGCACTTTCAATGGTAGGTAGGACAACTGTGACTAGCAATTTCGGCACTGTGGTAATTTAGTTAAATGTCAGTAAAGTCTGAGATATGACCTTCTTAGGAAGAAACTTCTTAGAAAGGAGACTGAAAACCAATACCGTGAGGTTAATGCCCCAGAAGCAACCGCGGGGTAGAGGAAGAGCACTGCAGAATGTTCATGAAGAAGATTATCTAATATGCAGTCAAGCCTGAGGAGGGAATATGGCAAGAGCTTTGTATATGGTTAACTATTCTTTCTAACTAGCTGCTAAACTCAGTCGTTCTTTAGTCCAGAGGTAATAGGACTGCTGTCAGTGCGTTCTAAATTTCAAGTGCTGGGGTAGATACCTAGTTGCCTCTAACAAGTTATGTTTTTTTTCTGGGATTAGTAGAGAAGAAATCTTTGATATTTTATCCATTCATGACTCGGACCAATTGGATAATGCCAAAGGAATTCCATATTTTCTTTGTAAAAATGGAGGGAGTGGAAGGAGTTCAATGGACCACAAGGCTACCCATGTTTAGGTGAAGTAAGTAGGTGAAAACTCAAGGTATTTTCTCAGTCTAATATTTTGAGAATATGATGAAGCAGCCAGAGAGATAGATCACTAGTAACGAGAAAACAAACTTCAAGACCTTCTTTTGTATTCTAGCATGCTTGACTAAATGTTGTTTTTGTAAAATGTGTTACCAGAGGATGAATAATGTTCTAATTAAGACCTAAAGACCTAAATTCTCTGAGTGTCTATGACACTTTGTAAGTTAGGAAATTTACAAAGTTAAAATATGCTTCTGGGCCATGTTACAGCATTCCAGCCATGCTAGGACAAGGGCCAGCCTGTTTAAAGCCTTTTCTATAAGGTGATTTCTAGGGTTGGTTTCCATCAGGGGTTCTTAATTTTTGTTTGTCCCATATACCATTATGACAATCTAGTGAAGCTAATGACCTCTTTCTTAGAGTAATATTTTTAAATGCATAATATAAAACAAATAAGATTACAAAGGAAACCAATTATATCGAAATAAAGTTATCAAACTATTTAAAGAAGCTAAACAAATTAATAGGATGCTAGGTTAAGAATCACTCACATATGGATAAAAGAAAGTGGGCGTGGCTGGGTCCCTCATCTTATGCAACTGTAAAAGGAGCCAAGTTTAATGTGTTTGAAATGCTGTTAACAACTAGATCTTCAGTTTAAACATGTTATAGAAATGCTGTTAACAACTAGATCTTCAGTTTAAACATGGAATAACATCCCACCCCACCACTGGAATTTCGAAGTCATGACCCCATTTAGGGATGTAACTTAGGGAATAGAGGGAGTGCCAAATGGGAAATATATGAACATGATTGTGGATTCTGTCAACAGAGGGGTGCTTTCTCCTCCTGGACTATATGGAGTTGTCAAGGACATTCCCATAGATTACCCATTCCCCCATGCATGAGAGACCATAAGACTGTAAATATGATTTGCATTAAATAGAAACTAACGGAACAGTAGCAAAATACATTAAGATAAAATCCCTTTGGGGGAAAATGGGCTGCATGTTTTTCTATTTTAAAATTTGCTAATGCATTCTTTTATATGTTCTTTTTCCTCAGTAAGTATAATGGCTCTATAAAAGTTTTTGCCTTGTAGTGTTTTCTCTGCTCCAGTCTATCCATGTTTCTTACCCTTCCTTCACAATTGCAGACAAATCTACCTCTTTGGGGGTTGTATCATAAAAAAAACAAACAAACAAAAAAAAAAAACACTAACAGGCCACACAGGGGTGCTCTCAACCTACTGGAGTAACGCTGATCAGCTTTACAAAGGATAGATGGAAATGCTGAAACCTGATGGGAGTGAGAATTCTTTCTGAGTAGGGCATTGATAAGTTTTCTTTTAAAATCTGTTTCCCAACATTCATCATACCAAAAGATGCATCCTTCATATATAGTTTAAAGTGATGAGTGGAGCAAATAGCACTATAGGGAAAAAAATCCTGTTGAGATTTGCCTGGTTTTCTCCACAAATGCCAAATAACCATCTATTCCTTTCATAAATGGCTTTCTCTCCCATGTTTTAATTAAATCCATATGACAATTTCCCCTTCCTTCTTGAATGGCTTGGAAATGAAATGAGTTTAGCAGTCTCTAGTTTAGATTTTTTATGTAATTAATAGGCTCCAAAGCTATTCTAGCTGGCAGAGCTGGGCTATGTGACTCCCTCAGATATGAAGCCAGAATGCTCTATTATCAGTAAATTTGTTTGGTCCAACTGGGCAATTCACTTTCTTCTTTTTAGGATCTCTGTTTGTTTGTTTTTACCTGTAAACTAGAGATAACAAGGCAATGACCTCAGTCAGATAATAAAATGAATTGCAAAGAGAAATGAAAAAAAAAAAGCTGTAGATAATCACACTGTTTTTCTAGTCAGGCAGCACTAGTGCCAGGGAATATCGAGTGTTTCAAGACATCTGCCTTTTCATGCCTGGTCTTAGTGATTGCTATTGCTTTTCTTGGGGTTACATATTCTATCCTCATATACAATCATTAGAGAGATGAATAGATCAGGTGCATGATATGGTTGCTTCCTCTTGTCAGAACAGAAATATTTGGACATGGCTGTGGCCTAGTTGTTTCCATAAGCCTTTGTCATAAATTCGGGTTGTAAGATCTTGACACATTCGCAATACAGGATTCCAGCTGCTCTAGCTCTCCTGTGAGTCTTTTGTTTACCTACCATCCTTGGGCTTAAAAAAATAACTGATATTAAGCTCTTTAAAAATTTGACTTAGTTGGGAATTTAAACCTCACTTCACACCAAACATGCTCTATGACCTAGGGTTGGTGCATTGATGATGCTGGACCTCATTTTTTTCATCCATAGAATGAAAGTCAGACTAAAGAATATCTTAGGTCTCCAGTTTTAATTTTCTGTGATTCATTCCTGCTCAAGAATGTGGACACGAAATGCAGGTGAATCACCCAAAGGGAAGTGCTGGTAAAAGTAGTTTTGCACAGAATTATCACTGAGGACATTTCTCTAGAGTAGTTATTCTTCCTCGTATGAAAAATTCAATTCAGCAAACCCTGGTGAAATACCTACTTTGTGCCAGGGGCTGTCCTAGGTACTGGAAATATAAAGAAAGAAATGGAAATGCATCCTCTAGGTTATCTGATGTTTTGTTCAAAACCCAAGTCACTAGACAATTAAAAATATTTTTCCATTAAAAAATTTGTTCTATGACTCAAGGCAATTAATACAAGGTCATCTGCACATAAGATCATTTGAAGAATCTTGCCAATGATAATGAATCTTTCTATTTGAATCCTGCTCAGAATACTCATGCTCCATGAGTTGCAAATACCTCTAGTGAGTAATGTCACCTTGTTTTCTGCCTCACTTGATGCTGATACTCAGGGGATCACTATGGTCTCAACTCTCATAAAATGCTGAATGATTTAACATATGTATGGATAATACTTTGCTAGAGCGGAAGGTTTAAGACTACTTTTGCTTGGGAGGTTTTTTTTAATAACCAACAAAATGTAGAAACTATGAGATTCCCTATCTCTTATACTTCTTATTCAGTCAGTTGTCTGTAAGGGTGTAATATATTGTTTAAATAATTGCAAAGGCATTCTATTCCCTTACAGTATTTTCAGGAGAGATTGTATTGATGATTTCATTCTCCTAAATATCTTATAGTAGAAGTTTTCAAAGTGTGGTCCAGGGATCACCTGGATTTGCCTATACCATTTCAAGGGGTCTGTGAGGTCAAAACATTTCATAGCAATATCAAGGCTTTTTCTTCCCTCATGTGGTAATATAACTCATATAAGCAAAAGCTCTTTGGGGTCCTTATTAATTTTTAAGAGTGTAAATGAGTCCTGCAGCAAAATTTTGAGAACCGTAGTCAGATAAGGTAGGGTCAATAGTATCTGATGTGTTCTTGTATGCCACTTTAAAAAGTAAAATGTACCATCTCTAATCTTTTCTACTTTTTTGGAATATTCTTTTTGAGATATTGGTTTCTAAATACCTTTAAAGTTATAAGGCCTCCACATAGGTTTAATCTGTTTGTATATGATTCAGTTCTGACCGATCTTCCCAACTTCATTTTCATAGGTATCAGTGACATTTCCTTACAAATTGTGCCAAATTGGTAGTGTACAAATTTAGCTCTTCCTCTATTGTTGTTGATGACGCTAGGTCACTATAGATACAACATGAGGTCTGTTCCATTTAATGTTGATTTGTTGTCCTTCCAGGTTCAACCAAAATGCTCTTGGGTTGACCAGTGTTAGCTGAGTCTTATGTCAAAGCCTCTGCAAGTTGGATTTCCTCTCAAATGTTTTTTACTGTTTTATGAGGAAATAATGCTCCTGATCCGTTATCTTCTGCTACAACACTTGGCGAATGTATTCCTCAATGAAATCTATATTCATTTGAAATTGGTCTCACCGATCACTTGGGGGAAATACAGTTTTTGAACAATTCATTTCCATCCGGATTATAAGGTGAAGTCGGTCATTCAGTTAGTATATGTATCTTAGACTCTGCAGTTAGTCCTTGAACTGGAGGCTTTTAGAGGAGGCTTTTGATAAGCATTATTACTTGAGGATTAAGAAGGAAAGGTTTTTTATCTTCATGAGTACTCTAAGAGCTAAGTAGTTTGAGGACTGCCAAACAAAAAGTATGTCTAGCTGAAGGCATTCACAAAGAAAATGAGCAGGTACAGGGACAGCATGTGGAAGAAGTTGGAGAGTACTTGTTTCAGCTCAGATATGACCTATATGACTATGGACAGATTATTCAAATTGTCCGAGCTTCAGTTTACTTTGACATGAAGTTAAGAAGATATTATCGACTTGGTAGAATTGTTAAAACTTACCTTACATCTTTTGCTATCAGACTGACCACTTGACCATTTGTTACCCCCAAATCATAACTAACACTTTATACTAAGTTACCTTCTAGATCAGGAATCAGGGTAGGAACATTTGTTGTTGTCTTAAAGCTATTCTGACAATTGTTTTTCAATACAATTGGTTTTATTTTCTGCACTTAAAAAACTTTCTGACAATAGATAGTCATCACCAGCCTGTCAAAGGGATCCATGACACATAAAAGGTTAAGAACCCTGTCCTAGATGTCTGTCATGCAAGCTGGACAATTCCTCACCGTTTCCCCAGTGAATTCCAGACAGAATGAGAACAGTTCCTAACAAGTCTAATTGATAGGATGGAGGACTCAGCTTTCTAAAATAAGTAGGACAGGCACCCTTTATGAAAAACTGACTCCTTGAAAAAAGAGAGAATGTTTTCACTGAAGATGTTAGTGACATTACTTTGAAGGAAAGTAGGATGTAGGAGGTGGAGGGGAGGAGGGTGAGTATTTCAGGCAAGAGAGGCAGCCAGTACAAAGACACAGAGACCCAGAAGGATCATTGAATAAGAAGCTAAAATGTTGCCTCTGTTTCTTAAGCGGGAAGAGATGAACAAGTTAGAGCAGGGTTTCTGAAGTTGTCTTTCCTCAAGCTCTTCTCTTGATACCAGGAGGACAAGAAAGCCATTTGATTCCATTCTATCTTCTTCATTCTCTCCTCTAAACAGAAACGTTAGAATAATACTTAGTGTTATATAGCACTTCACAGTTTAGCATTTTGTTAATATTGTTACATTTTCTCCTCAAAACCACCCTGTGAGGTAGTTGTTATTATTATCCCCATTTTACAAATAAGGAAACTGAGGCAGACAGAAGTAAATTACTCAGGGTCATACAGTTATTAAGTGGCTCAGGTTAGACTTGAATTCAGATCTTTTTGACTGCATATTGAGTGAGTTGTCCTCTACTTGTCTAGACTAGACATTTTATTTTTTGGTTATGCTTCTTCACCTTCTCTTCTGGAAGTTGTAGCACTATGAAATATTATAGTCCCTCACCTTTTCTGTGAACAGGAGCAGACATAAGGCAATATCTTTTGGAAGGCAGACACATTATGAGAGTCTTTTACATCTTTGCCTCTGATAAGAGTTAAGAAGTTTTCATGGCCATATTTCAATAAAGGTCTATTTGGGTTAGGGGAATTACCAAGTCCATTCATCTTTCAGAAATAATTGTCTCATATTTTTAGAACTTAAGGATTCTATTATCATCCTCTCTAGGTAATTTCTAGATGACTCTGCCCTTTTCCATATATTCTAGTTTTCTGAAATGTTAGTCTCCTCCACATACCCTATGATCCACCTACTCTGGCCTACTTGTTCCTCACACCCATCACTCCTTCTAACATCTCTTTGTCTTCACACTGGCTGAAAGCTTCTCATCCTCACCCACACCTCGTACTTTCCCTTCAAGACTCAGTTCAAATACTGCCTTGTGCACGGCACCTTTGCTTCTTTCTCCCAATTGCTAGTGGTGGCTTCCCTGTCGAGATTACCTTCCACATACTTTGTCTGTGTCTTAATGTACCTAATTATTCACATGTTGTCCCATCAGATTATGACCTCTTTGAAGGCAAGGTCCTTTTTTTAACCTCTCAGTATCTTCAACAATAAGCACAGTGACTGTTTAATAAATATGTGTTTGTGGTTAACTAATCTAGATGTTTTTTACTTAGCTAAGAATTTCCTCTGATGGTTTATGTGCTGGATAGTCTCTATTTAATGCCTTCCTCAAGCAGAATCATAATTGCTAATTTATCCATGCTTATTCTCTCAATTTCTTTTTCTTATCTTATTGTTACAGCCAGAATTTCTGGTACTATGTCAAAGAAAAGTGGTAGCAATGGATATCTTTCTTTCATCATTGATTTTGTTGGAAAGGTTTCTAGTTTATCTCTCTTGGTCATAATGGTATCTCTTAGTTTTACTTATACACTGTTTATCATTTTAAGGAAAAAAGTATTTATTCTTTTGCTATTTTTCCTTTAATAGAAACAGGCATTTCATTTTATGAAAAGCTTTTTCTACATTTATTCCCATAATCATGTGATTGTGTTCATTTTGATTTTAATATGGTTAAATAAGCATATGGTTTTCCTGATATTAAACCATCTCTACATTCACTTTAGAAATATAAACTGATCGTATTTTCTAACCTTTATGATATGTTGTTTTAGTTTCTTTGCATCAAGATTCATTAAGATAGTGGTTGTCTTTTCCGAACAATAATTGCAAACTAAATCATATTTTATGCTGGTCAAGAAAAAATCTGACTAAACACAGAGATATTTGTTAAACATCCACATAACAATTTTTTTGTTTTTGCACTAGGGAGGGTGCTGAGCAAATTTCAGCGTTCGTTCTCATCTCATTGGGAGGCTTTTTAATCTGTACTTTTCAAGAGTTTGGTATCTGATAGGCTAAGTGAGAGGAAATTACTCAAATTGGGACTTAACACCCCTTACACGTAAAAAAGACTTTTGGCTTTTAATTTGGGACTGTCTTCCTGTTTTGTTTGTGGTCCACACATTGGTTTTCAAATACAACAAATCTCACTCTTTACTACTCAGTATATCCATAAATCTATCTAGCACTGAAGAGAATAATATAGTCTTCTTTTGTTTTCAACGTTGTTTTGAATTAAGTTCAGATAAATCAGACCTATTGGTCCTCATTTTCAGACCAAAGAAATAAAGCTATCTTTAAAATTCAAAACAATACCTCTTCTTCGTAGTTTACTCCATCCTTGCCATTCTTGCCACTTGCTGCTTTACAAGTTTTCAGTAAGTTAAAATAGTGCCCTCTGCCTACAGATTAGTCTTTCTCTCAATCAGATAACTTTTTTTCCTCTTTCACTTATTTACTGTTCAAAACTTTAAATTTTAAAAGAATTTGCTTTCACCATGAAGTATAAAAGCTTCAAAGTTTATTCTCATATCTAGGGATGCTGAAAGGGTGTAGATAATTAACATAGATTCATAGAACCTTTAAAAAAGTAGAATAAATTCCTAGTGACATGACTGTACCATACTCTTTTTGCAATGGTTCTAATCCATTTTGAGATTTCTTTTAGTTACTCATAATTCTATTCCCTTTCATGGAAGGATCTTATTTTTGAAACTCCTGGTTTGATGGAGGTCATCTGGATGGTCCAAAATTCAGTATGGATTTATGGAGTCTTCTAGCACAGGAATTTTCAATGAGATGTCATCATTTTGAATGTTTGGAGCATATTATCAAAAGAGAATATGCATATTCTTTGAGACAGAATTTTAAAAGTCAGTACCATCACATCTTCCAAACTAGGACTCACAAATACAGACACTGATAAACACATGAGCCTCTATCTGTGCATGCAGATTGGGAGTTTTGCAATCTCACTTGGTAAATGATGCATACTATCCAAGATGTAGTGCTGGTAGATTTCAGAACCCCTTTAAGAAAAAAAAATCATGATTCACCATATTGGCAGTTATGCCCCATCAAATAGTCGAACAGTTGACCCTTGTTTATGGCTATAGTTTCAGCTAGTTAGAAATTATATTACCTACATAAAATAAAGGAACAGGATGGAAGCTTTTAGGTGGGCAGCTTTCTGATTGGCTGAATACAGAAGTTTAGCTCTCTCCACCAATCAGGTTATGTATAGTTATGCTATTGTGTGATAAGCAACTTTCACTCTATTGCACCAAGATCCATTAGAGAAAATGATTACATCCACATGCATCATTTGGTATAACAGAAATGAAGGCATCGCCCTAGAACATTTTCTTACAATCAATGTTTCTCAATTTGCCTCGACATTTACTTTCAATAAATGTCTAGCTTTACCTTGGCATTTATCTAGTAACAGGGGACTATTATCCTTTGACAGTGTTCTAGTCCATTGACATTATCTTTTATATGTATATTTTGAAAAAAAGATGTACAGTAATGAGGAACATATTAGGAAGAGACAAAAAAGTTAAATGAAGAAGCCAGATATATGAAGATGACATTAAGATTAATATTCAGCTAAATAAAAACATAAAGATAAAATGTAGAAACGAGTTTTGAAAATTTACACATTTTTCTGATTAATAATCTCCCAAAGAACTCGGGAACCTAGTTTTTTTTGCTTCCTTATTTAAACTATAACTCTATTTCCCCCCCCCTCCCCCATTTTGCCTACTTCCTTTTTTGCTTTGCCTTTTTCTTATCCCCCAATTACCTAAAATTTGCACATCTTTTATTTAGGATATTTATATATGCAATTAACAGTGATATCCTCTGCAGAAATTTTGTCTTTTATTTTACTTATACATGTATTAATTTTTAGAAGGTACCCATGTAGTTGTAAGTTTTCATTATGTAAAAAAGATAAAGTCTGTTCTTTTAAATACTAGTGAGTGAGCTTTGGTAAAAATTGGGAAATAGAGTCTTTCAATAGAATTGACAATGTTAGGCTGAAGAGACATATCTCTTTCCAACCATGACATTGGAAATCAGTTTTATATTCTCCACTCATACCTGGGTCAGAGAAAAGAAAGCACACTAGCAAAGCCCATGATGTTATCCAAGCTAATATATGATTATTCAGCTTGTCCATGTTTTATGATTTTCATGGTTTAGTGTGGGGAGTGAATGGCCCAGTCAAAGGAGTGTTTAAAAACAATTTCTATCATTTGGTTCTTTCCCACTTCCCTTTTTGTTGATCTTTTATGGCTCTGTCTCCTGACCATCTGGGAAATTTAGTCAAGAACTCCTGTGGCATATTTGTATTATTGCAATAGACTATATTTCCTTTAGGTGTCTGTATCACGGTTAGATTCTATGTTGTTCTTGATGACTGTATCGCAGAGGTCATCTGTATCATTATAACTTGACCTGCAAATTTTGCCTAGAATCACCTATTTGATCCTTTATGACTCAGCTCAGTTGCCATGGGGGATGCACTGTATTAGGCATCTTTAAAAACAGTCTGATAATGCAAATTATGTGAGTAACTTTTCAAAATACAAAATTTGCATTTAGATATTCATAGCTACAATTGTGTCCTCCTAAACAATGTCTCCCATCTTGAATTTCTTCGTTGTTCTCATTTCCTATTGAAATATACTCATCTAGAGCCTTCTCAAAGTGTGTTGGTCTAAAGGCACACATCTTACTTTGGAGAAATTGGTCCATATCTTATAAAAGGAACTTCTGGAGGTACTTGCTCCAGTGCTGATTTTTCAAGATGAGTGGCCATGCTGCCTTAAATATTGGAAGGCAGAATAGAAGCAGTAGAGTTCTGGAAATATCTCATTTTTCATGTGTGATGCTAGATAATTGTTGTTGGAGGAGACAACCAGCCAATTTGAAATGACAGCACAGGTAATACTGATTGTGCAGTAACAAGATTAAAACCAGCCAAGGTGTTTGAATACCATCACATAAAAAGAGACTCAGTCTTTGCTAATTTAAGCTCCTCATCCATGTTCCTTTCAGAAGCAACTTGGGATATCTTCCTTCCAGTCCAAATAAAAGTGAAGAAATAGCTCTCATGACTCTAAATCTTAATGATAATGATGATGGATGACAATGATGATAAGTAGCAATATAAATAAGTAATATTTATTAAGCATTTAAGATTTACAAAGCACTTTCCTCTGAACAACTCTGAAAGATAATCAAAATACTCTTCCCAAAACATTACCTTAGCAAGTAAAAGTAAATTTACATAGTAATTTCCCCCATCTACTTTCTTGGGTAGAATTACTTTGGAGAGGGAGGCAGAAGAGGGAAATGAAGAGCAAGATTGGGGGAGGGAGAGAAATACAGAGAAAGAGGGAGAGAAATACAGAGAGAGAGAGGAAGAGAAAAGAGAAGAGAAGGGAAGAGAAGAGAAGAGGAGAGGAGAGGAGAGAAGAGAAGAGGAAAGGAGAGAAGAGAAGAGAAGAGAAGAGAAGAGAAGAGAAGAGAAGAGAAGAGAAGAGAAGGGAGGGAGAGGAAGAGGATAAAAGAAAGAGGGAGGGGGAAGAGAAGAGATGGTTCACCTGCTTGTGAATTAACTGAAGATACTAAAGTAATGGAAATAAGCTAAACAGGGTGGATGGGACAACTCAGCAATTCACTTTACATTAGAGCAAAACCAGGCATTAATTCTGAGTTCTTGATTGCCCTTAAGTAACTGGATTGCATTCCTCTTGCCAGATATATCCACGAATTTGTTCATATTTATAGTTTCTAAACATATTATTAACAGTTGAAGTACATAGGGCAACCTATTGGAAAATTGCATATTAATTATAGGCAGAGACCCAGTTTGGCATAAAATCTGCAGAGTATATGCTTAATGTCTACATTGCAGACAAGGATAGAAGAATATACCTGTTCCGCATCTTATATTTGGCCTTTTAATCAGCTACAGATCAATTTGGACAATGATTCTAAAGCTAATGACCTTGGCAAAAGCTTAAAGAGACTCACCTAATAGCCCACTAGCAAAAATCATGAGCTAAATATGTTTTTTTCTTCCCCCTCCCTTGTTTTGGAGGGGGAAGGGTAGGCTGATCCACACCTGTAAATTTGTTGGTGTAGGTACCTACTGGTGTGTGTATAATCTATCCACCAACGCATATCAATAATTTCTGAGCTAAATAAATACCACATCTTAATTTTAAAACTTTCTGTACTTGACCAACTAACTTGAAGATCATTCTTTTCCAAGGCATAGAATGCCAAATCAAAAAAGAAACAATTAGTTCTCTGGTTTTTGTGTAGGTGTTTATAATCTAATCAGCCATTTGTTACTTTGCCTGAGTGATGTTATTAGGATGTAGGAATGAAGCCAATTATGGCCATATGGTATGGTAGAAAGAGCACTGGACTTGGCATTAGAATACCTGGCCTCTAGTCTTGACTCTGGCACTTTCTAGATTCTGGAAAGTCACTACTGAATCCATATACACACACGTGTACACACATATACACACACACACACACATATACTCACACATACATGTGTGTGTACATATATACATGTATTTTAGAAAGAGACAAAGAGACAAATAGAGACAATCCAGAAGATCAACATATGGATAGAAAAAAGCCTTTAGGCTTGTATTTGACATCAGATTAGGTAATTAATGGATCTTTGGTAATGCTGGAGAGAGCTGCAGCAGCAATTCAGCTAGCAGCTGTTATAGAGTGTAAGACCCAACAAGACCAGCAACAAGAGCTGCCAGCACAGGTTCTTTGATCTGCTTTACTAAGGAAAGTAACGTTAGGGGGTTAACAATCTCACTTTAATCCAACATACAAATATCATTCACTTAGTTCAGGAGGAAAAGCCAGCAACCTGAACTTCAGAGCAAATACAAAGAAGTTACAAACATACATCATAAACAGACCGAACACAAACTGACATCGGGGTTAGCAAAGATGGGGCGGGGGACAGTTACAGTGGCTCTCCCAGAGTCACTCGCCACTCTTTTTTTTTTTTAGTTTTTTTTTTTAAAGTTTTTTATTTTTAGATTGCAACAAACAGTTCTACATAATTTTGGTTCCAGATTTTCTTGCCTCCCTCCCCAAGAAGGCATGGAGTCCCATATAACTTCCAGGTATAACTAGGCATTGAATTAATTTATACATTTTCTCATGACT
>CM053624.1:192094703-192128590 GCA_028646595.1 Phalanger gymnotis | reverse complement strand
TGGGCTGGAGTCCTGCTTCCCTCTGCCCCTTTGTGGGTTCTGTAGTTCTAGAATTGGTTCAGAGCCATTTTTTCATAGGTTTTTGGAGGGACTTGGAGGGGAACTCACGCCAGTTGCTGCTTTCCAGTCGCCATCTTGGCTCCGCCCCCCAAAAAGTCGGATAGATTTTTTTTTCAATACTATTAGATATTTACAACAATTGAAACTATTCCCATCAGGAATGGACTACCTTATGACTCCCACTGATTCCTTATCACTGAGAATCTTTAAGCAGACACTAGATTACTACTAGTCAGTGATATTTCAGAGAGGGTTCACAAATCAGGTGGCTATTGATAGTATTATAATGTTTATAAAGAACTTCAATCAATAACTGTCTGAGATATATAGTGGTGGGACCATCTCCAGTCTTCCTGACCTGAATCTTGCCACTGGACCCAGATGGCTCTAGAGGAGAAAGTTAGACTGGTGACTTTGCACAGGCCTCCCTCGCTTAAATCCAATTCACTTGCAAGTCATGGTACCACTTTCCTGATGTCATGGTTCTCTTCAAGAATGAAGGACAAGCAAGAATAACAGGATATATAGCACATCACTATCCCCATTTTAAAGAAGAAAACTCAGACTTCAGAGGGCAAAGGGTTTGCTGAAACTCACAGAGTCAGAGCTTCAATGTGATCCCAGATGTCCCTGTCACTAGGTCCATTGAACTATCCACTGTACCCCATTGCCTCTAAATATTTTGAGATCTTTCTGAACTCCACAATTCTATTATTCTGTGTCAACAAGTCTGTGCATTTTATGTTCTTCTAGAAATATCCACCTCTGGTTCTTACTTACATATTCAGCCTATCACCCATTATTCCATAGCACCAAATGGCTTGTTTATCAGTCAAGGAGGTAGAAATTGATGACCTTTCTTCATTCATTCTCCTTGATCTGTCTGCATCCTCTGATATTGTTGACTACCCTTCTTTAAAAATTATTTCTTCCATAGCACAGCACCATCCTATTTCTTCTACCTCTCTTTATGACTGCCCCTTTTTTCTTATTTTTTTTCTCATTCAGTTTGTGTCTAATATCCAAAGCCCTCTTAACACACTAAAAAAGTAAGTTCAGTTTAATAATCAAAATATTTTGTTTGGTATTGTGTATAAGAGATAATCAGCTCTTTGAATTTTTCCCTTTTTAGTGGGTTGTTTTGGTGTTGTGTACATAAAATTTTTGTTAAAAAATCCTCAAGGGCAGGGTCTGTAATAGCTCTATCTTTTGCAAAGCATGCTAAAGCATCAAGACTGGAATTTTTGCCCACAAGTTATTTCTATTTCTTTTGTTTCATCTTATTTGCTCCAACCTCTTTTAAGTGTGAGCCTTTTCCAATAGTCAATTGTTTAATCTCTGTTCGCTTTGTATACTTTATTCCTCATGAAATTCACCTATTATTTTGGTTCTGACTTCCATCTCTATTTGGATGACTCAAATTTCTGCCTCCATTCCTAACTTCTCTTCATTTGTCAGTAGAAATTAGGGTAATGGTACATAACTATGATCTAGCAGATGGGTCCCACCCACTGTTGGTTATTGCCTCTAAATCTTTTCTCTGAGGTTATCCAGTCTATCATCGTGAACCATGACTATGCTTCCAAGGTGTTTGACTGATAGAACCTGAGAGTTCTCTTCACTTACAAATGAGTCTGACCTCTTTTTTGTGCATTCCACATGGCTAAGGGTCACTGATTCTTGGGGTGGGGGTAATTTTCTGTTAATAGAGACATTTGTAGATTAGGGGTCTATGATTATGCATGGCTCCTAATTGGTCTCAGACCCTGTCTTTACCAAAGGACAGGCAAAAATAAATTGAGGGGCCTAGCACACTGTGACAAGTATTCTTCATACATACTTTCACACTTCCATGTCTTTTCTCATGCTGCTTTCTTATCCCTTTAAATCCTGGATCATATTTTTCCTTCATTTGTACTACCTAAGAGTATTCAGTATTAAATCTATATTTAATAAATACTTGTTGAATGAATAAATGAATGACCAAGAAATCTTAATGGGAATTCAGTTCCCCAGAACTGAGGTTTAAGAGTCCCTGTGAAACGAATGTGAATGGAAGTTGAAGATGTACTGGTATCTCCATGAAAATGTTTTGACTAATTCCTGTCTGCTAGTGGCCTCCTGCTTGGGAACTCAAAGCTCTTAGAAGCTATAGAAGGCTTTGTTTTAGTCAAAGGACTATAATTATAGACTAGTGATTTAGATGGGGATGTGTAACTCTCATAGAGTATTTTATCCTGCTTTAACTGGCTTCCAGTTTTGTTGGAGAGTTGATAAGGATATTAGATAATATCCACCAATCTTTGGGGATAGGAGGTTGTTCAGGGCCTTAAATAAGAGTTTTTAGTCCCTGGGATAGGTCATAGGATCATATATTTAAGAGCTGAAAGGGACCTTGAAGGCTATCTAGTCCAGGAGTACATAATGGTAAATATTTAACAACTACATCTTGGGCAAAAAACATGCAAAACACCCTTTTATGTTTAACCTGCATTGTTAAGATTTTCTTCATCACTTTCTCAAGTCTAGACAATTAGCAAAACAATATTTCTGATACAAGCACTGCTTCATAGGGTTTGTTTATTTCCAAGGTTTAAATGTTGACTGTAAAAATTCAACAATAAGGTCTCACAAGCTAATATGAACTGGCTCTAGCATACTTCTTACTCTAGTCAAATCCCTTCAATTATAGATGAAGAAACCAAGGCACAGAAATACAATAGACTTATCAAGAAGTCATGAAGCTATTATAAAGCATGAAGCAATTATAAAGTCAGAGCTGAATCTGTCTTTCTGAGTCCATTTTCAATGCATTAACTACTATACCACTTCATCTCACCAGTAGTCTAACTTTTAGGAGAGAGGTTATTTGTTCACTATCCTGGGGTTTAGGATATTTTTGCTGATGGCACTGAAATTGGAGTCTTTTCAGTGCAGAGAATAGAGATATAAATTTATGGACAATGTAAAGTAGTTAGGACAGAAAGAAGAGTTCCCAGCTTCTAGAGGAGGCCACAAGATTCAGAAGCTATTTGTACTTGTTGAAAGTTACTAAAAGTAGGGGAAGCAACAGGAATAGAAATGATACTGATTAGATAGCTGACTTCCAGGCTCAGATCAATTGGTGCCAATTCATGGAGACCTTTCCCAGTGCCTTTACTCGACATCTCCCTTCAAATATCTGTGTATTTTTTTAAAATCCTATATTTATTGATTTATGAAGCATTATTTATATTCCCCAAGTAAAATTTAAAGTTACTGAGTGTATACACTATCCATCTTTTGTATTTATATCTCCAGTGTCTAGGTGGTACTTAACATATGCTTGTTGACAGATTGATCAGCTGTGTGGTTCCATCTAGGAGAACAGTCAACTGTGATTTTTCTGGATATTTGATGCCCAGATTGGTACTTGTCCTATCAGGAGCCTTCTTTTGCAAGGATGAATGGTTTTCATCCATTGAAATTTTAATCTTCTGAATTCATTTGAAGAATGAATGGTTTGATTTATGGATAAATATAGGAATATAGTAGAACTCACTAGCTATGTGACCCTGCAAAATAAGCCCCTTCCATCTCTGTTGCCTCCCTTAGAGGGGGAGATCCTCGTCAGAAGACTCTGCTACAGTTCTATCTCTGTTTTTCAAATGCAGAGTACCTTCTACATCATCATGGTTAGCACTTGATATCTCTCTCTAATGTCCGTCTCTTTCTCTCTCTCTCTTTCTCTACACACACACACACACACACACACACACACACACAGAGATTGAATTAAATCTGAAAATTTGAGGTAATATACTGTATTGGCTTATTGTGAAGTAAGTACTTTAATCTTAAAGTGCTTTGTAAATGTAAGCTACTATTATTAAAATGTGATAATAAGGATTCTTATTTTTGAAATGCTTTAATATGGGGCATTTATAGGCTTGCTTTCCTCCGACATAGAATTTTCTATATGAATCACAGAGGTGGCTTATGGAGTCACCCTCTAGCATTATTACAAGGACGTTTTTATGATTCCCAATTGATCAACAACATTTCCTTTTAAAGCATTTGCTCAGGCTTCCAAAGCAGCAGCAATTTCCATCTCCTGCAGCATTCATTTCAAAAGATATTATTTGAGTACCTGAGGTAGGGGAATATTACTTTCCATTTCAGACCTCTTTTCTTTTTTTCCTTTTAGTTCCTGGTGTGTTTTGTTCTCAGTAACAACAATTGTAGCTCAGAGTCTGGCTGAAAGAAAGAGATATAGAATAGATGACTGTTGATTACCCAAGCAACTTCCTTTCCACTCTCACAAAAGATATTCCTCAGTCCTATGTGGCAAACTGCTCTAGAGTCTAAACACATGGAAGCCATTGTCTTAAAACCAGAAAGCTTTTCTTTGAGAGAGAATTCTGTTGTGTTGTTTGCAGAACTTCTCAAGGTAATGCAGTGAATACATGGGCAATAATTCAGAAGAATTTCTCTTTTTTTTCCTTTGTCGTCCTTACCAGTAAGCCAATAGCTTTTATGAAGAGCTCCCTACCAACCTTGATATGTGTAGAGTATGAATTTTGAAAGAATCAAAATGAATCCATAGCATGGATTCTTTCCTAAAGAATTTAGAGCAGGAAGTTATATTTACATGACACTCCATAATACTGGAAAATCTCATCCAATCAACTGGTTGGTTTGTCTACATGATACCAAATAAACAAGTGTTTATTTCTTTAATTGGTTTTGGTTATTATGTAGACATGATGCAAGAAAGAAAGGAAAACATCATTTTTTATTGTGAACTTAACCAGTTTCAACAAACACAAACATTTCACTACACAAAGAATGACAACAAAATGATAGTATATGAAACTGTGAACTACTGTTATTTACAGATAGTTTTTTTAGGTGTGTATTAAATGTAACAAGGCAGTAACAAAATTGCCCTGTTTATGTTCTCTTCTTTAGTTTTATTTCTCACTGTGTATTTTGGATGTCTTATTGATATTTCTTTCTTTCATCTCTCAGAAGTAAGTACACTTACAAAGAAAACAAACTACAACCAAGAATTTTTAACAAGTCACACTTCAAAAGATAAAAAAAATGGTGAAAATATGGTGAATATCTTTAATGGCAACATGGCATAGAATGACAAGAGAATTAGACTTGGAATCAAAAATCTTGGTTTGTATGCCAGTTAAGATACCTAATAGTTATGTGGCCTTATGAGCTCATCACTTAACTTCTTTGCAGCAGGTTTTATTCATCTCTAAAGTGAGGATAACATGTACAATTATTTACCTACTGGGGTTATTGTAAGCACCAAATAAGATGATGTATGCAAAACACTTGGCAAATCTTAAATTATCACTTACAGGCATGCAGTTATAAAATGATTATCACTTCAACACTGGTTAGATTCATGCCTATGCAGTACAAAGTAAAAGGGAGGTCACTTGTTTTCTATTTAATAATTACATTAATATGACTTCAAATTCTCCATCTTAAAAGTGGATCATGTAAAAATTGAAATATACATGGAGAAAGAATATCTGGTTACTGATAATAATGGAAGTTTTTTTTCAGAATGGTTGCTTATGTGCAAAAAGCAAGAGCAAAGATAAAAATTCATCAAAAAATTAGAAGAAAAATAAATATCAATAAATTTTAAGAAGTTATAGGAACTCCAACCTAATCTGATTAAAATAAGTTGAGGACTCTAAAATAAGAAGTAGAAAAAAATAATGCCATTGATTATAATCATCACTAGTCTTATAAGAATTCAATTGTTGCAAAATAGTTATTAAAATGAATGTAGTGGGAGTAGAGCCAAGATGCCAGAGTAAAAGCAGGGACTTGCTTGAGATCTCCCCCAAACCCCTCCAAATACTTATGAAAATGACTCTAAACAAATTCTAGAACAGCAGAACCCACAAAAAGGCAGAGTGGAACAAATTTCCAAACCAAGATAACCTGGAAGGTTGACAGAAAAGGTCTGTTGTACCAGTCTGAGAGAGAAGCACAGTACACAGGCTGGATCACTAGCATCTATGGCAGTTTCCAGACTTCTCAATCCACAAATGCCAAAGACAACTGACCTTCTGTCAGTAGAAAAGGTCTGTCAGACCTAGGTGAGAGAGGAGTTGGGTCTGGCCCCAGCCCCGGGGGTAGCAGGGCATGGCAGCAGAAGTAGTAATGGCTGCTTCCAGAGTTCTCAGCATGTAGATGGTGGGGGATTGAGTAGTTGATCAGAAGGGGATTGCAGGGATCTCTTTGCTGGTGCTGAGGCAGGATTCTCTTGCTTTGCTCATGCTTCACTCTGGGTCACAGTCTGGGGTGGTGGTCCTGGAGCAAGGAGGAGTGCTGGCATGGCAGGGCTTGTGGTGGCAATGAGAGGCAATCCCCTTCGTGGTTCTAAGGCAGAAAAGAGTACTTTTGGTCACTAACAGATCAGAGCACAGACCAGGAGAGGAGTAAAAACCTCTCTTTCAATCATACCACCTTGGAACAACTGAAAATTTACAGGTCCCTAGAAATATCTCTGAAAGCAACTGAACAAAACCTCTGAAGCTTGGGACAGTACACCCTCCACACAGGAAGCAGAGACCTACCCTAACAAAGAGCTAAAAAGTCAAGTAATTGGCTGGAAAAATGAGCAAACTGGAGGAAAAAAATCAAACTATAGAATCTTGCTTTAGTAACACGGAAGATCAAAACACGCACACACACACACACACACACACACACACATACACACACACACACAAATACAACCAGAAGAACACAACAAAGTCAAAGCTCCTACATCCAAAGTCTTCAAGAAAAATGTGAATTGGAAAAGTTCAAAAAGGATTTTGAAGATAAAGTAAGAGAAATAGAGGAAACATTGTGAAGAGAAATGAGAGTGATGCAAGCAAATCATAAAATGAGTCAATATCATGCTGAAGTGGACACAAATGCTGAAGAATAACACCTTAAAAAATAGACTAACCCAAATGGCAAAAGAGGTCCCAAAAACCAATGAGGAGAATGCCTTAAAAAGCAGAATTGGCTAGATGAAAAAGGAGGTCCAAAACCTCACTGAAGAAAATAATCCCTTAAAAATTACAATGGAGCAAATGGAAGCTAATGACTTTATGAAGAATCAAGAAATTATAAAACAAAAAGAAAATAATTTAAAAAATAGAAGACAATGTTAAATATCTCACTGGAAAAAACAACTGACTTGGAAAATAAGTCCAGGAGACATAATTTAAAAAGTATTGGACTGCCTGAAAGCCATTATAAAAAAAAAAATTGCCTAGACATCCATTTTCAAGAAATTATTGAGGAAAACTGTCCTGATATTTAGAACCAGAGGGGGAAAATAGATACTGAAAGAATCCACATATCACCTCATGAAAGAAGTCCTAAAAGGAAAACTCCTAGGAATATTGTGGCCAAATTCCAGAGTTCCCAGGTCAAAGAGAAAATATTGCAAGCAGCCAGAAAGAAACAATTCAAGTATCAAGGAAACACAATCAGAATAACACAAGATTTAGCAGATTCTACATTATGAGATTAGAAGGCTTGGAATATGATATTCCTGAGGTCAAAGGATCTAGAATTAAAATCAGGAATCACCTACCCAGAAAAACTGAGTATAATACTTCAGGGGAAAAAATAGACATCCAATGAAATAGAGGGCTTTTAAACATTCTTGCTGAAAAGACCAGAGCTGAATAGAAAATTTGACTTTCAAATACAAGAATCGGGAGAAACATGAAAAGGTAAACAGGAAAGAGAAATCATAAAGGACTTGTTAAAGTTGAACTGTTTACATTTCTACATCAAAAGATTATATTTTAAACTCATGAGACCTTTCTCAGTATTAGGGTAGGCTATATATATATACACATATATATGGCACAGGGTGAATTGAACATGAAGAGATGATAGCTAAAAAAATAAAAGTAAGGGTTGAAGGAGGAATGTACTAGGAGAAGGAGAAAGGAAGAGGTATAATGGGGTAAATTATCTCACATAAAAGAGCCAAAAAAAGCTTTTAGGGAGGGAAAGTGGGGGGAGGTGAGAAGGAACAAGTGAACATTACTCTCATTGGATTTGGCTTAAGGAGGGAATAACATACTATGAAAATCTATCTTACCCTACAGGAAAGTAAGGGGGAAAGGAATAAGAGGGGGCATGAGAGAAGTGAGGGTAACTGGAAGGAGGTGGTAATCAGAAGGAACCATGTGAGGAGGGACAATAGAATAAATGGGAGGCAGAATAGGATGGAGGGAAATATAGTTAGTCTTTCACAACATGACTGTTGTGGAAGTGTTTTGCATGACTACACATGTATAACCTTTATCAAATTGCTTGCCTTCTCAGTGAGGGTGGGTGAGGAGGGAGGAAAGAAGAGAATGTGGAACTCAAAGTTTTAAAAACAAATGTTAAAAAATTATTTTTACTTGCAACTGGGAAATAAGATATGCAGGCAATGGGGTATAGAAATCTATCTTGCCCTACAGGAAATAGAAGAGACGGGGGTAAGACAAGTGAGTGGGGAATGATAGAAGGGAGGGCAGATTGGGAAAAGGAGTAATCAGAATGCATGCCACCTTAGAGTGGGGGGAGGGGAGAGATGGGGAGAAAATTTGGAACTTAAAATCTTGTAGTAGTGAATGTTGAAGACTAAAAATAAATTAATTAATAAAAAGGCAAAAAATAGCAAAAAAAAAAAAAAAAAAGAAGGGCCTGAAGGAACCTTGTTCTCAGTGCCAACTGGAGGGAAGTGACAGCTAAAAGGAGCACTGCTTTAGAGTATAGAAGTTCATTGACAAGAGGGGGAGGGGAAATTACCATTTTTACAGGTTATAAAAAGCCATTGAAAGGGAAATGATCTTGGAGGGAGTTTGACATGAGACCTAAAAAGTGAAATAAGCACAAAGAGGAGTGACATGATACAGATCTGTTGGCATTTGTTGAGCAAGTTATTTCCATGAAGAATAGTACTAAAAATATCGCATTTGCTCTTCAGCACCTCAGTACACCATATGCTATTTTAAGAAGTGACAATGAGATGGAATAAGATAAAATCTGGAAGAGTGACTAGGTCAAGTGAAAAAAATATGCAAAAAATAAGAAGAATCTGATTTTATCAGCCTGAAGAACTTCTGGCATGGCAACTCCCTTCATCAATATCCATATCAAAACATGTCTATGATTTAATAATTATGTTTTGGGGAGTTACATGGAATAATTAGATGATTACGTGGTTTTCCATGGCTTATGTAAGTGAAGAGCCAGAGGCAATATTTTAACTCAGACTTTTCTGACTCCAAGTCCTATATTCTGTATCCTATGCCACAGTGACCAAATACATAAAATAGATGCTAGAGGAGAAACAATTTTAACAACAAAGACTTTTTCTAAGGATACAGATCCCAAAGAAGGAAGATTTCTTTTATTTTGAAAAGTTCACTGATGGCAAAATTAGCCCTAAATAGTACTTGATAAAACATCTGAAACTAGCAGTCCATATATCTACTTTTTTCATATCTATAAGGACTTTGAGAATTATCTATGCATGTGTTAATAATATATCTGTTGAAAGCATGAGAAAGCAACAATCGATCTTTTACAGCAGTTTCTATAGTTGACAACATTTTCCCAGTCACACAGTTGACTACAAAATATAGAGAATATATGATCCAAATTATCTATTATTGATTATGGAAAAGCATTTTATTAGTAGAGCAAAATGCATACTTAACGGATCTCCTCTAACAACGTATTCCCACATGAATATGATAATTTCATAAAAGCTTTCATAACAGATAGGGCTATAGAAATAATTTTGTTTAGTAATCTGATAATAAACAATATTGAGTGGGGGATAAAACAGGGATATATAATTTAATTAAACATATTTTCTAATGTCCTGGTGGATATCTTATGCAAAGTCCAAATAGGAAGTAGAAGAGGGATGCCTTATCAATGATTACTTCTCAAGAACGTAGGAGTATCTGAAAAATGCTCATATTAAAGGGGAGATGGGAGAAAAACAAGGGGGAAAGAATTGGTAAGGAGGAGACAAATTTATCTAAACATACATATGATGAGATAGTTTATTTAGAAAAACCTACAGAATGAAAAATAATTTTAAAAAGAGAGATTAACCAAGTTAATAGCTCTAGCAAAAATTTAGCTTTAAATAGCAGAATATAAAATAAATAAAACAATAATAAATTATCATATATAAATTTTTATATATTATTATAAAACCAGGAAAGTGATATAAAGAGAAAAGTTCTTTTAAAAAATCAACTAAATCTTTAAATATATAGGATTTAACTCCTCATACATAGTTCCAATATAAATACTGTTGCAAAATTGTATTCGCAGAAATAATAGAAGACCTAAATACCTGGAGAGATAGTCAATGTGGAGGCCTGAGAAATGCCAATAGAGCACAAATGAAAATGCTGCCCAAATGCCCAAATGGAATTCTTTATTAATCAAAATACCAAGAAGCAACTTTACAATATTAGGAAAAGTAAAATGAGAAAATTTGCATAATAACAATAACATCATAAAGGAAAACAGCCTTGAAGAATGATGATCAGTGTAGGACTGATGATAAAGTATGCTGCCCACTTCCTGACAGAGAGGCGTTGAAGTCAAAATGCAGAATGAAACTTCAATTGTGGACATGGACTATGCAGGCATTTGTTTTTTGTTACAAGGGTCTTCTTTTTTCCATGGGGGAGGACAAGGGAGGCGGGAGAGAAAATAAATGCTTATCAATTGAAAAAATACCTTTGGTAGAAAGACTAAAATCAGAGATGGAGGAAGCTGAGTTGAGGCAGAAAATGATAAATTTGGTTTCAGAATGGTTGGATTTGAGGTGCTTGTGCTATACATAAGTGGAAATCTATATCTATATATCTCTATCTATCTGTCTGTCTGTCTGTCTGTCTATCTATCTATTTATATCTATCTGAATCTTGGGAGAAAATTATAGATTAGAGATATAATTTTGGGAGTCATGAACAGAGAGGTGATAGTTGAAGACAACATAGAAGAATCTCCCAAGGGAGAAAGTGTAAAGTGAAAAGAACAGAGGATTTGAAAAATGCTCATATTAAAGGGGAGATGGGAGAAAAATGAGGGGGAAATCAAAGGAAAAAGTTTACTTCAATGACAAAATACTGGTCTTGATGTTTCAGAGAGCTTCGTAAAAAAAATGTAGAAGGCAAACCCTTAAAGGTTTTACAACCTAAATCTCTGTTATTGCTCAATGACCAAACAACCAATGGGAAAGTGAAAAATTCAGCCAATCAAATTGCTTATTTTGGCTACACCATGGCTAAAAACCTTTTTGATTTCTCAACTGAATTGAATGTGTACAGCATTGTATCTGTGTTAATTGAGGTTTTTCTTTTTTTATTTCATTTAGACCCAAAATAAAAGGGAAATGGGAATAAATACAGGAGTAGTCAATGAAATACTAGAAGAAGTAGGATGATGGTTTAGGGATAATAGATGGGACTAATGTATGATATGGCCAATTAGGAAATTATATAGTCAAAAGGCTCATAGGAGGAAAAATATTGAAATAATTTCTAGTTGCATAAAACACATGGGCATGATACTTGTTGAATTGTGTAATGCAAGTAAAAAATTAGCAATTATATTTCAAACTTGAATAACATTTTGCAGAGATTTGATCTAGATCTCTCAAATCACATCATCTTTACCTCAATAATAGTTGTTTTACTTATGAATTATATAAATAATCATAACTATGTAGATCCAAGATATATGACTTCTGGAGGGAAACAATTTCATTTAGTTGAGGCAAAGCATTATATTACACTATATAACTTAAGGAAGTTGCCATGTAACTACTATTTCCATTTCTTTACAAATTACTATTTTTTCTTTGTCCAGCCACAGCAGCTTCCAAACAATACTGAATCAAAAGAAAGTTTTCAATCTTTCTGCTCTTGCATTATTAAACACTCTGAATATTCCCTAGGTCTGTCCTTTCTGAAAATGCTTCACCACCATATGCAACTGTCTCAAAAAATAATCTACTCATATTCACTAGATTGCAGTCATCCATTATTCATTATAACATTATTTAGTTGGACAACCTACCAAAGAAAACTTTGTTCTGTGGGGGAAATGTACAAATTCATAGTACTATATTATTTTACTATAAATGCTTAAAAACAGTGAGCTTTATAGTACTCATTATATGGTCTGTTCTGAAGAAACAAGTTGTCTCAAATGGAAAAAAAAAAGACCCTAGAGGGCAATACTGTATGGTCTGGTGTATTAAAAAGCAGCTGGAAACTCAGATTCTGCCAGCAACTCACTGGATGTACGTAGGCAGGTCTTTCAGAGGCCTACAATTACACAGCCAATCAATTACTAGATATTTATTGAACCACAAACATGTGCCTTTTTTTAATGGTTAGAAACAGAGAATCAGGAAGGAGAAGGGGTGTGAAGGACATTACCCAAAGTATTGTACAAGTATAAAAGTAGGATTGTTAATATAACCTATGGACAATCTTCCTGCTCCATTGGCATGATGTCAGGTACATAGGCTCACCACTAATTTTCTCATGATGTCAAGAAAAAGTGAGAAAAGTTTCTCAAGCATATTTGGTGGCCCCCTTACGGTGAACTAATGGGAGTATATGAGCAAGAGTTGCATATATTGGACCGATATGGCTGGATAAGTGGCCTGAGTCATTGAGAAGAATATCTTCACTGATATCCTCACTAATCCATTTGATATCTTTGAGGTGATTGTCATGTACAAATCGCTGTACTAATTTCAAGTGGCACAAAATTAATGGATTTCTTTTTGGCTAAAATCCATCATCATGCCTATTCTGTAAGTGTTTTTATTTGAAAGGACGTTCAGGTAGAGGAGATAGCATGGGCAAATGTCCAGAGGTGGAAGAGGGCAGCACAAGAATAGGGTGTGCCTTTGTTCAGTTTGGTTATAACATAAAGCACTTGAGGGGGAACACTATGAATTACAGTTTGAATGGTAGATTTGAGATAGATTGTTGGGGGCTTGGGTGCCAGGATTCTAATGCTTTAGAGGAGAGGTTCTTAGTTTGGTTTTGTAGACCTTTAATGGGTCCATGAATAGATATTTGGTGGTCCATGAGTTTTTTATTAATATTTTGATAATTATATTTCTGTACAATTGGCTTTTTAAAATAATTCTATGTATTTTATTTTATGCATTTTAAAAGCACTCTGAAAAGGGATCTATAGGTTTCAGTAGGGTGCCAATGGGGTCTATGAAACAAAAAAGTGAAGAGCCCCTGCTTTGAAGTCTATTTCTTGCTTAGCAATGTAAGCAGTTGCACTCGTATAAGACAAAGTAGTTTCAGAAGAGTCATCCTGTTTAGTAGTAAGTGTAGAAATTTGTTCTAAACTGATTTTCTGTTTCTTATCTATGGAAAAAAAAACTGGCTCTAGGGAACAGAAGGTGAGAGTCAGGAGGTAAGGGAAGAGAGGATGCAGGGAAGGGGATATGAATGTTTTTGATGAAAAATTAGCAAACATGCTCACAAAATCTGCAAACTAGAAAGAACAATTATATGCATGTCTGGGGTGTGGCTTTGATTTGGGGCCAGTTGTATAGTTCATGGGAAGGGGGGGAACATCATGTGCTGCCTTTGCAGGTTCAAGAGGCCTGCACCAGCCACCACCACCTCTAAATTCAGTCTTTACACAATCTAGTCTTTAAGACATTGTCCTAGTGACAACTAAATTAATCACCTTAGAAACTGTGATATTGGCTGGGAAAGTTGGTGTCTGACTTTTTGCTTAATAACATATTGAAGGATAGTGTGTTAAAGGTACCACTCCTAAATCAAGTTCTGGGAACTTTTTTTCTCATCTTCTGCTTTTAAAGACATTAAACTACCAGGAGCAAAACAATACCTCTCTACAAATCCAAAGATACACTATTACTTTCTAAACATTGACAAATTAATAGTCATCAGTCAGTTTTTCATTCTAATAGATAGCCTAGAACCATGGGAAAATGCTGGATTTCAAAGTCAAAGGATTAGATTCAAATCCTGGATCGTTTACTTCCTTTTTATGCGACCTTAGGACACTCAACTGCTGAATTCCCCTACATTCCTCATCTGTAAAATGAGAGGTTTGGACTAGTTGACCCCTAAGCTCCTTTTCACCTTGAAATCTATGAACCTGTATCCTTACAGATCAAATAATCCAAAAGAAAGTAGATATTTCAAAACATTTCTATTTTGCTTTCTCATACATTACATTCCTTTGAAGCAGTTTTTCCTGCTTAATTATGTTTGCCTTAAGCTAATTGTAAAATTACTTTGTATTCCCTGAGCCCAAACCAACTGATAGAGAGGAGGTGTGTATGTGTGTGTGTGTGTGTGTGTGTGTGTGTGTGTGTTTGTGTGCATGGGGGCTGCGGTTTGCCCAGAAGTATTCTGGGTAACAAGGAGAAGGCATACTGGGATTGAAATATTGTCACAGATAATTCTCAAAGTGGTTAATCCACAATCAGATAATGAAACGTTGACTCTGTTTCTTTTCCATTAGAGAGATTCACAAATTATCACCGCAGTCATTCCTTTCTTAGGAGTACATTACATATTATTTGGTGATCAGATATGCCACACTTGCTTCTTAGTAGTTCTTTTGTCCTTTTGACCTCTTCTTGTTTTCCCACCCAGCCACAGGTAAGGGCAGGCTTTTTCTAGGCCCCAGGGAGAAAATACTTGTGTGTTGCACA
The DNA here is from genome assembly GCA_028646595.1 of Phalanger gymnotis. Taxonomy (NCBI): domain Eukaryota; kingdom Metazoa; phylum Chordata; class Mammalia; order Diprotodontia; family Phalangeridae; genus Phalanger; species Phalanger gymnotis. Next base: position 192,113,751 of record CM053624.1, on the reverse strand, counting down.
TTTAATTGACAGCCAGAAGCATAAATCTGGTATTACTGGCTGCAGCATGCAAAAGAGCAAATGTATTTCATTTTGCCTGATTTCCTTTGGATTTACTGGCTTTCCCTATTGCCCTTGGGGATCTGCAGGAGATCTAGATAACTGCAGTTATGAGGGTACAGGGAGAAATCAGTAGTTAGTTTGGCTTTGATCATGGAGTAAATAAAATCACCACTTGCTGTTATGTGAATTTTGATTTGCTGTATCTGAATCAAGACCTGACTGAAAACTAGGATTGAAGTCAAACCTTTGCAAAGGTGACGGTACTGAAGAAGGTCTTTTTTGGGAATTCCAAATGCTGAAACTCTGTTTCTACTACATTTCTAAATGCTAGAGTCCTATTTCTACTTTTAATATTCCTTATGGAAGAAGTCCTCCCACCCTCATCCCCACACTTTCAGCAGAATCCATAGAATATGAACCTCTTTGGTCTGATTAAGCCTATTGACTCGTTAAAATAAGAATAATGTTTCTAAATGATATAATAAATGCATAGGATTATAAAAGAAAGCAACTTATAGTGAAATATAGTGAACAAAATATATATATTTAAAAAACCCTAAGTTAATGGAATCCGGCTTAATTATCCCTGTGGTAGAATATTAGGCCCAGCATACTAACAATAACTTAACATTATTCTTTTATGGTACAGATGAGGGCAGCTAGGTGGCACAGTGGATAGAATGTCAGGCCTGAAGTCAGCAAGACTGATTTTCCTGAGTTCAAATGTGGCCTCAGACACTTACTAGCTGTGTGACCCTGGTCAAGTCACTTAACCTCTTTTTGTTTTTCAGTTCTTCATTAACAAAATGAGTTTGAGAAGGAAGTGGAAAACTACTCTAGTATCTTTGCCAAGACAACGCCAAAAGCGGTTGTGAAGAATCAGACAAAACTGACCAACAATAACAACAAACATGGATGAGGTACAGAAACTGAGACCTAGAGAGGAAAAACCACCTTCCAAAGATTATTCACTTAGGCACAAAACCGTGGCTAAAAATCCAATCTCTTGACCGGGGTCCACTGAGTTATGAATTACATACCACTTCTCCCCACCTCTCCCTCATATCCTCCAGGAGGGAATTCTACTGACTGAAGGCGACCTATCTTTGAGTAAATGAACGTAAGGAAGTGGATATTAGGCACTGGGAATGATGCTAGAGAACACGGGCTGTGATCTGAGTTGTGCAGAATGCTGAGCAGCATCCCTATCACTTCTTCCTGCTCTGAATCTATGAACTTCTTTCTCCTTAATAATACCATTAAAAACATTTAAGGATCCCTTGGCCTATAGGGGTGCTTCAGACGATATTGTCTTCATCTGAAGAAACTTTTCATCCTTGAACGGACGCTTTTTGGATAGAGAAGGATGGAGAGGGTAAGAGCCTTTCGTAGAAAATGAACAGCTGGCCAAAAACACTATGAGAGCAAGTCAGTTTTGTTTCATCCCCTTGGTTGTATTTTCTATTTTGTGATGGATTCAGAGGACATGATCTAGATTCAAATTAGGGCTCTACCACATCCTATCTATGTCCCTACATGGACAAGTCACAATCAGTCTGGGCCTCAGTTTGCTCATTTATAAAAATGAGAGATTTGGAGCAGATGATTTCCAAGTTCTCCAGCTTTAAATCCTATGATATCATGATCATCTTTGTTTATGGTACTGAAAAATTTCACAAGCCCCTTATCAGAGAATTAGGGATAAAGGCTGGTGAGTTTAAAAGCCCTCATTTTTTCTCCCTAGTTTTTTTCTGTCACTTTATTTATTTTTCCTTAGTAGCTATTGATCTGTTCTGCAATACAAATATTAACCCCAGTAGTAGAGATTTGGGGGATCTTTAATTAGATTCTACCAGCTCGTTTAACTGGTTCATTTACCTTGAACCACCTTCATACTGAATTGGCTTTTTGTCATTGACAACTTGAGCAAGAAAGGGTCCAGGGAATTAAAGAAAAATGACAATCGTCATCTACAGTCTCCCAGCTTCTGTCTGATTCATCTGCCTGACTGGTTTTATATTTCCTCCATTATGCCTTCATTGCCATGTGCTTCGTACCTTCTGGCCAAATTGTTCGGGCTAGTTTTTCAGTGAACCCTCATGATTGGTAACATGAATAACCATAGGGCCAGACGGATGCTTTCCCATTAGGTCAACACTATGTTCTCTCAGATACCCAGGAAGATAATACCACAACATCCCCCACCTTTCAAGGGCTAGGAAGGAGAGATTCATGCTGCTGTGCTCCGTTCTCTTTTGCTGCAATGCAACGTGCTTCTGGCTGTCTGGTATTCTCTCTCTCTCTCTCTCTCTCTCTCTCTTTCTCTCTCTCTCCCTCTCTCTCTCTCTTTCTCTCTCTCTCCCTCTCTCTTTCCCTTCCCTCCCCCCATCTCAGGTCATCACATCTCACCATTTATATTTCTTGGTTTCAGTGTGAACGGACATCAGAAACAATTCTGTCTGCATTAAAAACATAAAATGGTATGACAATGCGAAGTGTCAACACAGACACAAAAAGAGGTTCCCCAGTTAAAGCAAGCAGGTGAACGATGACTTAAAACAAGCCTTGAGGAAGAAGAGGACTGTTAGCATGTGCTGTTCCACATACCAGGTTACAAAATTAGCTTTTTCTCATTGGAACCAATGGCAGTTTCTTCTTGTATTGGAAAGTGATTGGTGGGAATAAAGCTTGGTGGCTACATAATTAAGCCTTTTTAACGGATTGTTTGTGTGTGCGCTCATGCCTCTGTGGTTAATTCTTTTTTCTTTTTAAACTGGCTAAGACAATACCTTCATCTCTTAAAAATATACTGATTAGTATTCTGTATAAGGTACAGTCTTCATTACTGCTGACATGTAAAATCCATCTTCACTTTCACTAGCTGTCACCTGAGAATTTTAGAACGATCTAGTTTTGAGATTCTGGGAAGGAGCCTTCTCAGTTCTCGACTTTACTGTTCTCCCTCCTTCACCCCCACCCCTTTTTCTTTTTGTCATTGCCAGTGCATCTGCACTAAGCTCCAGTCCATTTTTATTCCTTTGTCAAAGATGCTTTTATGCACAGGGAAACTGAAGGCACATGTTTACTAGGGATAGAAATAGAAACACAATAAAAACCAGTTTGATAGATGATCTAGCCTATTCTCCACATTTCCCTGTTGTTTTATTGATTTACAGAACACAAAGACTAATCCAAATTTACATTGCTTGTATATCCTTTGGCCCCAGAGGAGGGGATCCCCCCCCACCATATTAAACAAGCCAATTGTGTCTTGATATTCAGCAGCCCCCGTGACCATCTAGTTGCCTGTCAACTAATCAATTTCTGCAGCAAAAACTAATTTTTACTTTAAACACACATCGTAACACGGTGTTGACACAATTAAATGATTTCTGCGTTATGCCATATAGCTAACACACACCCTAGGGAGCAGGTAAGAGCTACAGCCTGAAATCATGCACACGTGCTCCTGCATCAAATTAAATATTTTTCCCCTTAATCCTACCACCAGCAGCTGTTAGGTACCATGGCTTATTGCATATGGCCTATATAATGAGATAGATTCAGGCAGTTCAGACTCCTCTGCTGAATGCTGAGTAGGGCCCTTCTCTCCAAGGATAGTAAGAGTTACTGCTGTTGAAAGAAGTTCTCATGCCAATGAAGAGCCTATGCATGCATGCGTGGAGATGAGAAAGGAAGGCATTTAAAGCTCGATTAAAATAAAAAGGATTGGTTCTCTGAAAGAAAGACTGGAAGTTGGCAAACTCCCTAGAGTTATGGGGGTAGGGGGTAAAGACTAGGGTTGATACGAGAAGACAGCCAGTCTTTGCTCTCTCTAAAACCTGCCAAAAAATTAGATCACAATGATTTTTGTTTTAATGTAATAACTTCAGGGTAAGCCTGAGACCTGGAGGCCACTAATACTTTTCTGTTGGAATGGTTTGTCACAGTTGACGTAATGTCTGGGTATATATAAAAGCACAGTAGCTGGTAATGTTCTTCACGGCTAATCAGTCTTTGGCCTGTGCTGCCCAGTTTCAATGCGGTGAGCTGGGCCCTTCCATCTGAACTTGGAGTACATGGAATATCAATATGGGTTCTCTCATTCTCTGTCTCTGTCTCTCTCTCTCTGTCTCTCTCTCTGTCTCTCTGTCTCTCTCTCTCTCTCTCTCTCTCTCTCTCTCTCTCTCTCTCCACCCACGCCCCCAAATAAACACAATGTAGGATGGACATTGTTATTCTTAGCTGTCAAGGCAGATAGAAAGATTTTTGATACTCTAATTAACTTAACCAAGTAAAACTAAAAAAAAAATCTTCAAAAATATGCCCTATAAAATAACCTGAATATTGAAATACCAGAACTCTCAAACCATTTATGGGAGCTTCATCATTAGCATTTTTCTCTTTCCTCATCTGATCTGATTACTTTTGTAATGAATTTGTTTCTGAACATGAAAACCAGGAAGGCTAAAGTGGAAGAATAATGGCTTGGCATTTCATATCATTGGGTGGAAATTACAGATGTGGGAGTTAGGACTGTTCCTTTAACATATACTTGGCTATTTCTCCTTTAATTTGTGAATTTGAAACAGATTTTTGTCTTCCAAATTGTGCCATACTTAAGGGACTTCCAAAGAATGCTTATGATTTGGGATCTCATATTGCTGAATTGATGGGAAAGTATCTACACCCTCTACAACTCTACAAAGGCAAATTTTATTGGCGATTCAGTGAAAAGATTTTTGGGCTTAGACTCAGAGAAAGCCTCTAACCTCTGCTTCTTAGAAAGCTTTCTTTAAAACAAAGTTCAAGTATAACATAATATACAAGACCTTTTATGATTCTCCAACCCCCCCCCCCCAACACACTTTAGTGCTTTCTCCTTCAAGAAAGTGCCAGTATATTACTTTGGACATATATTGAGTTTAATTATTTGCACACGTATTTTCTTCCTCTCTCCCATCTCATCCCCCCATAAAAAGTACTTGAATGGAGAGATTATTTAATTTTTGTCTTCTTATTTTCAGTCTTACACACAGTAGGTGCTTAATAATGGCAGTGCATGCTTTATGATTGCTGAATTGATCTGACTCTACCATTTTCTGACAAGGTGAATTTGAGGAAGACATTTAGCATCTCTGATCCTCAGTTTGTCAATCTATAAAACAGGGGGAAAATGATATTTTTGCCATCTATCTTTAGGGTTGTTGCAAAGATTAAAATGAGATAATTTCCTGACCATTTCCTGACAAGGCGAATTTGAAGAAGGCATTTAGCATCTCTGATCCTCAGTTTGTCAATCTATAAAACAGAGAAAAAGTGATATTTTTGCTACCTATCTTTAGGGTTGTTGCAAAGATTAAAATAAGATAATACAGGGAAAACAATTCATGTAAATGCCAATTACTACTATTTATAAAACAAATATATTTGACAACCACCAGAAACCTAAGAAGATAAAGTATTTTACATGCTGACTTCCTTTATTTTCTATTTTATTTAAAGGTAGTAGTGGTAGTTCCATTGTAACAGTGGATGATGAATAAAGAGAAGGGTCACACATGGGGAAACTGAAAAGGTTGAGAAAAGGGAGAACGAGACACTGGAAGACTATGTAATGAATCATATTGTATAATTTTTATTCGTATGTAGTAACATTTGAACTAATTCAAATTCAACCAATCTGAATTAGGAAATGGTTTTAAACAAATGCACTTTTACTACTTTTATAAAACATTAAGAAATTTGAATAGCTTAACAAAGGTTCACCTGGGCCAGCTTTAAGGTCTGGATGAGACTAATTTTGTAATTACCAGCATCATTTCCATGTAAATATCAAGGTACTCAAATCCTTAAAAAATATAATTTGTTTTCTTAAAGCCAGCCTGCTTAAACAAACTGTTGGCTTTGAGAAATTGAAAATAGGAAGAAGGTAAGGTATTGACTCTATTATCATTTCTTAACTGTTTCCTAACAGTTGTTATAATGGTGACACCATTATAAAACCATAAATAGTTTTCCTAAGCCTATACTTGATCTCCTTGACAAGTGGAGAAATATAACAATCCAGATTACCACTGCTTTAGAGTACAAGCTCTGCTGAATGAAGAAGGATACAAGCCCGAGCGGTATTGATTTACAAAACAATGAAGAGAGATGATGTGAAAAATGAGTCTTCAGAAAACTTGGAGTGGGATTCAACTAAATGAGATCATCCTAATAATATGTGGAGACCAAACTGAAAGGTCACAAACGGACATGAAATGAAACAAATCTATTCGCATCTTTATAGTCATCCATTTTTGACGATGGCAAAAGTAGAACTACCGTATTTGGACTCGATCACTTGAGAACTCTACAAAATGTGGCAACAGCAATGGCATTTGAGAAAATGACAAGACTGTACAAGCCTGCCCAAATACATATTGAAGAAATTGGCGCTAGAGACAACACAATTTTAAAGGCCCCCGCAGATCAATTTTTGTGATACGTCAAAGAGAAGAAGATTGAATAAGAATGAACAAGATTCCAGTTAGTGCTTCTAAATCTAATTGGCAGAGAGCTACCTGTCGAGATATTAAAAGAACCAGAGAAAGACTTCTAGTGCACGAAATAGATTCTCTGTGGAGATTTATAGACATACAAAGATATGAATCACTCTCTGGTGATATCCTTCAAAGTAGCATTGTAAATGTGGATCTTGCCATCTGGTTTATTATTTGTTTGCAGTTATACTATTGACAGGACAGTATATCTTCCCCTCAAGGTAGTACAGAGACAAGCATCTGGCCATTCCAGACTAAACTATCACACATTTGTAATAAGCTTTATTTGTTTTATGGAGTTTGCATCCTGTAAGTAAAGGACATGAAGTACTATATTTTGAGATGCAAGAGAATTTGATGACTCTTTAGATATGGGAGTCCAAAAGAAGGAACAGGTTGCACACATTAAAAACTACATGCTTGAAGGTCCACTGCCTTCTTGCTTGAGTTGCTTTGATCTCCTTAAAACCAAGCTCAAAAGTCACCACCCTCAGCAAGCCTTCTGTTACTGTCCCCACGTGATAAGGAACATTCGCTCATTCAACCCCAAGCACTTCTATACTCAGTCTGAATGAATGAGCAAAAAGACATTTTTAATTGCTTACTCTATGCAAAGCAGTATGCTAATCACTGGGACTACAAATAACAGTAAGCAAGACATTCTTTGCCATCAAGGATCCCATATTTTAATGGGGAGGACAACATATAAAGGGGATACAGAAGTGTGAGAACTAACCATTATCCTGTATCTTATGTTTGATTTTACTCTCTAAATGATTTCAATCTGTAGCCCCAAATAACAAACCTCAAACTCTCCTCTGTCTCTAACTGAAGAAACTTAAGAGTTCAAAAGTTCAATTGTTCTCTCTCTGAAGTTAGATGTGAAAATTTAAGCTTTCCCACAACCACTGTTAATTTAAGAATAACTCTGTTTTAAAGTATAGAGGTTCAATACGATCACAAAATACTCTAACTCTATGGGAATTGTTATCTCAGCGCCACCTGTAGAAGACTCCTGCCAGGGACAAAGTGCACTAGCTGACTCCGGCCCGTCTTTAGCCTCATCCTTGCCAATTAAAGAGGTTGTCTTATCTAATTACCATGTGCCAGTGAATCGCCATTACTGGTTCTCTATCAATGACCTCAGGATGCAGCTGGTTCTTATAAATTCACAAAGCATTCCTTCAAGAAAAGGAGGGTTAGTCTGGGTTTCCAATTGTGTGTGAACTCAGTTTCTGTAATATGACCAATTATGATCCCTCAACCCATGACATTACCAAATGCGTAGTCAATGATAATGATTTCTGTTCTGTTCTTTGCCTATAAAAATGAATTGCATTTTCAATTCTGGGTCTTTGGCTAGAAGCTGAGGCAGCCTTATTCTCAGGTTCATGCCCTGTTAGTAAAATGTATCTTGCTTGGAGAAACATAGCTCAGTTTGCCTTTTTTTGTTAGATTTCACTCTTGACAGAAGTTGGGGGACATATTCAGTGGTATTATTTGAAAATGGCCGTTAAGTTTCAGGGAGACTTTTTTCCGGGCAAGGTAAGATAAAATCTCACCTATCAGAGACTAGGGATCGAGGAGCAGGGACCAGGTTAGGACATTAGGAGCTGGAGAGAATGGCTGGAGTACAGGGTTAGAAATGACCAGGAGTTTGCACTATACTCATTGGCCCTTTCCAGGCATGCCTTACCTCAGAGGTATTACAGCTATGGTTCTAGACCACTGCAGTAAAATGAATATTGTAATAAAGCAAATCACATGAATTTTTTGGTTTCCTAGTGCATATCTAAGTTATGTTTACACTATACCATAGTCTATTAAGTTTGCAATTGTATTATGTCTAAAAAAATTGTACATACCTTAATTTAAAAATATTTTATTGTTAAAAAATGCTAACCATCATCTGAGCCTTTTGTCCTGCCACTAGACTTTGATGACTCTGGAAGAGAGAGAGTCATGCTGACTCTCACAGGTAAGGAGCCAACTGTCAACTTGATAAATAACAGGGGGAAAAAGTGAAAGAAAAAAATCAAATTAATCAAAGCTCATTTTATTTTAAACTATATACTGAATGGACTCCAGTGTAGCCATGACTGAGCTGACTAATCTTACTATATGTTTTAACACATAATTTCAGACTTATTTAGAGAAAGGATTAGATTTGACTAAATTTTCTTTTACCCCAGCTTTTCTTGTATTTCCTAATTGAAATGATTGACAGCTGTGGTTTTCTAGATGGAAGTCCACTGTACAAAACTCAACCTATCAGGGTCAGAAAGGAGTTCAGAGGTCTTGGAGTTATACCTGTTCCAGAATTAGAACCTCCTTTATAACTTTTCTAACAAGTGGCTGTCAAATTTCTACTTTAAGTCACAAGGAACCCGCTATGTCTTTTCATAGCCAATTTTTGCCAGCTAGGCCAGAAGAGTAAAAGCTTTTATAGGTTATTCCAGGATTTTTAGTACTTTTCAAATTTAAATTGGTGTTACACACACTATCACCTCGATGCCTCACACATAGCAGATGTTCAATAAATGTTAGTTGATGCTAATGTTTGTCATGATATGCAATATTCATATCAACTCTGAAGACATCAATGCTTTAAAAGATGTTCTCAGATGACTTCAACTTCTAAATCTGTAATATTTTGATTTACGATTCATTGGTATAGGGGAATGCTTTCACCTTTGCTGATAGAAACTCCTCTCTACCTTAATAGAGAGAGGCATGAATTATTATGGCCTCAAACTTTACCTGAGATCAAAGAGATTCTTTGAACTTAATTGAACTGTTTCTAAGATGATAATTAGCAGGACTTGTTAAAGAACTTGGAAGCAGATAGGCTATGCAACAGATAAATTGTTAGACTTGTTTCAGGAAGACCTGAGTTCATATTCTGCCTCAGACTCTTCCCATCCATGTGACTCTGGGCAAGTCACTAAACCCCTGTTTGCTTCAGTTTTCTTATCTGTAAAATTCAAATAGTAATAGCATCTATGTCACAGGCTTGTTGTGATGATTATATGAAATAATTAGTTTATAGCACGTAATCATTAAAATACTATATAAATGTTGACTTTTTTATTGTTTTATTTTTATTATCATACACTTCTTTTGTTGGTGTTGTTCAGTTATTTTCAGTCATGTCTGACTCTTTGTGACCTTATTTGGGGTTTTCTTGGCAAGGATACTGGAGTGGTTCGCCATTTTCTTCTCCAGATCATTTTACAGATGAGGAAACTAAGGCAAACAGGGCTATGTCACTTGCCCAGGGTCACATAGCTAATAAATGCCTGAAACCGGATTTGAACTCAGGAAGATGAGTCTTCCTGACTCCAGGCCTGGCACTCTATTCACTGCATACCTAGCTTCCCTTACGCTCTACTACCACATACTTAAAAACCTCCACACCATCAGAACTGGACTTTTGTGGAGGGATTAACACAGATATCCAGTGCAAAATTTCTACACTGACAGATTTATCATTTTATCATTAATATAATTTCCTAGCAATATAGATTTCTTTTTAAGGCAAATGACTAGACTTATTTGACTGCCTTGGTGATGACTCAAATAACAGAATCTCAAATAGTTTATTCATTTATGCTCATTGTCTTAATGATCCAACTGGATAGATTGACAATGTGCTCTACATATAAATTGGTCAGTGGCAGAAATTAGTTGTCAGCCTTAAAAGAGGTAATTTTGTGTTTTGCACACAAGAAGTTGGGGAAGCTAGCTGGCCCCGGAGTCAGGAGAACCTGAGTTCAAATCCAGCCTCAGACACTTACTTGCTGAATGACCTTCGGCAAGCCACTTAACCCTGTTTATCTCGGCCTCCTCATCTGTAAAATGAGCTGGAGAAAGACAGCAAACGACTGCAGTATCTTTGCCAAGAAGATACCAAATGGGGTCACAGAGGATTGGACATGACTGAACTGACTCAACAACAACATAGGAAGTGAATTATCAGTTAAATAAATGAATGAATCTACACATAGTTCATAAATCTATGTGGCTACAATGCATAGACCAGCATGATTTCAGAAGAATCAGAATTGCAAGGGCAATGGGAAGACAACAAATCAATCAACAAACATTTGTTAAACATCTGAAATTTGCCAAGCACCTTGCTAGATACTAGGAATGCAAAAACAAAAGCAAGACAATCCCAGACCACAAGGAGTTTACATTCTGCTGGGAGAAAACAACGTTTATCCCTAAAAGTGGCATAATGTAGGGAGCATGATGGCTTTAGAATCTGGGGTTCAAATCCTGTTTTTGACACTTTGATCTGAGTCTTAAAAGAAGCAACTGACTGCCAGAGGTTGAGGTGAGCAGAGAAAGTATTCCAAGCATGAAGGATAGCGTATGCAAAAGCCTCCAGGCAGGATGCAATAGGATGTATAGGTAAGAGGGTAAACCTGAAACTTGAAGTTCTTTCTCTCCTCCCATGTGCTTCAGTATCTCTGGTTACCTTTAAGATTTAGCTCAAGTGCTACCTCGTATAAAACGTTTACCAGTCTCCTCCACTCCCACCCCATCCCCAGATTCTAGTGCTTTCCTCTCTAAAGTTTAATACTCCTATCTCCTCTAACAGACTACCCCAATAACTTCTTTCCCCCTGTTGTTGTCTTCTATTGCTGCTCCTCCTTCTCTTCCTCCTCCTTCTCTTCTTTTTTCCTCCTCCTCCTCCTTCACCTCCTTCTCCTGCTTCTCTTTCACCTTTCTCCTCTCTCTCATCTTTAATCTCTCCCTATCCATGGTTTCTTTCTTACTTCCTACAAACATGCTCAAGTCTCTCTCATTCTTAATAAAAACAAAAACTAGAACCTCTCACTAATCTCTACTATTCCTGATCCTATGTCACTTTTCCCTCCTTTTTCAGCTAATGTCCTTGAAAAAACCATATACATTTGGTGCCTCTACTTCCTCTTTCCTCTATCTCTCTACTAAACCTTCTGCAATCTGCTTTCTGACCTCATCAGACTGCTAACACTATTCTCTACAAAATTACTAATGATCTCTGAATTCTCACATCTAAAGGACTTTTTAAAGATCTTTATCCTGCTTGACCTAAACTACAGTGTTTTTTACTATTGGCCAACCTCTCCTCATGTCTCCTCTCTGGCAATTTTCTTTTGGCTCCCCTCCTCCCTCTCTGTATCAACTCATTACACTTTGTTAGATCTTCATCTATACTTCATGATACGCTATATTTCATGTGATGATGCATGCACTGACTCCCAAGTCATCTCATTCTCTGTATTGTGGACAGTCCTAATTATTAGGAAATTCTTCTGTATAATTAGCTGAAATCTACCTCCTTGTAGCTTCTAATCACTGGTCCTATTCCTCTATTCTATGGCTAAACAAAATAAATCAAAACTTCTTACCGTAATCAATTGCTTGAATAAGCTATGATGTCTCCACTGTCTTTTCTTCTTTAGGCAAACTTTCCAGCAATAAAATCTTAGGATCATGGATCTATAGGTGGGAAGGGAGTTAGGGGACAAGTAGTCAAACTCTCCTATCTCACTAATGAATACTTGAATGAAAAAGAATTTTAAAATGTCTATTATACTCAAGACACTGTATTTGGTGCTAGAGATACAAATACAAAACTGAGGTAGTACCTGCCTTCGAAGGGCTTACATACTAAAATATAGGGGGATGGTGCCCAAGAAAGTGAGTTCTTCTCTGAGGAGTCACACAAAAGGTTGACTAGAGCCATAGGGCAGTTGAAAGTCACTCTCTTCTAAACAATAGGGTTAATTACTTAATCACTGTTTCAGGAGGAAGAAGTCAAAGGGGAAGGGAGGGAAGATGATGCATGCAGTCAGGGCAAGATGACAAGATGGCCCAAGATGTAAAGTATTTAATCATAATTTGAACCAGCTAGATATCGATAATTTGGTGAGTTTATATTCCCTCACTTATTAATCAAGTTCAGCCCCAGGCTACTTACCTCAAGGAACTTATAATAGGGGTAAACCACACTTAGCATGGAATTGTAATTGGGGAATAGAGTTTTGGATTGTTGAGTCACAGGGCAATTGATTAATGCACTCTTTCCAGAATCAATGGTTGTATTGATTTAATAGGAAAACTGAGGCCCAAGGAAGTTAAATGATTTGCTCAGGGTCATATGATTAAGCTCAGGTCAGCTTAAGTAGCTGAGTGGAGATTTTAATGAAGGGCCTTTGATTACCAGTTCAGTCCTCTCTCTGCTGCAAGTTCCTTCAACTAACATTCATATAACATAGTGTCATGTCCCTCAGATTTCCCTTAGTTGTTGTTTTTTTATTCCATTAATTTATTTTTTATTTTTAGTTTACAACACTCAGTTCCACAAGTTTTTGAATTCCAAATTTTCTCCCCCTTCTTCTCCTCCAACTGCCCCCCCCCCACCGATGTCATATAATCTGGTATAGGTTCTACATATACCTTCACATTAAACTTATTTACACAATAGCAAAATTGTAAGGAAGGATTATAAACCAATGGAATGAATCATGAGAAAGAAGAAACAAAACCCAAAAATGAAGGAAAAAAGAGAGTAAATAGTTTGCCTCAATCTGCATTCAGATTCCATGATTCTTCCTCTGAATGTGTCTTTTGGATTCTCTTGGAGCTGTCTTTGAACCTTGTATTGCTGAGAAGAGCCAAGTCTATCAAAATTAGTCATCACAGATACCCCTTAGTTGTTGCTAAATGAGATGGGAACTGTCTGAATATTAATGTTAGAATAAATTAATTTATTATCATAAATAGAAGCATATTTGTTATTCTAACATAAACATCTTCTTGAATAAAATAATAATGAATTAATAATTATAAAATATTATTTTATTAATGTTTTCAATTGGCACAACATCTATAAAGCCAAATTGCAAGCAAATAGTTAAAAAAGAAAACACCCCTAGTCTTACCTCCTACGGGGTTGTTTCATCATCTCTGGTGAATATGGGAGTTTCTTCCAATCCCATTTGGCTTTGGTCAGTTACACATAGACTTCAAAGGCAAGTACCTTCAACATTGTGGTGTTGCCCTCGATAGTTTCCTTCATCTCCCCATTTTCTCCCCAAACCCCTTTCTACTTTTGCCATTTTCTCTTCCTTACTACTTCCCATTCTTTCTACTTTTCCTATTGAGTTTTTTTTTAACTTTGCAAATTCAGCAAAAGGGATTCTTCTTTGTTCTATGGGAAGCCTCCTTGGTGGATGTAAATTTTAAGTTAGGATTTGGGAAAACACAGAAGTTACATTCTTGTTCTGCCATGTTTCTTAATTTCTTAATATATTAAGGGAAAAATAATCCATACACAATCCATTAACTTCATTTTTTTACACACTGGATAAAATATTTACCCATTCGCCCTTCCCTGAGTTGTTAATTAGAATCCAAACAGGATGTCTTACATTTTACCTCCATTTCAAAATTGACCTGAATGTACTTTTTATTTACTTATCTATACATTCCTTGTAACCCCTGCCCCAGTAGAATTTGAGTCCCTAAACAGCAGGGGACATTTCTTTTATGTGCCCAGCACTTGGCACAATACTTGGCACTGGGTAGTGATAAGGTTTGGACCTGGGATTTCATTGATACAGAGAATTCTGAGTAGAGGAAACTCTCTCTACCTATAGCAGATGTTTAATAATTTTTGTTGAATTGAACTGAATTCTATCCCTATTCCTTCTGTGGGTTGCCAGAAATGAAAGGGGAGAAGCAAGAGGCTTAGAGATTCAGGAATTAGACACAGTTGTATAGAAAGCGGTCAGTTTGGAAAATGGGGCTGTTATTATTTCTTTGTAAACTTCTCATTTACAACTGTTGCTGCTATTTTTTTTTCCAAAAGAAGAAAAAAATTTGGGAGGGGGCTCATCCCAGGGGGCCCATACTTGACACTGATTTTGCCACAACTTCAAACCAACCAAGAATGGGTTAAGTTTACTCCACTTTCCATTTTCCTTATGAAGATCCTTATCACAAGAACACATTAATCTTGTGCCATTTTCTGTTTTCATTACAATCTTTGTCACAGAAGTGAAGCATCAGAATTTTAATGCCTCATATCTCCTGTGAAAGATAGTAGAATTCTCCACTGTTGTGACCTTTGCAGTGTTCAGGATTTAGATTTGATCTGGAAGATGATGATTAATGATAATTACAATAATTACACGAAGGGGCTAGAAATATAAATTGTCAAATGTTCAAAAGAAGCCACTCGAAACCTTTAATAGGATCTTGAACAATCTCTGTCCAAATGAACCCCACTTTCCTTCCTCCCTCAGGCCTGACCCTCCATCTCTCAGTGAATAGAATTTGGTGGAGACTTGAGCCAGGTTGCAGCCAGGAAAATAAAAGAGCTGTGATTTGTGAGCCATGTTTTAGTTATATGAAAGGAAAAAAAAAGAAATCAATTTTTAAATCAATAGAATGGTCCTTGCCCAAACAGCTTTGCTTAACAAAGAGTGAGCATTCCATAAAACAGGGCTTAGCTTTCGATTCAGATCATTAACTACGATTCCCATTAGGCGGGAGGTGCCACAGGGAAAGGGGATATTTACTTGTCTTCTCTGCTTTGGTTTCCTGGCTTTAAGTTTAGAAGGTATAATTCCCAAGTATTCTGGGCAAAGGGCTTTATTCTGCTTTTGAACCTTGGTACCTAGGATTCCCAAGCACAACATTAACTATGTGAGATTCTCCTTGCAATAGACCAAGGTCTCTTAGCCTGGTCAGTTGAATTTGAAAAATTCAACTAGGGCATCTTTAATACTAGAAGGTCCAGAATGTAAGAATTTCTGGAGGAAACAAACTATGTTGATTGATAAAATATGTGTTTGTTTTTTTATTTATGTGGCAATGAAAATAGAGATAATAGGATGAAAATGCTTATTTCATAGAAAAATTATAATATTTTCTGTCAGTTGATATGCTTAGTCCTTCTAGTGTTAAGGGGAGGCAGGAGGACCTGTGAATAAAGGTTATTAGTTTGGTATCTCTGGTGATATTATACCCACCCTATAATCTCTCAGAAACAAAGAAGTAAAAATGAATATCACGTAGCAATGCAGAAGGACATGGTAGGTAATGAGCAGCCTGCAACATATAAAGAATAAAGAGCTTTGAAGAACAGGAGTGAAGGATGTTATCGTTGACTGGTAGTTAGATGGTGCAGTGGATATGGTGCTGGGCCTGGAGTCCAGAAAACTTGAGTTCAAATCCAACCTTAGGGACTTACTTGTTGTGGGACCCTAGGCAAGTCACTTGACCTGTCCCTTCCTCATTTTCCTCAACTATAAAAAGGAGATTATAATAACATGTACTTTACAGGGTTGTTGTGAGTATCAAATGAAATAATATGTGTAAAGTGCTTAACACAACACTTGGCACATAGTAGGCTCCTGATAAATGTTATTCCCTGATTTGCTTTCTATGGAAATATACAATCAAAAAAGATGGGCTAGTCAGGTGGTGAGGGTAAGGCTTAAACCTTGGAAAGCCTGAGTTGATTCCTCATGATTGCAGGAGTAGGTGATGAAGGTCCCCAGCATGTTGGGCAGGCCTCTGTGACAAGCTTGGAAGAAAACATGATTTTTGTAAGAAAGGATGAGCAGTTATGGGAAGACTGTGATGTGCAAAATTAGAGGAGATATTCATATTGATTGAATCTGAGCTTCATTTGAATATGTTAAGTCGTAGAATCATAGGACACTAGAAGTGGAAGAGACCTTGGAGGCTGTGTAGACCAGCTCTTTCCCTAAGTATGCAACCCTCTAAAACACTCATGGCAGATAGTCATCCAGGCTCCACTTGATGACCTCCAGTAATTCCACTGGAGATATTACCTTCTAAGCCTAGGATATTTTAGTTTTGGATTATTCTAATTAGTAAAAAAAGGTTTTTTTTCTTTTTATTTGATCTAAATCTCGAACTCTGTAGTACCCACCCATCAATCATAGTTCTGCCTTTTGCAACAAAGAATAACTCTAATCCTTAATTCAATCATTCAACAAACATTTATTGTGTCTAACACATGAAGCATACTTTTATGGGCCAGAAAGACATCGAGTTTCCCTTAGACATGGTTCTTGCCCTCATTGACCTTATAGTCTATTAGTCAGATAGGATACCAAGACATAATTATAAAACACAGTTTTGAAGTTTAATTTCATTAGAATGTTGTAGCACATAGCATTAATGGAATTTGAGAAAGATAGCTTCCACTTACTAGGGTTATCAGGGAATATTTTGGAAGAAGTAGCATTTAGCTTAGGCTTTAAGAGATGGGTAGGAATTCAGCAGAAAAAGATAGGAGGAATAACTTGACAACTGATTGGGGACACAGGTGGAACCAGATGCCAAGGGTCATTAATTGTTGCTTCCTGCCACATCTTCCAGAAAGGTGTAGACTCACTCATAAATCACTGGCAGTAGTGGGGGAGTAAGGGAATGCTTAAATACTCTCTGAGGAAAAATGTCCTTGGTGGCATCAACATCTAGAACCAAATAGTTTATTTGAAAACAGCAATATTTAACTTTTTAGAATTAAAAATGGTATAGTTTTCCCAATATGCTTCTGAAACACTTCCAACCAGTGGTGGGATTCAAATGAATTAGCAAACTTTTCTCCACTGAAAATGAGCTGAGGTGTGGCTCCAGGCCCTGCCCCTACTAACAACCAGTTTCCCAAACTCAACCTAAAATTAGGTACTGGTTCTACCGAACCGGTGCCAGTGTGAACCAGCTGAATTCCACCACTGCTTCCAACCCAATCCAAACCTATATAATAAGCATTTGTTAAAACCTTACTATATGCAAGGCACTGTAATAGACTGGAAATACAAAGACAAAATATAAAACAGTCCCTGGTCTTCAATAAACTTCTTGTTTTAGGGGGCACTATGAAATGTAAATGAACAAGTTTACAATTGTTAATTTGAAGCAATGGAGGAAAACTGACTTGGAACATCAGGAAATGTTTTCTGTAGGAGGTTGAAAATTGTCTGGACCATGAAGGAAAGTAGATTTTTAAAGAGGTAGAGTGATGAGCGAATTCCACACATCAGGAACAGACTGTACAAATGCTTGGATATGGGAGATGTGATTTCAAATGCAGGGAATAGCACATAGCTCATTCTGACTGGTTCACAGAGCATGTGAAGGGGAATAACATGCAATAAATCTGGAAAGGTAAGTTAGACACATTGGGAGGGGCTTCAAATGCCAAACTCATGATTTTACCATCCTAGAAGCAATAGGAAGCAATGGGAGGTTCTTAAGCTGGAGAATCATATTAAAAAAATTAAGGAAGATTATTTTGGCAACCACATAAAGGCTAGATTAGAAAGGAGAAAGGCAGTAAGCTGGTATTCTTATAAGAAGAAATGCCCAAATGATAGGTAATGAGGGGCTGAAATAGTCTGATGGCCATATGAATAGACAGAAGGGAATAGAAGTGAGATATGTTGTAGAATAGAACTGATAATAAATGACAACTAATTGAATATGGGGAATGAGAGAAGCATTGAAGATGACTCCAAAATTACAAATTTGGTTATTGGAAGGTTGAGTTCCCTCACAAGAAATAGGGAAATAAATTTAGGGAAAATTATGAATTACAGCACAATCACCACCTAAAAAAACACAAGATTAAGTTGCCAGTACCAGCAGCAATATCTTAATATATGAATCTATTAACATTGAATCTCTGATCTTTGCCACAGACCACAACCAAGTTGAATTGGGTCTCTACCTCTTCTTCTTTCCTTCTCTAATACAATGGCCACACAGATT
Source organism: Phalanger gymnotis (assembly GCA_028646595.1). Lineage (NCBI taxonomy): Eukaryota > Metazoa > Chordata > Mammalia > Diprotodontia > Phalangeridae > Phalanger > Phalanger gymnotis. The sequence goes on along the minus strand of CM053624.1, from coordinate 192,095,356 downwards.
CCAAACTAATATTAAGAAAGTACATGTCTACCCATCCTGCTCCTTTGCTCAAGAAGGTTTGAGGGCTCTCTAATGCCTCTGGAATAACATACAAACTGCTCTATTTGGCATTTCCAGGCCCATCACAATCTAGTTCCATAGGCTGAAGGAAAACTGTACTCTCAGATGATGACGATTATGATGACAATGACAATGACGAGGATGATGATGATGATTATGATTAAAAATGAGTCTTAGAGAATCTTAGACGAAGGATGGAATGGTAAAGAATTCCTATAGTTGCTGTGTGGAGCCTGGATGGCAGCTGGAAAGCAAGGACTTGCCTAGGTCTCTCCCCCAGGCCCCTCGAAACACTGATAAAAAATGGCTCTGAACAAATTCTAGAGCTGCAGAACCCAAGGAATAGCAGAGGGAAGCAGGGCTCCAGCCCAGGACAGCATGGCTGGTCGCTGGGTAAGGTCTATCTCATGGAGCTGGGAGCGGACTGGGGTGGAACACAGCCCAGCATGGGCTGCGCCAGGACCAACCAGACTAGGAGCCGGGAAGAACAGGCGTAGCGCCCTGAATCAATGAGCTGTGGCAGTTACCAGACTTCTCAACCCACAAACGCCAAAGACAACAGAGAAGGTTAGTGGGAAAAGCTTCTGGGACAG
>CM053624.1:192065141-192094603 GCA_028646595.1 Phalanger gymnotis | reverse complement strand
GTATATGTTTGAATGGTCCGAAATCGCAAGGTATGAGAGATTCTCTAAGGAGAAAACAACAAGAAATTTATTTAGGCCCCACCGCAGCAAAAACTTGAACCAGCCTCCCCATTCCAACATCTTGACAAAAAGACTCCAGGCCCAGAAAGCCCATTTCACAAGGGCAACCAGGAGGCCACAGAAAAACAAGATAGTATCTGGCCAAATCATGTTCACTGGCCTCACGTTCCTGCTCGCACTCGGGTAAGCCCTGCTTCCGCAGCTTCCTGCCTCCACAGCTTCTGGCTTCCACACCTTCTGCCGCTGTCGCCACAACCGAAGTTGTCTCCCGGCTCACCCCTCCTAAGTCACCAATCCACACCCACACAGGTTTCACACCTGACAGGGCCCTGGGCCTGGGGCTTAGCACTTAACAGCTGAAAGTACTTCCACTCAAAAGAAACAAAACCCATGCTAATGAGACAATTTTGCTTAACAACACAAGTGGAAGGAGTTCATGGTTCAGCCACTGCTCCAGGGGCAGTGGAGGAAGTGCAGCTACAGAACTACAGCTGCAGTTGCTTCCAGCCCCAGGCTCACCTGGTGGGAGGCATTAAGTGGCAGATCAGAGCCGGAGTGCAGAGCCTGCTTAGATCTGAGTCCAGTACAAGTTGGCGATTCTTAGGGGAGGAGGAGCACTGGTGTGGCAGAAATAGCTCTGAAAACAACAGCACAGCCTCTCAAGCTAGTGACAAAGTATTCTGTACCCTAGAAGCAGTCATTACCCAACAAAAAACTCAAGGGTCAAGTGGTTGGCTGGGAACATGGCCAGGCAGCAAAAATGCACTCAGATTCAGACTCAGACTTTGGAATCTTTCTTTGCTGACAAAGAAGACCAAAACACACAGCCAGAAGAAGTCAACAAAGTCAAAGAGCCTACATCAAAAGCCTCCAAGAAAAACATGAACTGGTCTCAGGCCATGGAAGAGCTCGAAAAGGATTTGGAAAAGCAAGTTAGAGAAATAGAGGAAAAATTGGGAAGAGAAATGAGAGTGATGCAAGCAAACCATGAAGAAGAAATTAATGACTTGCTAAAGGAGACCCAAAAAAATACTGAAGAAAATAACACCTTAAAAATAGACTAATTCAAATGGCAAAAGAGCTCCAAAAAGCCAATGAGAAGAAGAATGCCTTGAAAGGCAGAATTAACCAAAAGGAAAAGGAGGTCCAAAAGATCACTGAAGAAAATATTACCTTAAAAATTGGATTGGAGCAAGTGGAAGCTTGCGACTTTATGAGAAATCAAGATATTATAAAACAGAACCAAAGGAATGAAAAAATGGAAGACAATGTGAAATATCTCATTGGGAAAACCGCTGACCTGTAAAATAGATCCAGGAGAGCTAATTTAAAAATTATTGGACTACCTGAAAGCCATGACCAAAAAAGAGCCTTGATATCATCTCTCAAGAAATTATCAAGAAGAATGGCTCTGATATTCCAGAGCCAGAGGGTAAAATAGAAGTTGAAAGAATCCATTGATCGCCTTCTGAAAAAAAATCCCCAAAAGAAAACTCTTAGGAATATTGTTGTCAAATTCCAGAGCTCCCAGATCAAGGAGAAAATACTGCAAGCAGCCAGAAAGAAACAATTTGAGTATTGTGGAATCACAATCAGAATAACACAAGATTTAGCAGCTTCTACATTAAGGGATTGAAGGGCTTGGAATATGACATTCCAGAGGTCAATGGAGCTAGGATTAAAACCAAGAATCACCTATCCAGCAAAATTGAGTATCATGCTCCAAGGCAAAATATGGACTTTCATTAAAATAGAGGATTTTCAAGCTTTCTCAGCAAAAAGACCAGAGCTGAAAAGAAAATTTGACTTTCAAACACAAGAATCAAGAGAAACATGAAAAGGCAAACAAGAAAGAGAAATCATAAGGGACTTACTAAAGTTGGACTGTTTTGTTTACATTGCTACATGGAAAGATGATGGGTATAATTCATGAGACCTCATTATTAGGGTAGCTGAAGGGGATGTATATTTATATATACATATATATATATATATCTGTATGTATGTATGTATGTATGTATAGACAAAGGGTACAGGCTGAGTTACATATGAAGGGATGATACCTAAAAGAATAAACAAATTAAAGGATAAGAGAGGAATATATTGAGAGAAGGAGAAAGAGAGAGATGGAATGGGGTAAATTATGTTACATAAAAGTGGCAAGAAAAAGCAGTTCCGTTGGAAGGGAAGAGGGGGCAGGTGAGGGGGAATGAGTGAATCTTGCTCTCACCAGATTTGACCTGAGGAGGGAATAACATACACATGCAATTGGGTATCTTACCACACAAGAAAGAAGGAGGAAGGAGATAAAAAGGGGTGCATGATAGAAGGGCGGGCAAATAGGGGGAGGAGGTAATCTAAAGCAAAAACTTTCAAAAAGGGACAGAGTCAAGGAAAAAAACTGAATAAAGGGGGATAGGAAAGGAAGGAGGAGAATATAGTTAGTCTTTCACAACATGAGTATTGTGGAAGAGTTTTACATATGGCCTATGTTGAATTGCTTGCCTTCTTAGGGAGGGTGGGTGGAGAAGGAAGAGGTGAGAGAATTTGGAACTCAAAGTTTTAAAAACAGATTCAAAAACAAAAAAAAAGTTTTTGCATGCAACTAGGAAATAAGTTGGACTACTTACTAAAGGACTAGTTCCTAAAGTTGGACTGTTTTGTTTACATTGCTATGTGGAAAGATGATGGGTATAATTCATGAGACCTCATTATTAGGGTAGCTGAAGGGGATGTATATATATATATATATATGTGTGTGTGTGTGTGTGTGTGTGTGTGTGTGTGTGTGTGTATGTATGTATGTATAGACAAAGGGTACAGGCTGAGTTAAATATGAAGGGATGAAGCAATGGGGCATAGAAATCTATCTTGTCCTACAAGAAAGTAAAAGAAAAGGGGATGGTGGGGGAGTGGGGTGACAGAACGGAGGACTGGCTAGGGAATGGGGCAATCAGAATATATGCCATCTTAGAGTGGGGGGGAGGGAAGAAATGGGGAGAAAATTTGTAATTCAAAGTCTTAGGAAAATTAATACTGAAAACTAAAAATATTAAACAAATTAATAAAAAATATTTTAAAAAAAGAATTCCTACAGTCTAATATTTTCATTTTGGACAAACTTGAGGCCCACAAAGAGGAAGGGAAAGGGATGGGAGTAAGAATTTATTAAGTACCTACTGTGTGCCAGGTACTATGCTAAGTGCTTTGCAAATATTATCTCATTTAATCCTCACAATATCCCTGGGAAATAATTGATTAACTCTATTTTCAGTTGAGGAAACTGAGGCACACAGATGTTAAGTGACTTGCCCAGAGTCACATAGCTAGAAAATGTCTGAAGCCAGATTTGAAATGAAGTCTTCCTGACTTCAGGTGTTGCAGTCTATGTATTTTAATTTGATAATAATAATCCCAATAACAAGAATAGCTAGGGCTATTTAGGGCTTTATGGTTTGCAAAGAGATTCCCCCTTCAAAACTGTAGTAAACACTGTCCCAGAGTTTGAATTTGAAGGGGATTTCGAATTAATCATGTAAGTCTGAACCGATTTGTACGGAGACCCTGTACTTCAGGAGTTTCTGAGTAGGGATGTATTTAATAAATTAAAACCTTTTAATGATGATTTTTTCAAAAAGCCAACATTGACATTTCCTAATATGTATCCCAATTCCCCCAACCTCCTGTAACCATTGAATCTTCTCTTAACATACAAACAGACAAAACCAACAGCAGTAATTTGACAGGGTTCGGTGGAAAGTCTAATGAAGCTGACATTGGAAGATCTGAGAGTAAATTTGAAGGAAGCTGAATTTAGAATGACAGGGCTTGAATTTGAATTTCAGCAATGCCTCATACTACCTGTGTGACCTTGGACATTGTTTCCTCTTCTGTGAAATGAGAAGGTTGGAATAGCAGTATCCCTTTAGTCTCTTCCAGCTTTAAATACATGATTTGATGAACTAAAGAATGACAACTCTTGGCAAGACAATGGACAAAACAACCACACCTGACAGGCTATATACTTGCCTGAAAGGCCTCATTTCATTGCCTTTAGTTCCTCAGCTCTTTTGGAGTGAGAATTGTGTTTTATCATCTGTTGTCCTGGATTAAAATTAGTCATTGAAATTACTGTTAAACTAGTTTCTTTTTTGTATTGCTTTAATTTACATTTTTTGTAGTTTTGTATAATGTTTTTTCTGGTTTTTTCACTTTGCTTCACATGAGTTTTACAGATCTCACCATTTTTCTCTTAATTTCTTATATTCAGCCCTTCTTCCAGCACAGAGGTAGAAGATGGTTTAGGTAATACATTGTGTGGCCCGTAGAAGTGGGGCTTTTTTGGAACTCCTGAAGTGAATGACAGATGATTACATTGACCTTTTCTCCAAATGATTTAAGAAAGGCAGAAAATGGGAAGGGAGCTGACAAGTGTGTGTGGAACCAAGATTAGTGGTACTAAAAGCAAGAGGAGTAAATGTAAGAGAGTAGAGCTTATGGTAACAACAATTGAGCAGACTCAGAAAGAAAGACTATAAGGGTAGAATAAACAGTATAACTAGCCACAGTACCCTGAAAGTTTCATCTAGACTCTTTCTGCTTTTTGTGAGTGGGACTGTTTACAAGTGTTCTATGTTGGTCCATGGTCACAACAAGCGGTCCTCACTGGAATCAGGGGAAGAGACAGTATTAAAAGCTCTAGTTGAATCCAGCCTAGAACTACCTATCTTAATTATATAACAGAATTTGTATGCAAGTGCTCTGGAGAAAAATGTCCAGCAGTGGGCATTGGCTATGTGTTAACAGTGTCCCAGTTCAATCTAGAACTCAATTCTCTTCCAGCCTATTGGATGGTGTTTTGAAATGAATTCCTATGTTATATGGGATCTTGGACTACCTGGCCTCAAAGGTTTCTTCTAACTCTAAGATTCTATGTTTAGGGAGAATGTGGCCCTGTGCTTCTGTGTATTCCTATCTATCGTATATTTCCTTCCTTTGAGAGTTGTCTTGCTCTGGGTTGGCCTAGATTATATCTCAGAGGATAGAGGTGTAGGTAGGGGAGATTTATTCCCTGATATTTAACTGGAGCATGACCATTTTAGGTCAAGTCTCCACAGCCAAAGTGCTACAATTATCTATGTAATCTCCTTTATCCTACATTTTGCTTCACTGGTAGAGATGAGGCCTTGGAGAGATCTTGAACTCCCAGTCAATTAATGCATCAATCCAGAAACATTTAAGTCCCTAGCCTGACGTGCTGCTGTGCTATCTTATTCCTGAGTAATATTCAGTGCATGTAACCACGAATTTGAGGAAATCCAGAGGTGTGACAGTTGACCACATAACCTGAGTCATCTCTTCTGTATTAAACTGCATCCTGATTATTTGAAAAGCACCATTCTTTTGATCAGCTAGTAGGGTCATGTTTGTGGGGTCAAGTATCTCATTATTGCTTGTATTTTCTTCCAAATAGATTTTGACCCTTGTTTCATTCAGTTGATTGGTTTTTTCTGGCCTACTCCTGTACTCTTGAAAATAAGTCCTGCTCTAAACACCTAAGACCTAAGAGAAATCAGTGCATCTAATGGAAAAATTTAATATACTCCCCATCTTCTATTTGTGTATATGTGTACAAAACTGTCTGTAGGGACCTCAGAGGATAAATGTGGGCAGATTATGTTCCCTTGCTAGAAAGAGAACTGCTCATAAAGTGAAGCAAAAATTGGATTGAATCCTCCCCCTGCCAATTATTAACTCTGTGGTCATGGACAAATCCCTTTGTCAACCAACCAATAAGAATTTATTTATGCAGTATCTATTGTGCGCCAGGCACTAGAGACAAAAAATGAAACATTCTCATTCTGCATCATATTTTCTATCTGAACCTCTTTGACCCTTTGATTCTGTATCTGTAAAATGGGGATAATATTGCTTGGAATACTTTCTTCATAAGGTTCTTGTGAAGAAAAACCCTTTATAAAGTAATACATAAATGTAAGCTGTTATTATGAAGCTAATATTGGAGGAGTAGAGAGGGAATTAGAAAGGAGTTCTGGGAGAATAGAAAGAGGGAGTGACTATATTAGGAAATGTGAGAGATGACAATTTAAAATTTTCAGGTATAATATACTTTACATTTGTGAAGGATAGCTACTGATTTTGGAAAACAACCTGACTTAAAAGGTTTACTACTCCTTTGACACTATTTTTGATATAAACAAATATCTCTCAATTCTTGTAGATGGTCAGTTCATTTATACTAATTTGGAAATATGGTCCTAGATTACCTTCACATCTGATGTGGCCTAAATGCCTCTCAACCAAGAATGAAACCCCAATGAACAGTATTGTTAATCAGTATTTTCTATCGTCGGTTGCTGTCACATTATTCATGAATGACAACAACAAAGTAGATGCATTTATTACATGCTTACTGTGTGCCAGGCACTGTACCTAGCACTAGGGATAAACAGAAATGTAAAAGACAGGGTAGGGACGATCTTGTTTACTGCTCTCAAGAAGCTCACAGGCTAATGGGGGAGACAACATGTGAACAGCTATGTGCATATAAAATAAGGACAGGATAATCACCAGAAGAAAGACACTAGCATTAAGGAGTATGAGAGCATCTTCTTATAGAAGATCAACATTTGAGGGGAGCCAGGAGGTGAAAGTAAGGAAAGAGAGCATTTCAGGTATAGGGGGCAAACAACGAAGATGCTCAAAGTCAGGTGATGGAGAATCTTTGTGCTGAAAAGTCAGGAGGCCAGGGTCACTGGAACACAGTGTATGTGGAATGAATAAGGTTGAATGGAAGATAACCTATAGTGAGGAAAGCTTTGTGATGTGGAGACCAACCAGCAGCTTATTGAAACAGTCCAGAGGTAGTACAATGAAGGCTTGTACCAAGGTGGGACAGTGCTAGTGAGAGAAATGTTCAGTGTAGAGGCATATATAGTATATAGGAGAGATGTCCCTGAGGCAAACTCAACAGGACTTGGCGATAGGTGGCTATGGAGATGAGACAGAATGGGGAGCAGATTTCTTCAGTTAGAGAGAGACCCTCTTTTTCTCTTTCTCTAAAGCTGTATGAGATTGGATTTGACCAAAGCATCCACTGGTTCCAGTCTGCATGTCTCCAGCAATGTCTTTCTTATGCTCTACCTGTTACTCCACTGATCCAGTTTATCCTAAAACCTAAGCAACTCTCTAGCTTGGATTAACTCATGCAGATCATTAGTATTCTGTCTGCCCAGGAGCAGAAATTTACTGAATAGTATCCAACTCTACTGAAAGAAGTAAAAGACCAGCTCCAAGAGCTGAGTAGAAAAAGGACTGAACTTTGGATTTGGAATCCTTGCTCTGCACCTTAGTAATTATGTGGACTTGGGCAAAACACTTAACCTTGCTTGGCCTCATTTTCCTCACTGGTTAAAATGAGAGATTTGGACTATTTAACCTCTGAGATACTTCTAATTCTAAGTCTCCAAATTTGAAAAGTCACATTATAGTAGAACTTGGCTTTCTGCGCTTTTGTGGTTTTCCATTTTTCCTTAAACTTCAACTACCTCTGAAGAGTTCATCTCAGGGGAAGGAAGGAAAAAAAAAGGAATGAAGAAAAGAAGGAAAAAAAGTAAGGAAAGAAAGAAACATTTATTAAGCATTTACTATGTGCCAGGCACTGTACTAAGTGTTTTACAAAGTTATCTCATTTGATCATCAAAACAACCGTAGGAGGTAAATATTGTTATGAACCCTTTTAATATTGAGGTAACTGAGGTAGACAGATGTTAAATGAATTTCTCAGGGTCACACAGCTAGTAGACATCCCAAACCAAATTTGAACTTGCATTTTCCTGACTACAGGTCAAATGTTTTATCCTCTGTTCCTCCTAGGTGTTTCCATATGCATATCATACGTGGTATGTATATCTGTCTATCTGTCTGTCTATCTAGCTATCTATTATATATGAAATTCACATATTTGTTGTTGTACGTGTCTGTGCATGTGTGTGCCTGTATGCACGTGTGTGAAGAAGCCAAAGCTATGCTAGAGCTGCTCAAACCAGCCAGATGATTGTTGAATTTTTGGTGTGAGCATTTATATTTCAGAAATCAGTAAAAACTATAAATCAGGCCTTGATTTATTGATTTTTCAAGACTTAATAATGTAATATAGAAAATATTAATAACATAGAATAAATTTAAATGTATGTCATGTGTACTTCCCCATCCTGAGACTATTGTTAAGCATTTACCAGAAGCAGCTTGACGAATTCCTTTAAAATAAATTCCAACAGAATGGAGATTATGCCATGTGTTTCTTGTAGGATACCTAGCAAACGCCACCATTACTGAAGCTCCAATCTTTCAATTCATCAAGCTTGTGTGGGTCAGAGACCACTACTCACATTAAAAACATACAGAGACCGTTCTTGAGAAAAGGCAAAAAGGAGTTTATTACTTTCTCATGAGAAAGGACACACCCCGGCAAGTGTGTGTGTGTGTGTGGCATATAGCTCAAAGCAAGTTATATAGACACTAACACAGAGTTCCCCCACCCTCTGCTGGCTCCTCTTCCCATTGACTAGGTTTGGAGCTCACATTCTAAATGTGGAATCTTTTCCCAGCCACAGAGAACAAAGAACAAAAAGACAGGCATGAGACCAGGGACTAGTATTCAGCAAAAAGGGAGAAAAAACTAAATAAACAGGACCTTGCAGGTGTCTGTCTACTGCTGTAATTTCTTATCTCTACTTTCTCAGCAGAGCAGTTTCTAAAAATATAGAAGGGATGAAGGGTGGAGGTGGATGGTAGGAGAGGTAAGGTCTTGTCCCACACTGAGGGGGTTTTACTATTTCAGCATTTCACTCAAACCTGTGGCCCTTTCTTGTTTTGGGTAGTTATTTGGCATATTGCTTTCCTTGTAGGTATATCTATTGAGAAACTGCATAGAATTTGGGAGCTGGGAGAGACCTCGAACATCAATGATTCTGATTCCATTATTTTATATTTTTTTTAAAAAATGATATTCTAAAATCTCTTAATGACATATTTTAAACATAAAATATAATTTAAATATCACATTGATATCATTTATTTTTATGTAATTTTCATTGTTCCAATGTGTTCCTCCTCTCCTCCTTTTCCTAGAGAGCCATCCCTTTTAATTTTTAAAAAGAGGAGGAAAAACAAAACACAACTAAATAATATGTTATTAAAAAATGTCTAACAGAATACTACATGTAATGTCCTACAACTATAGCTCCCTACCTTTCCAGAGGAGGGAGCGGGGAATGTCTGCTCATGTCTCTTCTTTGGGGCCAAACTTGATTCCTACCCTAAGGACCCTGGGATTCTGATTGCCCCACCTCATAATTCCCATCATCTCAATGCCATATTGCTGCATATTCTCCCTCGCCAAATCAATCTGCTATCCTCTTTCTAACTCTAGCTCTGAGAACAGAAATAAAATCAACACCACCATGCCTGGAAAGAACTTATCAATAAAGTGCTCTATGACTCCAGTCATCATTCCTTCTGACTTCCATTTCAAAATCTTCCTTCCTCCCTGACCATCATTCTCCTATAGATGCTTGTCTTCTCATATTAGAATGAAAGCTTTTTGAGGGAAAGGACAATCTTGTTTGCTTTTATTGTATCCCTTGGCTTTAGCACAGTACCTGGCATATAGTAAGTGTTTTATCCAGCCATGACCCATCTATCTATCCAGCTTCACAACTTTCAATTTTGACTGTTTTCTTATTTTCATTTTACGTTGATATTTCCATTATCTTAAAGAGGGGGAGACTGAGAATCTAAATGACTTGTCCAATATCGCATAGACAGATAATTAGGTGCCGAAGTGAAGACAGTTTTTCTTTCTATTACTATTCTCCCCACCAAAAACCAAAACCAAAACCCCGAAACCTATTCTCTTTCACAATCTTCCTGACAAGCCACTTTTTTCACAGCCCCTAAAACCTCACCCACATTGAAAACCAAAACTTAAAAACTTCTTACTGCTGCTCATTAATCACCAGTTGGGGTGTTGTATGTTGGAACTGTGTATCTTTCTGATTTCACTTCTAAGCCCTTAGGGCAGAAACCTAGTCTTCTTTGTGTCTCCCAGAGCATCGAGTACACTGTCGGAGCTCAATAAATAATTAATTCCACCAATAATAGTGGGCTGCAGTGCCTTCCAAAGATGCTTCCTTTTCCCTATTCTGTGAAACGGTCGTTATGGGTTTTTCACTATCAAAACAATGATTAAGCAGCTTTGGCGCGCTTTATGTTCAGGATAAATGTGATTTCACTAATGCACACTTCCATCACTCTCTACCCCCCTCACACTCACATTTTAATGATTTCTAATTAATATTGGAATATTTTTTGAATAATTCATGTTTTTAAACAAGAAAGGTTGGAATAAATTTGTGTCAATCTGTTTGTGTATTGCAGCACTACGCATAACAAACAAACACAGCCTGATTCCTGGAGGGAGGGAAGAATGGAAAGGCAGCAAAAAGGAAGGGGGGGGCAACTAAATACAAAAGGGAGGGTGGGGGCTTGTGGGAGTGAGATTTCTGTCACTGGAGGTTTTCTAGTTTGGACTGGCCATCACTTGTCTGCAGCAAAGGAAAGAGGAGGTTCTATAAATGGCCTTTTAAGAGAAGAAGCCAAGAGCCCTGGATTTGAAGTTAAAGGACCTGGAATGGAATCTTAACTCTGCCATTTAAAATCTGGATGACTTTGGGTAGGTCATTTCACTGGACTAAGTCTCAGTTCTTCATCTTTAAAATGAGGTTGTTAAGACTCCAAGGCCTTTAAAGACTTTGCTAGCTTCCAGAAAGAAGGACAAATAGCCATAAAAACAACAGTTTTAAATCCATGATCCCATGATCCTGATGGGAGAACAACGTTCTGATACTTCACCCAATGCTGTAATCATCGCTAATCCAAACTGTGAAGTTAGAAAAGAAGTTTGTGTTTTGCCCCAATGCTCAATATCATATTTTGTTTTCTTTTTGGCTGTTACTTTTGCCCACCAGGTGCCACCTTGCCCACAAGGTGCCCTAGTATAAATACTCCACTTTATTGTCCCTTATTCCCTGAGGGTTTTACAGTGCTAATGACTTGTATTGATCTCTTAGCCCTCTTGAGGTAAACATTTATATTTTAATTGAGTTCTCCTGGAGCTGCCATTCTTTACTCCAAATATTTGACTTGTTGTTTTACTGTTGGGTATCTCTGCAGGCAAGTGGAAGAGGGATTTATAGAACACTTTTCTTACCCTCCTAATTATATCACTTGCAAAAAACACTTAAAAAGAGCTTCGTTGTTATTTATTTGTTTTTATATCCTAGTTATTTCTGAATATTAGAGGGGCTAGGATCCTTCCCACAACCTTCCCTTGTAATAAAGATAAATGTTTAAGAAAAGATACTTAACAGAGACTGTCTGACAGTCTATGCAGGTGACATTATGTAGCCATAGTCTTCCACCTCTATAGTTACAGGAGGGAATTCCATTTCCTTATCTCTTCGTTGGAACCATTGGTCATTACATTTATTTAGGTTTGGTTAGTTTTTTTAGGTTTAGGTTTTAGGTTTAGTTTTGGTTTGGTTTAGTATTTTTTTTAAATTTATTTTAATCATTAACGTAGTAGCTGTGTGTATTTTTTTCTGGTTCTTTTTGCTTCATTCTGCATCACTTCTTAGAAGTCTTTCCATGTTTCTCTGAATTCTTCATCTTTATTTTTATGGCATAATATTTGATTATATTAACAGTCTGAATTTTGTTCAGTTATTCTTTAGTCAATGTGTACCTACTGTGTGTCCTTTTATTTATTTATTTATTTATTTATTTATTTATTTATTTATTTATTTATTTATTTATTTATTTATTGCTACAAAAAATAACAGCTTTGAGGCACTCTATTTTTCTCTCTTTGACTTCTTTGGAATATGTGACCAACCAGCAGTGGCTATGAACACTTCAGCAACAGATGCTGCATAATTCCAAATGTTTCACTTAATCTTTCTAGATATAATAATCATCCAATCAGGGGCCTAATTCAGAATGAAATTAAGCTTTGTGTTGTGTGCTGCTATGTTTCACACTGTTTATGTGCAAGGTCAGACCTCCTTGCAGTCTTTCCAAGACTGAAAGAACTTCAACACTTACAGATCAAGATTTGGAAGAGAAATTTCCTTGGAATTAAACACACTACTCAGGGGGGTAATGTTATTTTTTATGTTCCATAGCGATAAATTCACCTATGCTTTGACCCATGACTTTATTAGCATGAGTATTTTTTTAAAAGATGATAGAGACATTATTTCCTACTTACCTAGGGGATTCTTTGCAGAAAAAGGTAAAGAGTCCACCCAAAGTACTGAGGACTTTGCATTGGTCATTTTTTTATATCTCAGTAACATTTATATATTAGTAACATCTTTTTATATCTTAGTAACATTGGGATGCTTGGCATATCCATCTGTTGTCACCAACTTTCACTGCATATCTCTCTTTCTGTTTATACATATCTTCAATGACACATGTAACATGACTTTTCAGGAAGCCATAGTTGGCAACATGCTAGAACCCATCTAAACTTACTGCATTTTACTCTTTGGGTTATTTTTTAAAATTTTCAAGTTGTGTGTTCCTTGATTCTGTATTATATAGCATCATCGAGAGAATGTTGATGTTAAGGAAATGGGATTTTGTAGCATTGAGCATATTGGGATCATTAAAAGCATTGAGCAATCTCCCAAATTCCATTTAAGTAGATACTTTTCTTTTTTAATTATTGTTTTTTTTTTGTGGGGGCAGGGCAATTTGGGTTTAAGTGACTTGCCCAAGGTCACACAGCTAGTACATGTGTCAAGTGTCTGAGGCCAGATTTGAACTCAGGTCCTGCTGACTCCAGGGCCAGTGCTCTACTCACTGCACCACCTAGCTGCACCAAGTAGATGCTTTTCTACCACTCAATTCAGAACCTACCTCAATATCCTTAGCAGTGCTTGTTCAATACACACACACACACACACACACACACGCACACACACATGCACGCACACACGCACACAACTAGAAGAACTGAACCACATTTAGATTGAAAGTTTTTCTTGATAATCAAATAAGAAAGCACAAAACATATAAATATGAATAATATATACCTACTTACATGTGTATGCACACCTATTGTACCTGAACACATAACGTGGAAACACATAGATTCTGATAGTCTAATTTAACAATCTATCCATAAGTCTTTTGTATTATTTTTTGATCATGAATGATATTTTTCAATACTACTTCAGGAATCCTCTTAATATGCTCTTTCTTACTGAAGTCAGGGAATATCAAAATAGATGTTAACTTCACTTGGAAGATGTTGTTGAGTTCCTCATAGAGCTGCAAAAGATGTCATCTCATAAGTTGTGGTGATCTTCTTCTTTGCTTATGTTCATCATGGGTATGCCAAGGTGAAATGACCAAATACCCCGTTGAATATTTTTTTCTTTATGGTAAATGACAAAGCATGATGATGAAACACAGATTCATAAAAATTTTCAATTTGGAAAGAACTTAGAGGCCATCTGTTCAAACTGTACCTGATCAACAATCTCCTCCATAGAATCCTAATTAAATGGTCACCTAGCATTTATGTGATGATTTCTAGTGGAGAAGTTATAAGCTACCTTTCTGGTTATTGCCACATGCTTTATGCTTTCTGTTTTCTTTTGTAGTAAGAACGCTAATATGGATATGGTTCAATTTCTTCAGTAGGGTAAGGACTTGTTAGTCTTTTGATGGCAACCATTTATTAATTATACCACCAGTTAAATGAATGTATACATACAGTATAAAAACTGTTGTTCTGATCACCTCCTCTCCACCTTTTTTCTATCACTGCACCTCCATCATTTAAGAATTAGGACAGAACTGCATAGGACAGAACCATTTTTTCAAGGTATGGAGTCAATTTCATGAATCATTATGGGGGAAAAATCATCACCTGGTGGTCAACTTATGGGTAATGAAGGTTTTCCTATTTAGCTATGTTATTCTTTATACAACAGATGTATTGCCTATTGCTGGACTCACACTTAAATCCTTTCTAGATTGGCAAATCTTGTAAAAAGCTTGTCCTTCACTGATATTGCCTTCGAGAGCTCAAGGTCACCTTCTTTCCATGATGAAGGACTACAGAAGAAGCTTTGTAGAAGATTAAAATTCTATTCAAATAAACATTAAATCGAGCACCACCCTCAGGCACAGAAAGTTTTTGATTCTTACATCGTTTTTTATTCCTCTCAAGATCATCACACCTGCTGTTTTCAAGAGGCTAGTTTCATGTGACATTTGCTGATCGAGTAGCTTCGTTTTTTTTTTCCTTGTTCCTTGGAGGTGTGGGACAGACTTTAATATCTATCATTTCTGCCTACATTAAAGCACCACTAATGCTGTGTTAACCCTACTACTGGGGCCATTAGTGTGTGTCACTGTTAATTAGCAGCCAATAGAATACACATGCTAGCAACATGGTTCAGTGCGATTGATGGGGTCCTTTTGATTGAATCTCTATTGCTGAGCTAACTATCATTTATACTAATGATTTCCAAGTAGGTAGCAAAAGGGTAGGAGGGAAACATTTTAATTTGTTTTTCCCCCCACTATCTCTAAGAGTAATTTCACTTGAGAAAACACTCTGGGAAGAGACAGCTTCTGAATTTGTAGGGGTCTTTGGGAAGACATACTGTTATTAAATAACTGTATTGAGATAGGGAGTTCTGGTTTTCAGATATACAATAAAATTTCACTAGAGTGGAGACAGTCAAACAGCCTTCTGCTATGCACCAAACAATTTCTGTGGACATAGTTGCTCCTCCAACAAAAGGCTCTCAGATTGTTGTTGACTCTTCTAATGACAATGAAAACTGGAGAATGGAGTTAGAGTAAACACAACTGGACATACGACAGTTTTAAGAGAGATGGAAGGAGAGAAATTGGTCTTACATTTTCCCAGAGGACCCTGAGAAGACTGGATAGAATTTGGAAACAGAGAATGAAATCTTAATGCAACAGTTTCTCAGGAACTTGCAAAGTTTCAGAATGCACACCTTTTTCATTTTCTGTTCTTCAGCTTTGGCCTCTCTGTTTAATGTTGCCTCACACCATCTGAAAGGCCTTGTGTAGGGGTGCCCAAGGCTGTGGTGATTGCCCTTGAGTCTTTTAGGCCCTAAGGTCAATTAGAGCTCTCAATCTAAGAAAGAAATGGCAAGAGACAATATGGATGTCACAATAAACCAAAGTTTATTAACAGAAATATTTCTCTCTCTGGCTCCATACATCCACAAAGTAGATCTTGCCCATTTGTACAGAGCAGTAAGGCACCCTGAGGGAGCAGCGGGATGATACTTATGACCGGTGAGTCAAATGACTGGCACCACTTTTAATATCACTTATTCTTAGACCCCACTGGAGACATCCCAGGATCCTGAACTTAAGAGTCCTGGCAATAGCAGGCCTTACTTCTAACCCAATCCTCTTAGACATCAAGAGGGCTTCTTTCCTTACCACCAAGACCACAGATCAACTGCCACTCATTTGCACATAGTAAATGTTTTACATTTAAATATTTTTGCTGTTCATTCATTCATTCATTCTGGGAAGGAAAGTAATAATGTCTTAATTTTTAGCCTCAAAATCACATATTGTATTATCCCAGTTGCAATAACTTTTTGAATGAGTAATTTACTTTCCTTTATTTGGTCTTTGGGGAAATATTCCCAAAGAATGGATTGTTACTGAGGTGGATCCTAAGAGTTTGGCTACCTGCAGAGAGAAATTCAAAAGGGAAGGGAGAAAGAAAGAGGTTATTTCCTTTTCAAAGTTTCTGGAGAGCACCTGAGGGAAATAGGAAGCATGGTTTAGTGGAAAAGGCCTTGGACTTGGAGTCAGAGGAGCTAGTTTCAAATGCCGGCCCTGTTCCTACTACTGTGTGATTTTAGACAAGTCACTTACTCTATGTATAACTCACCTATTAAATGATGGGTTTGAACTAGATAACCCAAAGTCTAGACTGGATCCCATGGACCTTACATGACTTATTCTTCTACCAAATATTCTTGAAAGACATCACATGGTGTGAAATCACAACATTTCTCAATAGAAATAACATGCCAATTGCAGGTCAAGACTGAAAACTGAAACTCACCTCAATTTGACCATAGTGCCACCCCATTTCTGGTGAAGGGTATTATATTCTATCATTTATTTTCCATTAAAATAAACATGAACTCACCAACTTCATACTGCTGCTAACAAATATCCCAGAATGTTTCACTTACAGTAGGCCTTAAGGATAACTGAACACCACTCTCACTTTAGAGACCAGATTATGGAAGCTCAATGAGGGGAAATAACTTCATTAGTATAAGAGTCAGTACTGACAGCTTTCTCATCAAGATTTCTCAGGCTTTTCAGAAGGACATTTATGGTGGGGTAGGGCTAGAAGTATACTAATATATCAGTCATTGAAGGGGCTGAGTATAATACTGTTGTTATGAAGGCAGGGGATAGGTAAACATCCATAAGGAGAGAGATATGCCTGGTAGTTACTAACCTTATAATTAACTGAACTGGGCTTGAAAATGGAATCACTACTCATTCAATAAACATGTATTAAGTGGCTGCTACATGCAAGACATTGTGCTAAGGACTGCAGTTTTATAACTATATAAGAAGGAAAGGTTTATAACTATGTATAAGAAGGAAAAGACAGTTCCTTCCCCCAAGGAGCTCACAATCTAATGGGAGAGATAACAAGTAAACAAATATATACAAACAAATTATATATAGGAAAAAATTGAAAATAATTAAAAGAGAGAAGACATTAGAATTAAGAGAGGTTGTGAAATGCTTTCTGTGGAAGATGGGATTTTAATTGGGACTTAAAGGAAACCAGAGAAGCCAGTAGGCAGAGAAGAGGAAGCAGAACATTCTGGGTGCAGGGAAGAGCCAGTGAAAATATCTAAAGCCTAAAGATGGAGTGTCTTGTTTGCAAGGAGGCTGGTGTCACTGGATTCAAGCATTTAAGGCAGGGAACGAGGTGTAAGAAGATTGGCAAAGTGAATTTTGAGGGGAAAGAGCTAGGCTATGAAGAACTTAGAATTCAAATGAAGTATTCTGTATTTGATCTTATAGATGACAGGGAGCCACTGGAGTTTATCATGTAGAAAGGGTGACTTCATCAGACCTATGCTTTAGGAAAATCATTCTGGTGCCTGAATGGAGGATAGATTGAAGGGGGCAGAGACTTGAAGACTATAAGTAGGCTATTGGAATGGTTCAAGCATGAGGTGATAAGAACCTGTGCCAGTCTGGAGGCAGTATTAGAGGAGAAAAGGGGGCACATTCAATTGATATTGGAAAGATAACATCAACAGGCTTTGGCAATAGATTGCATATGGGAAATAAGAGATAGTAAAGACCTCAAAATGACATTTAGGTTGTGATTCTGAGAGACTGGGGGGTGGGGATAGTAGTGCCCTTAACATTAACAGGGGAGTTAGGAATGAAAGAGGGTTTAAGGAGAAAGACAATTTGATTTTAGACATGTTGAATTTAACATGTCTACTGGACAGTCAGTTCAAGATGTCTAAAAGAATTGGAAATGCAAAATGGAGGTAAGTAGAGAGTTTAGGAATGGGCAGGTAGATACGGGAATCATCAGAGTTTTGATGGTAAATCAATGGGAGCTGATGAATTCACCATTTGAAGTAGTAGAGGAGGAGAAGAAAAGGAGGCTCAGAGTAGAATCCTGTGAGATCTCTGTGGTTGGAGGATGTGACCTGGATGAAGATCCAAAAAGGAGATTGAAGGAGCAGTATGATAGGAGGCAAACGAGGACAGAGTTGTGTTCTGAAAAACCTAGAGAGAAAAGAGTGTCAAGAAGAAGAAGGTGATTATGTACCAAAGACTGCAGAAAGGTCAAAGACAATGAGGATTAAGAAAAGATTTGGCAATTAAGAAATCGTTGGTAACTTTGGAGTCATTTTTGGTGAAATGGCAATCATAGCTGACTAGTACAAAATGTTACCTTATTCAAATTTAGTCTATAAAATTGTATATATAAAAGTTTAAAACATTACATAGCAGGGTAAAGGGGAAGCTATACTCAAATGATATTGATTTATCAGCAGATTTTGCTATTCAACATAATAAATATTAATTGACTGTCTTTGAAAGACTCCAGTATTTTTAACAAAGAATGTTTTTATTTTATTTTTTGAATTACATATTAGAACAATTTTTAACTTTCATTTTTAATAATATTTGAGTTCCAAATTCTCTCCCCCATCTCCTTCCTCCTTGAGAAGGCAAATGCTTTAATATAGATTATAAACGTGTAGTCATGAAAACATATTTCCATATTAGCCCTGTTGCAAAAGAGAACACAGACCAAAAAACCAAAACAAACATAACCACCACTCCCCCAAAGAAAGAAAAAGAAGGAAAATTTTTAAAAACTGTGCTTTGATCTACATTAAGACTCCATCAATTCCTTTTGGAGGTAAATAGCATTTTTCATCACCAGTCCTTTGGAATTGTCTTGTATCATTATATTGCTGAGAATAGCTTTATCATTCAAAGTTGATTGTTATACAACATTACTATTACTGGGTACAATGTTCTCTTGGTTCTGCTCACTTTCCTTTTGCATCAGTTCATATAAGTCTTCTCAGATTTTTCTGAGAGCATCCTGTTCATCATTTCTTATAGCACCATAGTATTCCACCACAATCATTTACCACAATTTGTTCAGCCATTTCCAAAACCTCAGTCTTTTAATAACAACCATAGCTAGAATCTTAAGAATCTTATTTTAATAAGAATCATAACATTTATATGCCTCTTAAAGATCTTGAAAGCACTTTACACACTTGATCTTGTTTGATCCTTGCAACAACCCTGAGAGGTAAGTGCTACTATTATACCCATTTCACAACTGAGGAAATTGAGGATGAGAGAGGTTAAATAACTTTCTCAATGTCATATAACAAATAAATGCCTAAGGCAGGATTTAAACTCAGATCTTCTTGACTACAGATCTGCCACTATCAATTATGCCACCTATTTGCCTATCTTAAAAGGAATGAATGGATCTCTATGTACCACTTCCACCAGTGATGCATCATGACTCTGTATGTGGCATGCTTGGTGATTTTTATAATGAAATAGTTATCTAACAGATGGGTAGCCTTCTCTAGCATCAAAGTAAGATGAAAAACAATGTAAAGGAAGTCAAGAGACCTACATTCTAAAGTTCTTGTTTAGCTACAAATTTGATGTGTAAGCTTATGCAAGTCAATTTACTTCTTTGGGACATAGTTTCCTTCTTCGTATAAAAATCACGATAGGTAAAGAGCTGGAAAGATTTGCAAAGGTCATAGTGAGAGATTGTGTGGGGCAGTGGGTAGAGCGTTGCATGTGGCATCAAGAATATCTGGTTTCCATGCCTGTCTCAGATGCTCACTATCTGTGTGACCCTGGGCAAGTTATTTATCCTCTCTGACTTTTATTTCTTCTACAAAACAGGGCAAATAATAGCACCTATCTCATGTGGCTGTTGTTAGGACCAAATAAGATAATATATATAAAGGTTTTGGTAAACCTTAAAACGTGACATACAGAGTGTCCCAAAAGTCTTAGTGCAGTGTTAGGTGTTAATAGCTTATCATTAAGATTTTTATAAACTATTAAGACTTGACACTGCGCTGAGATTTCAATTGACTATTAAAGCTTAACCTCAGTTGTCTCAGGTATTAAAATGACATGATGCTCTTCTGCTTAGTGAAATGGTAATCAGCCAGAAATACAGAATACTTTTAGATCATTCATGGAATAATATAAGTTAAGTCAAAACAAATGTCATGATTATGTGTTTAAAGAGGAATTTTGAGACCATTTTAGTCCAATACCCTCATTTTATAGGTAATGTTTCCTCCTTCTAAGTTTTATGGGTAGTTGGTGACATGGTTGAGACTAGAAGTCAGGTCTTTGGTTTCCCAGTGAGGTCCATTATTGTGTTCTTTTATATTGCACTTCTTCTAAGAATTACATTCATAAATATGACTTTTGAATTATATTAGTGTGTTGAAAATTTGAGAAAGGATGTGCATTATGAAAATTGAAACTAATTCAGACAAAGTTGATAGATTTAATATTTTCCTGCTAAGGAATCCAAGAAACATCTAAAGAGATTAAATTACTTTTCCATAGTCACACAAGTAGAAAGCAACAGAGGCTGATTCAAACCTGACTCCTTGGGGCAGCTAGGCGGCATGGTAATTAGAGCACCCGCCCTGGAGTCAGGAGGACCCGAGTTCAAATCCACCCTCAGATATTTGACACACATACTAGCTGTGTGACCTTGTCACTTAACCTCAATTGCCCTGCCCAAACCTGATTCCTTTGACTCCAAATGCATCACTCTTTTCACTGCTTTACATTCTCAGGGTTTTAAACACAAGGCTGATAACCCCCATCCTATATAAATGACTTAAATAAAAGAAATGTAAATCCAAGTTAATCTTGCAATTGGAGGAAGAAATACATCAAAATGCTGGAGGGGGGTTTGAGAAAAATGCTGAAAATAGTGATTTTTGTCACACTGAAATATTTTGATTCATAAATGCTTGGCAGGCTTATTTTCAACCCCCCCTAGCAAATGTTTTGCAAAGATCAGCTGCCTGGGCCTACTCGCTTTGAAGAGTAAAATGGAGGCCTCCTTGAGTTTCAAGATGGGAATGAACATTGTTTTCAGTGAACTAATCATCTACCTGATCTCTATTGGAGTACTTTCTGAAGTTTCCAGCCTCCTTTCAAAGATTTGTGTATAGCTGTCAGTTTAATTTAAAGGCCCATTGCTATAACCCACTGCCCTTGGAAACTCTAGTCTGGTTAAATGACTGCATAGCAGTTTTGAAATCTGTTCTTTCACCCTGTAAAAAATCAGATTTCTGGCTGAGAAAGAGTCAGGATAAACTTTCATTAAAGCATTTATGTTTATCATTCTAAAGTCTGTAGGATGCTAACGTGCTCTAAGGCATAAATTACATTAAGCAAAGGCCTTTCCAAAGCTGTAAGCCAGTTTATTTTTTGCGATGCATAAATCCAATTATACTTGAGAACAATACAGTACATTGGAAAAATCACTTCCCTTGTTTCCTTAATTGGCAAAAAGCCACATTCCAGAGGCTGCACTTGCCCAGGCAAAGCTAATGTGACATTAGAGATTTGATTCAGGAAACACTGGAAAATACTTACCCAGCTCAGAGGTGGTGATGCTAGAGAAAATTTGGATGCATGAATTGGGTGCTCGGATCTCAGCTTGACTCAGGACCAAAGCTTCCTATTATAGAAAGCAAATCACAGGTCCTGGTGAGCAGATACCCTGGAATGTTATGAATGCAATTCTGCCTAGGAAGAGGGGGTTATGTCTATTATGTCAAAAACGCCCTGAGACAGATGACGCAGAGTCTCAGGCAATTGCTATGGTTGAGCTATAACCAGGCATATTTCAGAAATGTCTTAGCATCACTGATTTGCCTGTCCTGAAATAACGGCCTTTATACAGTGGGGATGGGATGATGGACAGGACAAACCTAGCTACAGTAATTGAGGCTTCTGGGGAAAGGAAAAATCAGATACATCTTAGAGCTTCTCTGACTGCCTTCCTATTAATGAGATAAGCATTTTGTATACTATTAATTCTGTAAATAAATGCATGTCCAAAAGGTCATTTTGTTGTTCCACTGTAGCTGACTTCTCTCTGGAGCCCATTGGGGGTTTTCTCGGCAAAGACACTAGAGTGGTTTGCCATTTTCTTCTCTATCTCTTCTTATAGGTGAGGAAACTGAGGCAAACAAGGTTAAATGACTTGCATGGATTCATACAACTAGTAATGGTCTAAGTTTGGATTTGAACTCAGGTCTTCCTGACTCCAGACCCAGTGAACTATCCCCAGTACCACCTAGCTGCCCAAAAAGATCGTTGATGCTCTTGTAAACTTTTTCTCTTGTAGATATTTTAATATATTTTCCTTCTTGGGGATTACATTTAGTATGTAGAAAAAAGTTCATGACATTTTGGTCAGTATATGAAGAAAGGCAGGGTTGTTATGTTTTCCTGTTCTATCATGAGACCCATGTCACTGGAGTCCTTTCTGCCCACTCATAGGGCCACAAGGCCACAATTCTAGGTCAGGTCCTCATTACTTCTTGCCTGGGCCATTGAAATAGTCTCCTAATTGATTTCTTTTCCTCAAGTCTCTCCCTCTCAAATTCTTCCTCCAATTTGCCACCAATATTCTTAAAGCATGGATTTCAGCATGTTT
The DNA here is from genome assembly GCA_028646595.1 of Phalanger gymnotis. Classification (NCBI taxonomy): domain Eukaryota; kingdom Metazoa; phylum Chordata; class Mammalia; order Diprotodontia; family Phalangeridae; genus Phalanger; species Phalanger gymnotis. The sequence goes on along the minus strand of CM053624.1, from coordinate 192,072,132 downwards.
TTTCCGTGCTCATAAAACACCAATGGCTTTCTTTAGTAACTTGGACTTTGAACAATGCAATTAATGAAGCACACAAATGGAAAGGATCAGTGTGTGCTCTTTTGCCATTTGAGTTGATCTACTTTTTAAGGTGTTATTTTCTTCAGTATTTTTTGGGGTCTCCCTTAGCAAGTCATTGACTTGTTTTTCATGGTTTTCCCACATCACTCTCATTTCTCTTCCCATTTTTTCCTCTACTTCTCTAACTTGCTTTTCCAAATTCTTTTTGAGCTTTTCCATGGCCTGAGACCAGTACATGTCTTCTTGGAGGCTTTTGATGTAGGCTCTTTGACTTTGTTGACTTCTTCAGGCTGTATGCTTTGGTCTTCTTTGTCAGCAAAGAAAGATTCCAAAGTCTGAGTCTGAATCTGAGTCTGTTTTCACTGCCTGGCCATGTTCCCAGCCAACTACTTGACCCTTGAGTTTTTCAGCGGGATAATGACTGCTTGTAGAATAGAGAGTACTTTGTCCCAAGCTTCAAGGCCTTGTGCTGCTGTTTTCAGAGCTTTTTCTACACAGCAAGCTCTGCCATACCAATGTGTCTCCTCGCCTGAGAACTGCCAACCCAGATCTCACCAGGCTCTGCACTGCCACTCAGATCCACCACTTAATTCCTCCCACCAGGTGGGCCTGGGGACCGAAGCAACTGCAGCTGTAGTTCTGTCGTCAGAGCTCCACCACCTCCACTGCCCCCAGGGTAGTGGCTGAACTGGGAATTCCTTTCACTCTGCCCCTGCAGTTTTTTCCCACTAACTTTCTCTGTTGTCTTTGGTGTTCGTGTGTTGAGAAGTCTGGTAACTGCCACAGCTCACTGATTCAGGGTGCTAGGGCCTGTTCTGCCTGGCTCGCTGTCTTGGTTGGTCTAGGCGCAGCCCACGCTGGGCTCTGCTCCACTCCGCTCCCAGCTCCGTGAGATAGACATTACCCAGTGACCATCCAGGCTGTCCTGGGCTGGAGCCCTGATTCTCTCTGCTATTTTGTGGGTTCTGCAGTTCTAGAATTTGTTCAGAGCCATTTTTATAGGTGTTTGGAGGGTCCTGGGGGAGAGCTTTAGGCCAGGCCCTGCTTTCCGGCTGCCATCTTGGCTCCCCCCCCAATATATTTTTCCCTCTCACCTCTTTCTACCCATCATTCTTTAAAAGAAAAACCAAAATCCTTGTAACAAATATGCATAGTGAGGAAAACAAATTCTTACATTGTCCATGTCCCAAAAAATATGTTTCATTCTACACTATGAGTCTATCACTTTTCAGGGAATGGATAGCATGCTTCATCATTGGACCTCTACAAGCTTTGACCGGAGTTCTTATGCCTTTCGAAGTTATTTGTAGTTACAATGTTATTGTTCTCCTGATTTTGCTCAAGTTTTATAAGGAAAAAAAATCAAAGCTATCTATAACCATATTGAAAAAGATCCAAATCACTAATAATTGTAGTAATGCAAATTAAAGCAAGTCTGAAGTTTTACCCATCAGAGTGGCAAAGTTGAGAAAAAAAGAAAATGACAAATGTTGGACAGGCTAAGGGAAAACAGGCACATTGATACACTATTGCCAGGGTTGTGAGTGCTCCAGCCATTCTGGAAAGTACTTTGGAACTGTGAGTCAAAAGTCACTAAGTACCATATACTACTGTTTATACCTCAAGGAGAAAAAAGAAAGGAAAAGCACCCATATGCGCAAAATACTACGCCACCTCTTCTGTCATGATAAATAATGGAAAAAATAGGGGAGTGCCCATCAATTACAGAATACCTAAACATATTATGGTATATGAACATAACGGAATACCATTGGTCCATTAGAAATGATGAAAGGAATCATTTCAAAGAAATTTAGAAAGACTTGAATGGACCTTTACTGGCAAGCGTTAACTTAAAAGACAGATCTGAAGAGCCCCCACTGATGTATTTCTTTTACCACTGAACCAAAGGGAACAGTACTTCATACTGAAGGCATTTAATTAAAATGCATAAAAAGATAAGTGACAAAATGTTTTCATGCGCATGAGGATGTATTTTCTATATGTTACTTTAGCACCAATGGGGAACGAGACTCATGCAGGGAACAAATGTGACCAAGGGATATTTATGGCTTAGTATGCATACAGACAAGATAAAGCCAAGGTACATATGCATCTGGGGCAACTCGTACCTCCAAAACCACAGATGTTCTTTGCTGGTATCATCAGAGGAGCTGTTTCCTCTTTTACACTGCATTCTCTTCTACACTATTCTCTCTTGTACACTGCTCATTGCTGGACATTTCTGCTGCTGGATGTCTCCATTGTTGCCCTATAGCTCTGCTATTTTTCTTTTCTGCAGATTCCTCTGATGACATTGCTACTCTTACTGCTTTCTGATGGGTACCTCCACTGCTGCCCTTGTTCTTTTCTGATATCCAGCTAATGTGTAGCCTCATCCCACAAGGTAAAAGAAAAAGGCTTTGGTAGTTCTTTAGTTTGATAGCCCCAGGGGACATCTTTGGCTTTTTTATAATGCCCCCCTCAAGTCCGCAGACCACATTGAGCTGGCTTGACGTTCTTCTATGCTAACATGAAAATCCAGTTCACTCTCCCTTTTGCCACTACCCATCAAGATAGTGCTCATGAAAGATGATTTCTGGTCCCCCTCAGCTGCTAGTGCCTTCCTACCACATCTCTTTCCAAGTTATCTTGTATCTCCTTTGAATACAGGTTTTGTATATATCCATGAAGGCAGCTAGGTGGCACAGTGGATAGAGTTCCAGGCCTGGAGTCAGAAAGACTCATCTTCTGAATTCAAATTTGGCTTCAGATACTTACTAGCTGTGTGACCCTGGGCAAGTTACTTAACCCTGTTTGCCTCATCTGTAAAATGAGCAGGAGAAGGAAATGGCAAACCACTCCAGTATCTTTGCCGAGAAAATTCCAGATGGGCTCGGGAAGAGTTGGACATGATTGAAAAACAAGTGAACAAAAACAAATATATGCATGCAGAAAATCTATATCTATTCTCTATTAGAATATAAGCACTTTGAGGACAGAATCTACTTTTTTGTTGTTCTTATATAATGAGAGAATAGCTTGACACATAATAAAAATGCATACTTCCTGACTTATTGACTGATTGCCAACAAATATATCCCCGATTAGACCACATCTGTTGTGCTGTATTTATTTCTGAGGGACATGTTTTAGGAAAGCGGAAGAGGGGGACTAAGGTGGTTAAAGAACTCGAAATCACCACATGTAAGGATTAATTGAGGGACCTCAGGATGTTTAGTCTAGAGAAAACTTATGTATATGAGAAAATATAATTATATGTTTTTAAGTATCTTTAGCCTATATGACTATTTTATTGTATAGGAGAGGAAGCAGACTTGTTTAGCCCTAGAGGGTAGAACCGATGGAGGTTTTAAGAGAGATGATTTTTGTTTGATACAAGGAAACCTCACCTATTAACTAGGGTTGTTCAAAAGTGGAATGGGTTGCCTCGAGAGACATTAAATTCCCCATCACTTTACTTCCCTCAAAACATTCTACAATTCATTGACATTGGCCTTCTCTGTTGCTCCCACATAAGATGCCGTCTCCTGAGGATATGGATTTCCACTGGCTGTCCTCCATGCCTGGAATTATCTCCCTCTTGGTCCTTTTCTCTGACTTTATTTCAAGTCTCAGCTAAAAGACTGTCTTCTACAGGAAGCCTTTTCAAATGTCCCTTAATACAACTGCTTACATGTTGTTTCCCCTATTAGAAGGTAATCTCTTTGATACCAAGGACTATTTTTGTCTTTATTTGTATCTCTAGCTCTCAATACAGTAATTATACAATACTGGCACAGAGTAGATGTGTGACCAATGTTTGTAGAGTTGATAATAATAGATAGCATTTATATAGTGCTTAAAGCTTTACAAAGTACTTTACTAATATTATCTCAATTGAGCCTCACAACCACCCTGGGAATTAGGTGTTATTACTCCATTTTTATAGTTTAGGAACTTTAGGCAAGTGGAGGTTAAGTGACTTGTCCAAGGTCACACAGCTGGTATCTGAGACAGAATTTGAACCTGACTTCAGGTATAGCATAATATCCAGTGTACCAGCTCCTTTGAATCGACTGAAGGTCAATGATGATCACTTGTTGGCCTTTCCATTAAGGTAGACATGGGATAGTATACATTGCAGCTAAATGGCACCATAGGGCACAGAGTGGCAGGCCTGGAGTCTGGAAGACCCATCTTCCTAGATTCAAATCTGGCCTCAAATACTTACTAGCTATACCCTGAGCAAGTCACTTAATCCTGTTTGCCTTAGTTTCCTCATCCATAAAATGAGCTAGAAAAGGAAACGGCAAACCACTCCAGTATCTCTGCCAAGAAAACCCCAAACGGGGTCACGAAGTGTCAGACACAACTGAAAAATGACCGAATAACACATACATTGGACCAAATGACCTCTTAGATCCCTTGCAATTCTCTGCTTCTGAGATTTTGTCCCTTTAGTACTTCTGTAGTCATTTAGCCATTTCGAGGATGAATAGATACTAAGGGGAAAGAAAAGGTTAGACTTTTTAGAATATCTAGGCTTGAATCCTGGACACATGAAATTTTTAGCATATCACTGGGAATGATGCAGTTAGGTAGAAAGAGAAGTGAGAGGAAATGTCTTTCGGTGGCCATATCTTGTTTTATAAATTATTTTAAGATCCAGGACTTCTCCTTAGAGGTATGGGATAGATAAAATCAGCTTATTTTAAAATGTATGAATGTGTTTGTTTTCCTCACAAAAGTGCTGCTAAGGGAGAATAGACTCTTGAACGTGCTGTGATCCCATTACATTTCACCAGAAAATCCAATTTGAACTTGGTCCAGGATTTAAATTAAAGCAGAATTCAGTTGGTTTGTAATCCTACCAGTTCTCTTTTCAAAACAGAGTGTGAAATGACCTTTATTCGATCTTGGGTGGCCATAGTGGTGCCATCTACATTCTTGAGAGAGTAAGGTGAACCACAGTGGCCATTATCATTTTTTCAAAGGGTTTTATTCTGCATTCTAATTCTTCTACTTACTAGATGTGAGGTAGGTAGGTGGCACTTAACTCCTTGGCCTGGAGTTAAGAAGACCTGAGTTCAAATCCAACCTCAGACACTTAATAGCTGTGTGACCCTGTGAAACTAATTCTGTTTTCCTCAGTTTCCTTATCTGTAAAATGGGATAATAATAGCACCTATCTCCTAGAATTATTGTGAGGATTAAATGATAAGCACTTATTGCATTGCACATAGTAACTGCTATATAAACGTTGCTGTATCATTATTACATGTGTTACTATTCGTAAAGAAGTCACTACATCTCTTCAGTTTCATCATCTGCAAAATGGGAAGAATGACACATATACTTTTCCTGTGGTATAAGGCATAGAAAGTTGGCCCCAGAGTGAAGAAGACTTGGTATGAAGTCCTTCCTCTCACAAAATGGCTGTGTAACACTAAGCAAGTTTCTTAACCTCTCAGTGCCATGAGCAAATCTCAGACTAAATTGCAACATAGAAGTTGTATTGATTGAAAGGATTTCCTTACCAGAGAATCTTGGTTCCAGTTTAAAAGATCCTGTAATTGCTGTATCTACCTCATTGAGTTCTAATGCTTTTAAACTGTAAAGCATTAAAGAAAAGAAGGGAATGGGGTCACTTCCAATACAGAGAAACAATAGTACAATAATAATGTTAATAATAATTATTCTATTACCACAATGGAATTAATGTGATTTTACATTACATTAACAATGATTATCAACAGCATTTGGTGATGCAAATCCATAATGATAAAGTAATAATACATTATTAAAACATTACAATTACATTAATAATATGCTTACATTATTATAAGGTCATAATTATACTATGATACGGTTTACTACTACTATTACTTACGGTTCTTTGGTCAATTTCCTTCTTGGCCCTTGTTCCCATCTACAAATAATAGAATTTGAAGATTTATTCTATCACCATGCATTTATTAAGCCCCTACTATATGACAACCAGCATTCTGGAGATAAGAGTGAAGGAATTCCAAACCTCAAGAATCTTACATGCTATGAGATGAGACAATGTGTATATAAATGGGCATTGTGTGTGTGTGTGTGTGTGTGTGTGTATAGATAGACGAATGGATGAATAGATAAATAAATAGGTATGATAGAATGATAGAATGATAGATAGATAGGTAGACAGACAGATAGATAGATTACAAAGACAGATAGATAGATAGATTACAAAGAAAGAGCCATAATCAAGAAGGAACATGGTGAACGGACTTGTTCCAGTTGCTCCTCTCCCATGCTCACTGACACAATTTCCAATGAGAAGGATATGAATAGTGTTTCCCAAGCAGTCACAAGAAGTTAGGATGAAGTTGTGGAAGGAGGATCTCTTCCTAGGGGTAGGAGGAAGGGAGGAGAATTTTAAATTAGGCTATGCTGGCTACTGATTACTTATTTGCTATATGCATACCCAGACTTGACATCATTATATACTTCTCTTCAAAGATTGTAAGGTCATAGATTTAGAAGTGGAAGGGACCTTGGAGTTCATCTAGTCCCACCCTTTCATTTTATTGATGAAGAAACTGAGGCTCAGGCAAGTTAAGCTGTTTGTCCAAGGCCACATGGGGAGTACCAGTGGCATAATTTGAACCAAGGTCTTCTAACTCTAGACCTATTTAAAATACACTGCATCATCACAATTATTTTCCTATTTTAAATGAAAAAACATTTATTGAATTCTTATTCCTACTATGTTCCAAGTGCTATTCTCAGTACTGAGAATGGATGACAACAACAGAAAGACAGTCAAGGTCACACTTGGGGGTGGGGTAGGGGGAAGACAACATAACAGAGAATTCACTTGCTGGGTGAATGAAAAGACTTTTAAAAGTTCTAAGTCGTAAAAGTCATAAGAATGCACCAGAGG
>CM053624.1:192012149-192065041 GCA_028646595.1 Phalanger gymnotis | reverse complement strand
GAGGCGAGCTAAGAGACCAACTACAGCTGAAGCTGAAAAAAGCCGAAGCAGGAGACCTGTGTGAACCCAGGAGTGCGAGCAAGGACTTGAGGCCAGTAAATATGATTTGGCTAAATACTATCTTGTTTCTCTGTGGCCTCCTGGTTACTCTTGTGAGGCGGGCCTATTGGGCCTGGGGTCTTTTGGTCATGATGTCGGAATGGGGAGGCTGGTTCACTAATTTGTTGCTCTGGGGCCTAAATAAATGTTCTGTTGCTTTCTACTTAGAGAATCTCTCATACCTTGCGATTTTGAACCATTCAAACATATACATGATTATATTTGAGATTATAAATTCGGCCTTCCTACTACAGGCATACAAGCAGGGCAAATGGTAAAGCCAGAGAGTTTATATAAAGAAGTGTCAGGGCAGATGGCATGGTTTGTTTCAAAGTCCATTTCACCTGAAGGAAAAGTTGGTGACTCCCATTACCCCCAGTCATGTGAGTAGTCAAACAATTTGGATTGGTTTCTAGGTGGTTTGGAGCAAGAGTTGAGCAAGTCAGAGTTCAGTTGGATCTGACAGAGATGAAGATATCTGCCTTTCTTTTATTAGTACATGTGAATAATATCTACAGTTGTTTATAGCATAGTATATAGTATTTTATTTATATTATTGAAGAAAAATTAAAATAGTACACAGAAAACTGAGAAGGTATATGAAGAAAATGACCAAAGAGAGCCATTGAAGATAGTTATAACACAAGGGGGTGGGGGGAAGGGTAAAGAGACTGAGTTGGAGAGTGTATTTCTGGATTAAAGAGAGTGAAACTTTGAATTTCACCATCTGCAAGTTTTTATTGCATCTTCTCACTTCTTTCTAGTTGCTTCTCTGGCTAATCTTTGAGCTTCAGCATTGCCTTCAACTTTCTCATGAGCGAGTACATATTTCCACTCAACATTCATGTCCCGAGCCATATTATCTAGCTTAGTGAATTGGTCTCTGTGGACAACATCTTTATTTTTACTTATTTTCCATCCATTTTCTTTCCAGTTGTCAATCCATTCATTTACACCATCGGTGCTAAGTTGGTTATCTATGAGCTCGATAAGTCTGTCCTTATTTTGGGCCTTTGCTCAATTCCTTTGGTAGCTGCTTCTAATGATGCTCTTTGGTTCTTCTGTCATCCAGAATGGGTAACACTTACGTTTAGATCATGGCCTAGTCCCCAGTAGACACCAATACCTCCTTAAGCCCCTTCTTTTCCATTATTTTTGCAGGCACCCTGGTATGAGGGTCACCCAGAGGACTTCTCTTGCTCCTTTTTTCCATATAAAGGACCTGAAACGAACAATGTTAAGGTTTCTTCATCTATTAAAAAACAGGAAAAGGAAATGGCAAAGCGCTCAAGTATCTTTACCAATAAAATTTCCAATGGTTTCGTGAAGAATTGGACATGATTGAACAATGACAACATGAAGGTAAATAATAAGAGATAAGTAAAGTGGTAGAACCATTCTCAATATAAAGATGGCTAAAATCCCCCTGTAACATTGCCATTTGGTCATTGAAACTCTCCTATGTTCATGGATATGGCAGGGGAAAGAGCCAACAATTGTCTTTAAACTTGACTTCACTAGTCCGCATAGACATCTACTGAAATCTTTGATGTAAGGACATTCACTTTGTTGTCTTCAACATCATCAATATAATGGGCAGGACTTCTGGATTTAGTGATATCACTCCGGATTGGTTTATGTGACCTCTCTTTTTCTCTTCATTATGACTAATAATGTTCGGTTGTCTTTTATCTGTCCCAGACAACCACCTGTTACAATCGTGCCAATTAGATCTCAGCCTTTTCCTTTACACAATCTTTTCCAGAAGGGTCCCTAGCACCAACCTGCCCCTCCTTTCCAGCATGTAAACTTCTTTCAAATGTATAACCAAACTTTGCCATTTAAGCTGATGGATTTCTATTGAACTTGGCAGAGACACTTTGGGATAGCAGGATGGGTATTATTTCTACTTTATTAATGAGAAAACTGAAGTTCAGAAATAGAAGTGACTAGTACAAGTGACAAAGTTATGCAGATTGTAACTAGAAGGAAGGTTATCTCATTCCATTTGTTCTTCCAAATATACAGTAGGATCTGCTAAAGTATTATTAGAGGCAACTAAGATGGCTCAGTGGATAAAGCACTGAACCTGGAGTCAGAGAGACCTGAGTCCAAATTCAGCTGCAGACACTTACTGGTTGTGTGACCCTGGGCAAGTCACTTATCCTCTGTTTGCCTTAATCTACTGGAGAAAGAAATGGTGAACCACTCTAGTATCTTAGTCAAGAAAAATTCACACACAGAATTGGTGTATTATGGTCAATGGGTCACGAATATTCAGACAATATGGTCACGAAGATTCAGACATAAGCGAACGACTGGACAACAACAACAAAGTATCATTGGACAAATTATAAGAATGAAATTGAAGGAAAGAGTACAACCTTCCTTCTAGACATAAATACTATAACAACTTTAGTGCCTCAATATTGGGTGTTGATGGCACCATTATAGTGGCAGCTCTTCCATTCTAGTCTAGGGTACTCCCGACTTGTCAAATTTGTTCCAAGGAAAGGGTCCTTGACCTGGGGTCTATGACGAATTTTTATATATAGATATATACAGATATATGCATATGTGTATATACAAATGTATATGCATGTACATGTTTATAAGATACATATACACATAACTCTATATAATAAGTTAAAAACATTTTTCCTTGTTATCTTATATATTTTATCTTGCACATTTAAAAAACAGTATTCTTGGAAAGATTTCATAGGCTTCATCAGATTGTCAAAGGGGTCCATTATGAAAAATGGTTGCCCTCCATTCTCAGGAGAAGGCAAGGGAATTTTGGTCCTGAACTGTTTTTCTTCGCCATACTCATTCTTTTTTCCTATAAGCAGAACCAGACATTCAAGAACTTCCTAGAAACAACTTATGTGTCTAATAGAACACTAATTCCCAAGGTAGCCCTGGGCTAGAGGACCATTTCCAATCCCATGATACCCGTGATCCAGGGGCTGATTCATGTTGCTTAACCTCCCACCCTCTCAAAGTAGATTATGTTCCTTTGTTAAGAGAAATAATGAAATTTGATTAACAAGTTTTTGTAAAGATCAAAAAAATTAATTAGTAGTATAGCTGATGCTATAAACCTAAAACAACTGCAAAATTAAATTTTGAACTACTGGGCTTAAACAATTTTCTTGTTCTTATCCTGCTTTAAAAAAGTCTGGGTGCAGAGGAGGAGAAGAAAGAGGAAGTGAGCTGAAAATCATAAATCTTCAGAGGGAAGCCATCTCTCCTAGACTAACTTACAACTTAATCTCTGGGAAGAGCAAGAAGATTGTCCATTGGGGTTGAAATGAGCTGGCCGCAGCTCAGCCAATTTGTTCAGTTCAGCCATATCCATGATGGATGTTGGGTGTCAAGTCATCAATTTCACCACGGCACTTGTTATCAGTCATGAAAATGGCTAGAATGAATGGATCATCTGCTCTGTCACTTCCTTTGCCTACATTGTATAAAATACGTGGCCTAATTTATAGGGTTCAGGTTCAAAGAAATAACATCACCTCCTAAGAAAAGTTTTGTGACCTTATGGAGAAAAATGACTTTGAGACCTTAGCTCAAACATGCTTGTCATTCGACTTTCTGGTTGACAGTCTTCTGGGGTCAGCAAATTGGAGTGCTCTCCCTCAACTTCCCTACTAACATGCAGGGATGGACTATATTAGTCTCTAATAACCCACTATTTTCTACCATCAAGTGAAATGGGATTCTAAATTAATGTAACTGACTTTTAAAATACCTGTGTCAGCACTAAACCAATCAAGTGAGCATTGGCCTCTTCTAAGTAGTTATCCTTGGAGGTAACGCAGTTATACAAACCTTTTTCCACTGCCCCAAACAGCTTGGAATTTTCTTTTTCTTCAAAGCTGCAGACACACACATTTTAAAGAATAACGTACATTTACATAGTGCTTTAAAATTTGCTTTACTTTATAAACATTATCTGATTTGAACCTCACAACAGCCCTGCAGTGTGGGGAATTTGGTATTATCATTCCCATTTAACAGATGAGAAAACTAAGGCTGAAAAAAGTTATGAGACTTGCTTGTGGTAACAGAACTAATAAATGTCACGGGCAAGAATTGAACGTGTTTCCTTTAACTCCAAAGCCAATGATCTCAGTTGTAGCTATTTGCTTAGAATGGTGCCTTACACACAGTAGGTGCTTAATAAGTGTTTATTGATTGCTTAAATGACTGATTTGTCTTATAAAGGTGATCTGATTTTGAGGACATAGCCAAAAGTCATTTAGAGCAAATTTTGGTGGTTGTCTACTAGATGTGTGATTAATCTGGATGATGATGTTTTTGGTCAAAAATCAGATATGACTATAAAGGAAAGAAATGAATTTTCTGATCTGGCTTATCTCTGAGGACAATTAATAATCACAACAAAGATTATCATTCATATTTCTTTAGCACTTTATGATTATGAAGAATTTTTACATACTTTTTCTCCATTGAGCCTCACAGTAACCTTCTAAGGTAGGGAGTCTAAGTATTAACAATCCTTATTTTAGAGATGAGGAAACAAATGTCCAAGAGAGTCAGTGATTTGTTCAAGATCACATTCAAATTGACTGGAAGTTTAGTGATCTTTCCACTTTACCCTGCTCTCTCTTTTTTGAAAATCCTCCACCCCCAGAGAGGAAGTTCCAAAAATGTTTTAGACCAAAGACAATGTCATTTGGAATAAGTATCTAGTCTTCAAAAGGAACTACTTTGAAGGGGCCAGTACTCATTTAATTATATAATGGAGTAACAATAGCAGGCATTTAATTGTAGCTTCAAAGTGTATATCCTCATTTGATCTTCCAAATACCCCTTTCTTGTGGATGATAAAAGTGAAATCCACAAAGAAATAGATAAATGAACGAATGAGTAAAATAGATGAATAAATAAATAAATAAACTGAAATCTGGAGGGATTAAGTGATAAATGCCAAGAGTCATATAGTTGGTATGTATCAGAAACAGCATTTGAACTCAACTTCTCTTGGCTTTGATGTTAAAGCCAAGAAAATTTTAATTTTAAAATGAATATTCTGTCTACTATGCCATGCTGCTTCCCTCCTGCACAGATTTAAAAAAAAATCAGTTTCACTACATTATAGACATGCTTCTTATTTTTCCATAACATGTTATTTACTTGCAGTCTGAATACAAAGGTATAATACACCATATTTCTTAAATGGAACAATATCATCGATATGACTATTCTCTCCAACAAAGCAGATTTAAAACCATCTAGATTTATATGCCTGGTGTTACTCTTGTCCTTGTCTTTCCTAGGTGTCTATGGTCAAAGAATTCGTCTCCAAGTGGCTGGTCTATTGGTGATGAACTCCCCTAGGTTGATCCTTGGAAAGCAGATTTAACATAAGAATTTAAGGATAAGTGCATAAACCATTGAGCAATACTTAGTGATTCCAAAGCCCTGTGGAAGAAAATTTTAAATTCCTTTAACCTTGATTTTCATGTCCCTGTCATCTCTAAATTGAAATTGCTTTTTTTGTTGACACCTTTCCTTGCATAGTTTCTTGTCTAAGTATCTCCAGCGGCCCCCTAATTTGAATTCAGGTCTGGTTTAAACCATTGGCTGCTACTTTGACCTACGTTGACATTTGAAGCACTGAAGAGTAATTAGTGAAATAAAAACCTCCTAATTACTTCCTAACACACACCCACACAAAGCCAGAATAGGGCTAGATTTTGTTTTATTTGTTTTGTTTTAAATGATCAAGCTTGGATGTAAGGTGAAGAGACAGATAATTTTTGCCTGCCTGAGCTGATTGGAAAGAGTGTAAAATGGAGATTTTGACTAATTGCATTGTAATCTTGCTTCTGAATCCAACTGACTTACTATCGATCTTTAAACCTCAAACTTTCTTTTAACAAAAAGCAAAAGATGAAAGGAATGGGACAAGGGGCTCTTTAGGGTCAGTCTTAAAATTGCACATTGGACCATTTTATCTTCAGCTACTGGGTCAATTCAGATCACTTGGGATTATCTAATTGCCAAATCCCTAATGTAATCGATCTGCTGCAGAGAACCTGAGATCAAATCATGCCACTAATGATTACTTTCTGCCTTTGATAAAATCATTTAACTTCCCTGGACCTTAATTTCCTCATCAGTAAAATGAGGGGATTGCACTAGATGACCTCTGAGCTTCTTTCCATTTACAGATTAATAATTCCATGACCTTTCATTCTTTAGATTAGGACCTCCTTGGGAATAGAGATTGTTTTGACTCTTTTTCTGGCACATGGTAAGTAAGCACTTAATACATGCTTATTGACGGAGATAAGCATTTTGAAAGATCTACTACGTGGACATGGCAAGTATGTTTTGATGCTGAGTTTCCTTCCTATTCTCTTCTCATTTTATCTTTCCCCTCACCATACACTTGAAAAAATTTGTTACTTTGTCACTTTTTTTTTCCTGGGTGGATTTAGAGAGGCAGTATCGTACCAATAAATGAGCACTGGATTTGGAGTCAGAAATGGGCTGAAGAAGGAAAGGCAAACCACTCTAGTCTCTTTGCCAGAAAACCCCAGATGGGGTCATGGAGAATCTGACACAACTGAAACGACTAAACAACAACAGATTGTGGAAATACTGTAGATACAGATTAACTAGATTTTAGCAAAGCATGAAACAAATCCTCTCATTCTCTTCTTATGAGCAAGATGGGTAAATGGGGTCTAGGCAGTTGTGTAGTTATGTAGATTTGGAACTGACTAAATAGCCAGAACCAAAAATTTGTTAATGATTACTTGTCAATTTAGCAAAAGGCCTCTAGAGGAGGAGGCAGCTAGGTGGCTCAGTGGATAGGGTACCATGCCTGCCTGGAGTCAGCAAGACCTGAATTCAAATCTGGCCTCAGACACTTACTAGCTGTGTGATCGTGGGCAAGTCACTTAAACCTGTTTACCTCAGTTTCCTCATCTGTAAAATGAGCTTGATGGGGTATTGGCTCTGGGGAACCCCCTTGAGCCCCACCTTGAATCTTCCCACTTGATCTGGATGTTTGCTTGAGGACATAAACTTCATGCTCAAATCTGTTACCTTTAATCTAGTCTGGCCCTCCATTGTCTGTTACTTCTGGATTGCCTCCAGCCACTTCCCACCCTTAATACCCTTAACCTAGCCTTGCCCTCCATTGCAGCCTTCAGCTATTTCCCACCCTTAATCCCATTTCTGGAGTCTGACCTCTAGTCACCCCAGCCTCCTTAGACTTCTCCTCAAGACTTTCTCTAAATCCATCCTCTAGTCACCCCAGACTACTTGGCTACCCCTAGATCCCTCCCATAGTCTTTCTATATATAAGATCAATCTTCCCCCCATGAAAGTACTCCAATTTAATCTAGCTGAGACTCAATCTGGCCTACTTGTTAAGTGTCACAAATGCTCAGATTCCTCAAGATTCTACCCAATATGGTGAATCTTTAACACACTTTGCTTTCTTTGGCTGAAAGAAGACTTGGGTCATAATAATTTGGGCAGGACTCAGCATGTTGGTATTTCGGGGTGCCAAGCACCCCTAAACATCAATAAGCTAGGGAAGGAAATGGCAAACCATTCCAGAATCTTTGCCAAGAAAGGGCCAAAAGGGGTCACAAAGAGCTGGATATGGCTGAAACAGCCAAACCACAACAAAAAAAATGAGAGTTATCTTCTAATCTTGGCTCTGCCAAATGATCTGGGGAAAATCACTTAAAAACTCTTTTTGTAAAATTAGGGAATTAGATGACATGGCCTTTAAGCAAGACCTCTTCTTGCTCTAAATTTATGATGCCAAGGGGTGACTTTGACTGTATGGAGATCACATTTATATGTTAGCTAACTTTGGGATAAAATTCCATTTCTAACATCTTGAGATGAAAGATCTCTGTCTTTTGATCTACCATGGTCTTTGACTGATTTGAAATATAAGAAGAAAAAAAAGAAAGAGAGATCAATGCTCTTTCCAAGTTATGTTAGAATCTGTAGATGTGGCACAAATACAATTGGGGGTTAAGGAAATGGGTACAGGCACAGAATATATACATACAGTTGATGTGGTTTAGAGCACTGAGAACCCAAAAATATAATGGTATAGGGGAATCTGCCTGGAAAGAATTCAAGAACTCAAGCTTTATTTTAGTCAAAGTAGCAAAGTGTATTTGTAACACCAATAGAGGGGGGCGAGATTCAGAGAGAATCAATACAACTTCATGGGGGTAAGACTGACTGGTATAAAAAAAAAAGACAGTGATGAGAAGATTTGGATGTAGTCTGTGGTGGGCCAGGTGATATAGTGAAAGTAGTATTAAGTGGTCTGGGGTGGGTCCAGAGACTATAAAAGGACTGTCAAGTAAGCTAATTAAGTGATCTAGGTGGGCTGGAGTGGGTCAGATGACTTGGGCAAGACACCAGAGATCTAGGCTGCTAAAATGTATTGGAAAATTCAGGTACTGGGTTGCTTTCAAAGATACAGTCTTTTCCTTTAAGGGTCCAGTTCCCATCAACCAATCACAGTCATGCCAAAAGGACTAATGTCTTCCAGAGTCCCATCCTGAAAGGGAGTAGAAGAGAAGGTGGTACTTGGAAGGAATAGGGATAGGAACAGTCAAGAGAGCAGAGACCTTGGTGTTGGCCAAGAGACTTAGGCAAGAGACCGAGAGAGAATGTGTACTTCACATTGTCCTGTCCTAGTTACTGCTCTGCTCCTTTCACTTTAAATTCAGAACATGTATAGAGTTATTGAACTAGGGTGATCCTTTCCTTACAGATACATAGTAATGTAGAGGTGTCACTTCACATTCAGATGTGAAAGTACTCTCATGAATAGCTACACCCAAACCCATTCTCCTTATTGGCTTGAGTTAATACCAAAGGAAACACTAGTAGGAGAGAAATCTTCTAATGGGGAAGGCATGGTGAATAAGGACTAGATATACTATTAGAAAGACCAGGGTTCGAGTTCTGTATTAGACATAGCAATTCATTTGACCTCTTTGTGCCTTAGTTTCCTCATCTTTAAAAAGGAAGTTGGGTTTAATGGCTTTCTAAGGGCCCTTCCAGGTCTAGTATTAAAATCTTATCATCTACGAGAGACACAGAATACATTGACATATAGAAATCAGATTATACCAAGATGTAATGTTAGAAATCAGATACATCATAGGTTAAATGGGGGCAGCTAGGTGGCACAGTAGATAGAATGTTGGGCCTATAGTCAGTAAGATCTGAGTTCAAATCCGGCCCCAGAAACTAGCTGTGTGACCCTGTGCAAATTACTTAACCCTCTTTGCCTCAGCTTCTTCATCTTTGTCAAAAAAAAAACCCAAAAAACAAATGAGGTCACGAATAGTTGGACAGGACTGAAAATGACTGAACAGCAACAAATAGATTAAACAAACTTTGGTGGTTTGGCTTTGGAATCTAACAACTCTGAATGGCATTGTTTTCATGAGGAAATGCATTTTGAATTCCAATGAACCACAATGAATTACAAATGAACTTTTGGAACACAACATAAGTGGAAGTTGGGGCCTGTCTGCATATTGTTTATTAATATAAATCATTTGCATTATGAGTTTGTTTGTTTTGTCTGTGCACTGGCTCTTTGGTCCCAAGGAACTCTTAGGAACAAAGTGTTTCTTATGTCCATGAATGTTACATTAAAGATGTATTTCACAACGGAATTGAATATTCAGCTTTTAGCTGAAAGTGAAGGAAATAAATAAATATTTGGGAAAGCAGCTAGAGAAAAAAGGACAACACTCTTTTTTCTTTTGTAGAAACAAAGATTTGAGAGAAGAGAGAAGAAAGGATTCCTGACTCTGATGATAGTCCCTCTGTGCATCATCATTGGTAGGCCCTCTTAGACCGACCATGCAGTTTTCTATTGCCCTTAGGGTCAACTATAATTTTTATTCTTCAGAGAATTTGGTGTTCCATGAGTCACAGACATATTATATTTCTAGGAGAGTACCAGTGTAAAAAACACAGGCATTTGCAGCACAGAATAACATGGTGATTATGGAAGGTACGACAAAATTTCTAAAATGCATCTTGAGTCACTCCTCTCATAAACCCAGCTAATAATGCTAAAAAATAATTAACGTGTATTTATTTACTACCTGCGTATCTAACCAAAGAGCTTTAAACTGAAAGGGGGAGGAAAAATATTGTTTACTTACCAGGCTTGTGAGTAGCTATAACACAGAAAGAAAAACAGCAATAAAATCTGTAGTTTCAGAAGTCAATTCACAAATACACAAAGTTTGAGTAACAGCAAAGACAAATTAGTGATTCTGATGCAAGAAGGTGTATTTGGTCTTACAAGTAACCCTGAGATTTGATGAGATGAGAATCAGGACTGTGATAGGGCACTAGAAGGATTTATATCTTTTTCAAAAGTGACTGTATAGGCAAAAGGGATGGGGTATAGATCAGTATTATTTTTTAAAAAGATAAACTCATATAACAAAATCTAGAGACTAGGGACTAGAAGCATGATGGAAAATATCTCAGTAAAGATCAACAGAAGCAAAGACAAAAATCATAGCGTCACTGTAGCGTCACACTACAATCACTCAGACAGAAAGGAAATAGATGAGGAGTTTGGGAAACAGCAAAACTGGCCAGGAAACATGATATGGTAGTGATAGGGAACTTTTATCTGGACATCTGCTGCAGCTCTCCCTCAGCTCCAAATGAAGCAGCTAATAATACATTGGTTTGCTTTAATGATAATTTTACCTTTTAAAAGGTGGAGGAACCAACCAGGACAAATCCTATTTTCAATTTGATTCTTATCAAGAGCAAAGAATTGGTTCCTGGGGTAGAAATAATGGGACCCTGCAGGGAGGGAGTGACCACGTTATCTAAGAATCTGTGATGGAGGCAGGAAAGCTGGGCTCATCCTGAATACTGTGTCATAAATTGTTGGAGTAGATTTCTAAGGCCTAAGAGATTGGATAGGTAAGCTGAAATGAGATAATTTAAAGGCTTTGCAAATGTTAAAGTGCTATAATAAAAATATTCTCTCAGTCATTCTTTTTTTCCCTCCCTTTCTCCCTCTCTTCTTTCATTCTTTCTTCTCTCCCTCCTTTCCTCCCTCCTTTCCTTCCTTATTTCCTCCCTCCTTCCTTCCTTATTTCCTTCCTTCCTCCCTTCCTTCCTTCCTTCTTCCTTCCTTATTTCCTCTCTCCCTTCCTTCCTTCCTTCCTTCCTTCCTTCCTTCCTTCCTTCCTTCCTTCCTTCCTTCCTTCCTTCCTTCCTTCCTTCCTTCCTTCCTTCCTTCCTTCCTTCCCTTCTTCTCTCCTTTTCTTTCTCTCTCTGTCCCTCTTCCCCCTTTCTCCTTCACACACTCCTTTCCTCCCTCCCTCCTCACCACATCCCCTCTCATCTTTCTGTATAATGTCACACACAAACACAAATGCACATACACACATACAAACTAAACCTGAAAATGGGTTTGTGATTTCACTGGTTTACAGAGCTACCTGAGCAGAGCAGAAACTCCCACTCTCAATACAAATTTGCACCTGCTCTGCATTTTATAGTCTTAGAGTTGCCTGGGGGCACTGCTACTCTTAAGTGACTAGTCTAAGATCACTAGACAGTAGTCGAGGGTGAATTTTAAAGTCTGGCGTAGTCCAGTTAACATTGTATTGAGAATGCTAAAAGCTCAGAATGAGCAGAATCTTTTTATATTATTTTTATTGATGTCTTTTACTTTTATATCATGTTTATTTTTTCAAGAAATCCTTCTCTAGCACCTGCACAGTGAATCATTCATAATAAAAATTAATAAAGGAAGAAAAAAAGGAGTTCAAAAAATTAACCAACACACCAACCATGTCTGAAAGGATAAGCCAAATTCCATAACCATATTCTCTCATCTATACAAAGAGATATGAGAGATACATATTCTCAACTCAAAAATAAATCTATATGTGTATATGTGTATATACGTGTATGTGTCTATGTAAGTTTATATGTACATATTTGTATGTGCATGCACACATTGTGTATGTTTGCATTCAAGACCTTTTTACAGCATTTTACAGAAGATGTGGGAAAGGGAGGGTCCAGGACAAAAGAAGAGCACCATTCCAGGCCTTTATCCAATACTGATGGCTTCCTGAATGTTAAAAAAAATAACAAATATTATGACAAGCACACATTTTGTTTGAAGTCTTTTGATAGTCTTTCATCAACTTTGTGCCCAACTGTCCATAAACAAGTACATGATTCATCATTAAAAATGACCAAATGTATTTCATACGAGATAATCAATATTGACCTATTTTTTTTTCACATAACACATGGATGTTTTGGTGTGTGGATGTAGAATATTATCTTAATATTACCACTAATATATCTTATTCTCAACTTTTTTTGATGGAGTTTTGGGGAGTATTTCACAAAGGTCCTGGGAAAAGTCACCATCCTGATGTTATTCCATAAGTGGATGAAATAACTGCTTTTACTAGTTAAAGAAAAATACTAGGACACATACTTATTTCAAATTATCCTTACTACTTCTCTAGTAGCAGGCAGCACAACAGAAAAGATATGGACATAATCCTGTTTCCATACATTGGAGACAGCTAGGTGGTGCAATGGGGCTCTGACCTGGAGTCGGAAAAACATGACTTTGTATCTGATTCCAGATACTTCCTAGCAGTGACCTTGAGGAATTCACTTATGTCTCAGTTTCCTCAGCTAGAAAGTGGGGATAATAACCTCCCAGAGTTTTTGTGAAGATTTAATGAGTTAATATTTGTAAAATGCTCAGCCTAGTGCCTAGCATATAGTAGACACTTAATAAATGTTTCTTTCCTACATTAGCCAGGTTTCTGTACTTTGAAAGTTTTTCTTTCCGTGAAGCTTAGAGAGTATGATACGAAATCTTTGAAAATCATTGTTCTTAACTTTAAATTAACATTATATTCAGGAGATTGTGAGCAACAGATTAGTCCATGATAATGGTCTGGTGTCAGTATTCTCCAGAATATTTTGAGATTTCTACATTATTTATAGTATGGGTACATGTCTGTCAGTTCATGAAAGATAGCAAACTTCTGACATATAATTTTAGCCAGGAGATCACATCTTGCTAATACTGTAGATGTTCCATTCATTCTTTTTATTTCTTCTGGTTTGGTTGTGATTTCACTTGGCTCAGTTAATATTTTATGGATTGATTTTCTGTCCTCTAATTTTTAATCAGATTAGTTAAAAGTTTCTCAATTTTATTAGTCTTTTCAAAGAACCCGTTTTTACTTTTGTTTATCATTTCTAAGGCTTTGTTGTTTCCAATTCATCTATTTATCCTTTAATTTTTAATATCTCCTTCTCGTGTTTGTTTTAGGCTTGTGTATTTATGGGCAATCTAATTTTTTAAATGCATATTTAATTTATTAATCCTCCCTTTTCCTATTTTATTAGTGCATATTGATAGGGATATGATTTTTCCCCTGAGAGTTGCTTTAGCTTCATCACAGAAATTTTGGCAAGTTGTTTGGTCATTATCAATTTCTTTCACATAGTTTTTAATTGTTTCTATAATTTGTTCTTTGACTCATTTATTCTTTAGGATTTAATTGTTAATTCTTCTTTTGGTCTTTGTGTGTGTGTGAGTGTGTGTGTGTGTGTGTATGTGTTTGTGGCTTTAAAAGCAATTTCCATTTTTGTTGTGTTTTAGTCTATAAAGGATATATTAACTATTTCTACCTTTTAACATTTGTTTGCAGTTTCTCTGTACCCTAGTACATGGTCAATTTTTGTAAATGTTCCATATGTTACAGAAAAATATGTATATTCTTTTGTAGTCCCACTTAGAGGACACTACAAATCTTTAACTCTAATTTCTCCAGCAATTTGTTCAGTGCTGTATTTTCCGTTTTGTTTATCTTCCTTTTTGACATATCCAAAACTGAAAGAGGGATATTGGAATTTCTTGTCACTATTATGTTATTGTTATGTCCTTTCATATTTCAGTTAATATTTCATTTATAAATTTGCATGTGAAGGCTTTTGAAGCATATAGATTTATTATTGATGCTGGCTTATTATTTATGATTCCTTTCAGCATAATGTGATATCTTCTTTATCCCTTTTTATTTTATATTTGTTTTTGCTTTGTCAGATAGCATGATTGCAACTGCTTTTGTTTTGATTCACTTGATGCATAGACTTTTCCCTCAACTCTTCAGTTTTATTTTGTGTGTATCTTCATTTTTTAAAATGTGTTTTTCATAAACAATAGATTGAAAGATTTTTTTATCCAATCTGTCACTGTTCTTTCCTTTTGTTGGCTTATTTAATCCACCAATGTTTAAAGTTATGAGTTAAATTTATATTTTCTTCTATTTATTGTTAATATTCATTTTTTCAAGTTATGATTTTTCTCTCTGTGCTGTAAATACAGTACCGTGTTGCTTCAGTTACTTTAACTTAATCTTTTTAAAGTTGCTCCTGTTCCCACTAGCTCTTTTCCCATTTCCGCAGTTCTCTCCTTTCATTTGTTCTTCCTTTCCCTTTGCAGTTTTGCCTATTAGTTCCTTATTCTTTTCTGCTTTTATCTGGTTATTTAATTCATCCCTCACTTTTTTCCCCTCTAAGTTATTTAGATTCTCCCTTTCTTTCCTCCCCTTCAATCAGTCATGGTCATTATTTTTTTTTTAATTTCATTTTTGCAAACTTTTTCAGTGTTTCTCTCAAGATCTTCATCATTCATCTTCTCTTTCTGTCTACACTAGCCTCTCATTTTTATTACCCCTACAATTATCTGTCTCTATTCTCTGTATTTATTGTGGAATCAAAACTTCTGAGTTATTCAGAGGTCTTCCCTCTAGGTAGTTTTGGCCATCACTTTTATAGAGTTTGTTCTACAGATTCTCCTTTTCCACCATGCCTTACTCCCATAACATTATCTATTAATGCAATTGACAGAGTTGACACTACCCATGTTGGTATTCTTCCCCCTCTATATCCCTGATTATTCTGCCCATCACTTATCTGTGACCTTTCCCTGGTTACCTTCTTTTCCCCTGCCTCAAAGCCTCCTTCTGGGTCCATGCCTGCCTACTTCTCCTACTTTCAACTTCCAGTTGAAACCCAGGTGTTTCAACTCCCACCTCCTGAATACAACAGCTGGTATTTTCCAAACACTGAAGTTCCCAGACCACACCCAGCACAACATTCCTGTCTTCCTTCATAGAATACTTGTTTCCACCCATAGGAGTATTCATCAATGGAACACCTTTACACTACCGCGCAATCTCCCCCCCCCCCTTCCTACCCTCCTAAATCATTCTCCTTTTCTCTTCACCCCCTCCTTACAGGCTCTTCTGAGACCATAGGGATCACCTCCCTTCATTGCTAGCCTTCAATTTGATTCAAATACATCATACCCTTCCCTCTGTTAGAAATAAACTTACACTGTCTAAGAATAAGCAATATGCGTTGGGAAGCCTGGAATGTTTTAATTATATTTTACAATTATTCGGTCTGAATAAATGGGTATGTCCCCTGAACATAGTACAGGACAGTACAAAGACTCAGTTGGACCAAACCAGTCCTTTTATTGACCCTCACTTTGGGCTCTTCATTGGTCAGATGCAGCCCCGCTGATTGCCTATGTCATGCCCTCCTCAAATGGCTCATTCAAGCATGTGTACAAGCCTCTAACCTTTCACCCAACTAACCAGAGACCTGGTCTCTGCTAGATCAGAGCTCCGATTACAACTAATTCCAATCAGTCTAATCAGTCACCTGACTTACATTCTGCTAAAGCTGGGGTGGGGAGGAAGAGGGATACTTTCAACTCTATGGAAACAAAACTGCTCCCCCCACCTCAGCCCCCACCCCGTTTCTTACACCTCTATCCCCTGCTCCCCTCCCCCCATTTTATGCATCTTGCTGTTTTGTAATGCAGTCCCCCCCATAAAGACAACATTGATTCACTTCTAGACAGCGTGTTGTGATGACCTGTCCATAATGCCACAAGCCCACTTCTTCAAGATTACCTCCACCTGACTTCCACCTTCTTCCTTGTCGCTTTGTGTGTATCTAGAATCAAGTCTCTTACTGGATACTGTGTTGCCGCTGCTGTTCTTCACTCCTGAAATCATTCATTCCTCTTGCATTCTGTTGTCTGGGGTGTTTGAGAAGCAAATAATCTTTTCAGGTCTGTTTTTCTTTTAAAGAATGTTTCAAACACCTCTTTATTATTACATGTTCATCTTTTTTTCATTTATGATTAAGCTTAGATTTGTAGGGTAGGTTACCCCAGGTGATGTCCTAACCTCCATTGCAATTTGAAACACATTATTCCATTCCCTCCTGCATTTTGGTGGATGCAGAAGAGTCAGTCTTGGGCTATTCAATTTCCTTTCCTTTGTATTTGAAGATCTTTTTCCTGATTGCTTGTAGAATTTGTTGTTTCTGAATTAAATTCTTACATTTAACCACTTTATGTCTTGGAGTTTGCAACTTTTTTGAGGCAATCTAAGAATTCTTTCATTTGGTATTTCATTTTCTATGTTCAGAAGTTCTGGGCAGTTCTTTTGTGTCACGTCTTTAATTGTGCTACTGTTTTTTGTTTTGTTTTGCTATTTTCTTCTTGGAGACCTGTGATCTTTAGATTTTCTCTGTGCATTCTATCCGAGATGAGCATGTTTTGCTTGGATAGTAAGGATATTTGTAAATGTTATTAATTAATTGTTATTATTTGCTTCTCTTCTAGATTGGCCTTCACTTCTGTCTATTTGCATTCTCAAGCTATTGTTCTCTCATTTTTTTAGTGAGATTTGCCATCAGAGATTGAAGGTACTCTGCCATGTAGGCCATAATTTCTGCTCTCATAATTCTCATTTCTCTTCTAAACCATTCAAGAGCAGTGTGTTGTAGGGAGAAGATTCTGGGAAGATGGAGGAGTAAGTCAGAAAATTCCAAGTTCTCAAGATTTCACCCACAAGAGTTAAAATAGCACCTCAGGGCAAACAAAGTGTTGGTGGAGACAGGGAAGAATAAGGGTACAAAAAAATGCACAGACAAAGGAGAAAGAATCCAACCATAGAAAGCTATTACAGGAATAGAGATGACCAGGGTTCATTTTCAGAGGAAGATATTGAAGTAAAGAAACGCCCAAAGAGTAACGTCAAATGGTCACCTGCCCAAAAAGAATTTATAGAAGATCTTAAAAGAGACTTTAAAAATCAAATGACAGAGACAGAGGAAAAACTAAAAAAAAAAAAATCAAGAAAAACAAGTTATGAAAGGAAAGTCAACCAATTAGAAAAGGAGATCCAGAATCTTAAGGAGGAAAACGACACCTTGAAAATTAAAATTGGGCAAAGTGAAGCCAGTGAAAGTGTAAGAAATCAAGAAATAATTAAATAAAACATGAATAATGAAAAAATAGAAGAGAAAATGAAGCAACAACAGGTCTGGAGAATAGATCAAGGAGAGAAACTATCAAAATAATCAGACTAACTGAAAATTGTGATCAAAAAAAGTATCTTGATATAATAATACAAGAAATAATTAAAGAAAATTTTCCTGAAGCATTGGAACAAGGCAGGAAGCACAAATAGAAAAAAAAAATCTACTGAACACCACTTAAAAGAGATCTTAAAAGGAGAGTAGTAATATCATAGTCAAATTCTGAAACCCCCAGCTCAAGGATAAAATATTAAAAGCATCAAGATTAAAACAATTTAAATATGAAGGTGCCACAATTAGAACTACACAAGACCTAGAAGTAGAGACATTAAAGGACTAGGGGTCTTAGAACACAATATATCAAAGAGCAAAAGACCTAGGGCTCTGGCTGAAAATATCATACTCTGCAAATTTAAGTATTATCTTGAATGAAAAAAAAATGGACATTTGATAAACTCTCAGACTTTCAAGGCTTTGTTAAAGAAAATCTTGAAATTACTAGAAGATTTGACATACAAGAATCAAGAGAAACATTAGGTACATACCAAAGACTGATTATAAGGGATTCATAAGGACAGACTGTTTACCCTTAATATAACGTAAAATTAAAATGTATATCTAAGATTCTTATTAATAATTGGTGAGCTCATAAAAATGAGGGGGGTAAACCTGACTATCACGTGAATTTAAAAAATAAAGTCATTTAGAAATAGTTCAAAAGAGTAACTATTTTACACAAATGAAGTGCAAGAGGAAAAAAGGATACAGAGGAATTAGATGAGGGGAGGAGGGCTGGTAGTTCTGGTAACCTACTTTTATCAGGAATGGGCTAAAGAGGAAACAACACATATATTTAGAAGAGTATAAAAGTCTTCTAAATTTAGAAGAAATAAAATGGTAGGGGTATAGAGAAAGAGAGAGAACAAGGGAGGATTTTTAGAGGGGAGAATGAGGGAATAGGTGAAAGGGGATATAGAAGGGTGTTTAGATTTATGGGAATGGGAGGATAGGGGAGGGATCCTTGGAAAGGGGTAAGCAAGTAGGAGAGCAAGGTAGTGAGTAGAAGTAGAGCAATTAGGAGGGACAGGAAACAAGAGATATGCACAAATATAAAAACAAAGATAAGGAGTAGAGTATGTTTGGGAAAGTATATGTCTATATATACATATATATGCATATATGTACATGTATATGTATATACCTATTGCTATAGAGAAAAAAAATCCAAACTTTGTTGTAGCTTTTGGGAGTGGGGGGAGGGGAAAAAAGAACAAAGTAAAAAAAGTGCACAGCAAAGAACAAAAGAAAACTCACAAAGAAGGAAAGAAAAGATGGATAATTCTCAGCAAATATGTATTATTTATCATATAGGCTTTCTTGAAATGAAAATCGATTTTTATATATTTTGAATCCTCTCTTACATTCTGCTATGCATACAACATGCTTTTTTTCTTACTTTGTATTAAGTTTCAACATTTAAGTTTATGATGTGTTTTGTTCTTCTCTATTCTGTATTTGTGTTCTGGCCTTTGAGTCTTAAATAAAATAAAATTTAAAAAATATTTTTAAAAAAGAGCAGTGTGTTGTGGTTCCAGGTTCTCAAATTCCATAATGTCCCCATTGTTTCAAGTGTTGAATTGTTTTCCTTTGCTTTGCAGTATTTATTCATAGATACTTGAACTCATTTATTATTATTATTTTTATTATAAATTTATATTATTATTATCTCCCTCTGCTGTTAATATTTTCTGCATTGATTTATCTGCTTATGTTCAAGGCATATGATTTTATTCTTCCTGAGATATTTGGTAATTTTAATCCCTCCCCCGCCATTTTCTCCATTTGCTCCTTTTCTGACTCCCTCCCCTCTGATTGTGGTTTTCCTGGTTGCTGGATCTCAGAGTGTCTCAGCGTCCTCCCACAAGACATTTGTGATTCTCTGGTCTAAATCTTTGCCTCAAGTAACTTTTGGGGTGACAGAACTGACTTATCCTAGATAGATGCTAAGCTTTTTGCCTGGGTCCAGTGGACTCTCTTACAGCTTTCCTTTAACATGTTACCTATATCAGTGTCTTATCCTGCTCCCTCTGTTGCTCAATTCTGTGGTCTTGCACCTGCAGATCAGAGAACTGCCACACTGGTGCTATAGGGCTATTTTCCTAATTTGGGTTTCCAAAGCTCTGGGAGACAGGTGGGATAGACAGTGGGTGTGAAGTCCATTTCAAGCCCAGATATGTATCCTGTCACTTCCCTGTGTTCTTCTACTCTCTTGCACAGTTCTTTTGTAGCAGAGAATTCTGTTGTCACAGTGCTGGCCACTTGTCATAGACCAAGCAAACTTTCACAGGCTGAAGCCTACATCTCCAAAGCTCTGGAATGAAGGAAAAAAAGACAGCATGTGGGGTTGGCTTTTGTTACAAGCCTGTGTTTTGAGTTCTTGAGCTTTGTTGTAAACCTATGAGTCAGGTTCTGCTGCTAACATGGTGGGCAGTAGGGGAGGCGTAATGAGTGTAACCAGGGTTGACATAACTTTACTTCTTTTAAATGTTTTGTGTATTCCAGGGATCTCCTAGACCATGAAAACACCTCAAGTTGCTTTGTCTTTGGCATCTAGTTTATTTTTTGTAAAGGTTTGTAAGGTCATGGAGATCAGAGAAAGTGTCTAGTCTTCCACCTTATTAGTTACATGCCACAGCAGTGGTCCTTTTGGTTGTGTTTTGATAAACCCAATAGCATACACCTTTTATCACCATTTAGCATGGCTCTGTAAAGTGATGTGTTCTTTTTACAAAAGTATTTTTGCAGATTTTAGATCAGTTGGTCATGTGCTTCTTTTGGGGGATATTAGTGTTACTATTACATTACTTCTTTTAGGAGGATGAGTCTATGGTTCATTTGTATTACATGGGTTATCGGTAAGAAAACTTCCAAATACACTGTGATCCATTTTACAAATTCGAAAGTGTACATTTTAGATGTATACTTGGTATAACATATGTGTTAATTGTCTTAAACATGAGCTTTAATTTTAGGATTCCAGCAATTTTCTTATTGAGTCTAAATGACACTTTGATATTATTTGAGCAAGATTCTATGAGGTGACAGAGCCATTTCCTATGTTTATTAGTGATCATACAGCTGATGTCATGTATGGAATCATGAATAACTAGACCTTTTATAGTAGTTCAACTCTCTCTTTTACTTGGAAGCCATAATTAGTTCTATTTAGGATAGATGATAATGAATTTAAATATAGGCAGAACTATATGTTAGGTTTAAGGTTCTTATTCCTGACCCTCCTAAAAAAAAGGCACAATTTATGTCAATTATTCTATTCATTGTTATCTTGGTGTTATGTTTAAATCTATAACAATTTCCACGTGTGTATAAATACTCTAGTACTCTCAGTATTCTTGAGTCATACACACATATGTATGTGTGTATACATACACACGTGTGTTGTGTATATTTAAGTATAGCATTTGAGCAAGTGATGAATATGGGACTGAATCAAAGTGATCATCATTAAAGGCAGTATAGATATTACATTGCTTTTAGGTCCCTTGTACAATAATTACTGAATCAGTAATATTATAACCTTCCTATATACTTTGGACTTTTTGGCACAGTCTTTAGTTTGTTAGCAAATATATCATTTTCTTTCTAGTCTTTAAATTTGAAAAGTTATAAAAACTGGATGTTTGTTTCACAACATGAACATATAACTGGTCTATTTTTGAAGGGTTCAATGTCATTTTCATCACTGGGTAGCAGATATGTGTTGCTTTCTGTTAAGAGAAATGAATCAAGTTTATATCTTAGAAGATTGTTACAGTGTTTTTCTAGTAATTTATTTGCTACAGTGAAGACTTTATGTCAGTAACGTTGGGTCTTTTCCAATACTGATGCTTCTCATTTTTTCAGAGAAACTAGTGTTTCAGACACCTTCCTTTAATAACTGTTACATCATTTAATATATTAATGGTGCCCAAGATTTCTTTATTTAATTCAACTTAGGGATTCATTGTATCAGAATTCTTAAACCAGATGAGTGATTAGAAATTTTCTGTAGTCTTTCTTTGGATGTTCTCTCACTTTTATTGTTATATTGTTTTCATCTGTTTGATGTGGCTCAGATAAACACACTACTGGGACAAATCAGTATTTTGCTATTACTCCTTTATGTTGAATGTTCTATGGATTTTTGCACAGCTGGGTAAAGTAACTGCATTTTAGTTATAGTATTAGAATACAAGCTCATCCTTAGTAGTCTCTAAAAGCATTCTCAAAACAATTGCATTAACAGATATGACAACAGGGATGATAATGAGGAGGAAGAGTGGGAGTAGACAGATTAATATTTTATTGTTTGTTTCACTCTCCTAGTTCAATTTCCTTAATTCTATTACTAAAACATGTTGTGAATCTAACAGTACAAAAATAATTACATTATCTCGTTTGAACCTCATAATCAACCCAAGTTCAAATGTTATGTCTTTTTTTTAGATGAGAATACTGAGGCTCAATTTATGCTCTTTCAGAGTTGTATAGGTTAGTTAATAACTAGTATAGCATGTACTATAACCTAAATCTTTTCATTCCAAAATCCAGGGGTTATTTTTATTACTCCATGATAATTTTTCTCATTATTTACAGAATGAGAAATGTATCATAGACTTAGGAAGAATTGGATTTAAGTCCCATCATTGGTACTTCTGAGCTGTGTAGCCTCTCTGAATGTCAGTTCCTATGTTTTTCTGAATTATTTCAATTCATCATTCCTTATGGAAATATAAAATCCCATTATATTCTATACTAAAATCTATTCTGCAATGACTTCCCTCCATAATTTGGTGTATAATTTGTTTCCAGCTTTTTTATTCTACAAATAGTGTTGCTATGAATAATTTTCTATTTTTGAGACTTTCTTCCTATCTTTGTCTCCCTTGGGGTAAAAATCCCACAGAAGAATTACAGGGTATGAGAAGATATAGAAAGTCTGCTGCCTTCTGTCATATCATTTCTACCCATTTTCTAGTACAATAGGAAAAATTCATAACTCCACCAATGATGTATTATTGTGCCTATCTTTCCATTGACTATTTGCATTTTTAAAAATCGTCTTTCCATGCCTGGAACTTCCTCCATCCATAAGTCTGCTACTTAGAATCCCTGTTTTCCTTCAAAACTCCGTGAATTTGACCAATTTTCATATTTCCATTCAGAAGATGCTGTAAGCCTTTCAGATGTAAATTGTCCAATAGTTTATTCATTTCCATAGGTTTCTTTTTGTTTTTGTCATTGTTAGTTTTGTCTATCTCTGAGAGAAATGTTAAATTCTCTGGCAATTACTGTGTTATTACTCATTGCTTTTTGCAATTAATTCAGTTAACTATGCATTTAAATGCTATGTCTCTTGGTGCATATAAGTTTAATATAACTATAAAGTCTTCGTCTACAGTCCTTATAAAATAATATAACTTTCCTCTTTGTCTCTCTTCATGTAATGAATGCTTAGTCTTATTTGACTTGGTGGCATGATTAAAATTTTTGCCTTTTCCACCTGATTCGTGGTAAATTTTATTCCAGCTTCTTATTTTTGTTCAGTATGTGTCTTTCCTTTTTCAGTATGCTTTCTGAATGCCCCAAATAGTTTTCTTGTGTTTTCTTATCTATTTCATTACTATCCTTTATTTTCATTTTTAAACTATTCACACTTAGTCTTATGATCATTATCTTTGTATTTTCTTCTATTATTTCTTTAATATTGATTTTTTGTCCAATTCTCTTTTATGTCAGTATTTAGCTCATGCAATTAATCTTGCCTATGTTACTTGAAAATGAGTCAATTTCTACAAGATTCCCCCTTCCTTGATAGTATTAGACAATACTTTTGCTTGAGTTTGTAATTTGTTTTCCTTTTCTTTAATCAGTTAACCACTTTCTCCTATTTTTGTGTTCCTCTTTCCCCACCTAGTTAAGTAAGTCAGTCCCCCGCCGCCCCCCAACTTTATTTTACTACGTCACATGTAAGCTTTTTTTCTTTTGATATCTTTGGTGTTTTAATCTTTTTTCTTATCCTTGTGAATCCTTTTTGTCCCCTCCTTCTTTTCTGATGCCAGTGACTGGGAAGAACTGTCTCACCCTGTTTACTTTGGGGAATATGGGGTGGTGTGGCCTAAGTCACTATCCTAAATACAGGTTTAATCTCAGGTAGGTTCCAGTCACCTTTTCCTTAATGCTGAGGCCTCCTCCTGCACAGACTATTTTCACTTCAATGATCCTTTCCTCCACTCTCTTCCTTCCCTTCAAATGGATGGGGAGAGTCTATGTATCCTAATTCTTGCCATGTGGGGGCAAAGCGAAATTATTCAGGCACTCACTATATCCCAAACAGGGTTCCCTACTATAGGGCTGTGCTGTCAAAGTATGCTTTCAGCCAACTGGATTCTACTACAGAATCTAAGTCTGCTGTTCCTAAGGGACGGAGCTTGGAGGCTGGGTGGGGAGGTTAGGGTTGTTCCAATAGACACTATAGTCACCAACTGGTCCCTGTTCTTACTAACATCTGGAGTGCTAGATCAGACCCAACTTGGTCTAGAACTCACATGGTTTCAGCCCTTTCCCGTTTTTCTCTCTCTGCTGTCCTGTTTTCCAACATGTGTGAAGAGTCGATGTCTTCTGTTTTGTACTGGAAGGGTACTGAGTGAACATTAAATATGAAAGTTCTTTTGTGCTAATTTATAATATTGCTACCTAATTGGAATGCTTTGTCTTCTTGAGGATTTAGCAATTATTACTTTAAATTTGGACATAATTCCTTTTTTTCTGATGTTGGAGAATTGAAGGGATTTAAACAGACTAACTAATCCATCATCTTGTTGGTCACTAGGCACATTTTCTTTTCAACCATTTATTTTACAATGGAATCATTTGTCATTATTTGAAAATGTCTTCACAAAGTTAATGCAAAATATTTTTTATCACTTATCAATTTGACATCAATATTATATTCCAGTAGCTTTTCTTTCCCTCTTGCACATAAGGAAGCACAGCATTGTGGCTCAATATCCGTGCTTTACTTCACCTCTCTCATCAATGACCTTCCATCAGCGGCCTAAACTTTCCAGCTATTGGTTTTAAGTAGGGTATGTTATAAGTCAAAATTATTAGCTATATTTATAAGATTATACGATCCTAGATATAGAACTGTAAGAGATCAGAGAAATCATCTAGTCCAGGGTATCTGCTTTGCAGGTGCGGAAGCTGAGGCCCTGAGAAGCAAGTGACTTGACTGTTATCAAAGAAGCAAGTGGTCGATCTAGAAGTGAATCCCCATGATTTCTTACTCTAAAATCAGTTCATTCTATCACACCTCATTGCCTGTTTTTTTTAAAACCTTTGCATGTCAAGTCTTAATTGATAATTAAACATTGGTAAAACACAGCAGGTCAGAAAATTCGTTTAAACGCTCTTCTCACTGTTTATTAATAGAAAAATAATGCACGTAGGTGCATTTTTCTAAGGATTCCTATATCAGTGTTGCACAATAAAGGATGCAAAAAAACCCTTCATGCATAAAGTTGAGACTTGATAAGAATAAGCAAAGGTAGAAATGATAAAATGAAAGATTTTTTTCCTTGACCCACAAAAAAGTGTTTCATTCCAATGTTATTTCACTGTTTTATTTCCTTAATACTCATCAAGTTTGAAAATCTTTCTTGAACGGCTCCTTCCCTTTGGATTATGAGGGCTTAATATTCCTGCTAAGTTTTGACCACAATTGTGACTCGTCGGTTCTGAAGGTAACTTAGATATTTTTAAATTTTCTTGCATTACAGAGCAAGAAAAGGTAAAGAAGAGGAACCACTGCCCTTATATATTATGATCTCTTTAATTCTACAATAAATATTCATCAAAATCCATGCTTTTCAAGATAAGGTCACTTTAACTATCTATACCATTAAAATATGTTTATTTTTCTTACAGGTGTCATCTATTAGGACAAGCAATTGACAGTTCAGTTAGTGGCCTTTGTCAGGGAAATGTAATGTCTTCTAATGGAATGGGAAGTTCTAAGTGACCCAATTTGAAGAATTGTTCACTTTAGTGAATATGCATTTATTGTAAGCAGTTCAGCTGATAATGCAGCTTCTTCCACAGAAGGTGATCTGAACATTTATTAATAGTAATATATCTGTTCTGCTCATCTAATTAGAAAAACTGTTATGAATACTTAAAAAATTGTCTTGGTTTTCAAAATCTTCCTCTTACCTAAAGCCTCTCTCTCTTTTTTCATTCTTTCCCCTTCTCTTTCTTCTTGTTCTATTCTCTCTTCATTTCATTCCACCCCATGCTGCCTCGTTCTCCTCATGCTTCTCATTAATTTTTAAAACCATTCACCCTACTGAAATAGAAAATTGGGTGGTGAAATTAGGTCAATGTTGTTGACTGCTACTGCTGTTTCCCTCCATTCTCGCCATTTCCTTTATCTCCAGCTCCCCCTACACCTTCATTTACTTCTCCCTGTCTTACTGAGAAGAGCAAATGGGTCACAATAGTTAAGAACTCACAGGGCAAATAAGAAGGAAAGAGATGATAGAAGACTTTGGTTGTAGGACTCCAAGGAAGGAGTGAGTCCAGGAAATGCGTTGTAGGGAAAAGTGGCAAAACAGACGGCTGGAAGGCCATATTTCTGTGAGGCAAGTGCTTCGAACTGTGAATACTGTTATCTTAAAACTGATTTTTATACTGTTTATTCTTTTGTGTGCACATGTGTGTAAAATCAGATTTCACTTTGTCTTCTGCTCATGATGACCTCATCAATTTAAGACCTCTGTTCAACTGTGATGACAACTAAGAAAAGAGTGTCTGTATTACACTATAATAGATCTTTTACTCTTAATAAGGCTTTATCAAAAGAGTATCTTTGTAAGACTGTGTGTCCTAGTTTTTGGATTGGGAAAGCTCACTGTCATATTTCTAAGAGCAAGACACTCTCAGAATGTTCTGTTGCTGGGATGTCTTAAAGAAGCAGCCAAGAATGAAGAAAATTGGCAAGTTTAGAAGGCCCAATGCTCATTGAATTGACCTGTGATCTTCACCTTTGCTAGGTCATTTTTAGGCTATTTCTCAGTTCTTATTCTCATGTGACTTTTGTTACTGAACAAAGGATTTGGTAAATCTTTGGTATTGGAAAGACCATTGGGTTTGGCATCACAGGAAAACCTGCATTAAAATCCTAGCTCTCCTGCTTTTTACTTTTGTGATTTTGGACAGGCAAGTCATTTAATTCCTCTCAGCTTTTTAGGGGAGGCAACACTGTATAGTGGATAAAGTGCTAGAGTTGGAGCCAGGCAGATCTGGGTTTAAATTCTACTTCAGAATATCTTTATTATCCTAGGTAAGTCATTCATTCTCTCTGAGCCTCATCTTAGTTATAAAATGAGAATAAAAACAGTACTTGCCTTACTTGAGTTTAAACAACACTCTTACATTTGCCATCTGTGATACTAAGATAAGGTCACTTAACCTCTCTGATCCTCAATTTTCTTATCTGTAGAAAGGGAATGATAATTCCTGTAATTGTTCTTAGAAGCAAAATGCCACTATTTTCAGAATAAGGAGTTCAAATCCTGTCTCTATCACTTGCTGTCTAGTATGACCCTGAGCAAGTCATGACGTCCCAGTATTCTAGGAAACTCTCTAAGACTATACACCGAAGAGAAGTTGACAACTTGCCAATGAAATCAGAGGTCCAGCAGCTATCTCCATCCCTAACCCTTAGTTGCTACAAGATTCAAAGGAGATAATGTATGTCAAGTGCTTTGCGAACTTTAATATACCTTACACATTTCAGCTATTGTTATTAGAAATGGCTAGCACTGTGTTTATACATGACCTAAGCCGCCTCTGGAGGGCTTTGGAAATCTACCTGGGAAACTTTTTGCTTTAGTAAGAATGGCTCAGAAGGTGGTCTGAGAGAAACATAAGAAAAGGAAGCATAGGTTTTTACGTTAACGGTTATTTTCTCTCTCTTTTAACCTCCCCCACTCTTGAAAATATACATAGTCAAATAAAACAAATTGCCACATTGACTATATCTAAAAATGTGTAACTTTTCATCTTGATTCTACCACCTCTCTTCCAGAAGGTAGGTAGCATTCTTTGATCTCCAGTCCTCTGGATATGAGCTGGTCACTGCAGCAATCAGAGATCTCAAATCTTTATATGCTACTGGTCCTTAGAAGGTTTTTGTTATTTTTTTATAAATTATTCTCCTGGTTCTTCTCACTTCACTCTGTTATAGCTCACAGAAATCTGTCTAGAAATGTCAGTGATCATCTGTTCAGCCATTTCTTATGGAACAATGTAATGCTAATTATTTTACCTTAATTTCTTTATCCCTTCTCCAATTTGTGGGTTCTCCATTAATTTCCTATTCTTTGTCACTACAAAAATAGCTGCTACAAATATTTTTGTACATAAAGGGCCACTAGTTGTATTTAAAAAAAGATGTTCTGAGTATTTTCTAAATCGAGTTACAAAAACAGAATTCAGGAATTATAAGTAGTGTCTTTTATTATCCTGACGATCAATAAATCCTTTGAAGGAGAAACTGGTCTAATGTGACCATATCAACTTTTCATCTATCAGTTGATAAGTTTTTAAAAGATGGTTCATGATTTGTGAAAAAAGAAGAGGATATAATCCTCAAAAGGGAGAATTATTATCACCGGGTTTCAGTTTTTTCATCTGTAAAATGAGAGGGTTTAAACTAGATGGTTTCTAGGGTCCCTTCTAGGTCTGAATGTATGATATTCTGCATCTATGAGATATGTGGTCAGATGCTAGAAGGTGAATGGTAGTCGAGGGAGCCGGAGTACTTGCGCCCCTTAAAAACCCACACAGAATCTAGTCTGGTCAATTCTTGACCAAGAATGCCTTCTCTAACGACTTCAACTAGTGGTCATGAAATATTGACATAAAGCCTTCCAGTGAGGCAAGACTTAATATCTCTCTCAGCATTCTTTTATACTCTTGAATAACTCTAATTGTTAAATACTGCCCCCTCCTCTTACATTCAGCTAAAATCTGCTTTGCTGTAGCTTCTATCCCTTGCTCCTTGCTCTCCCCAACCCCACCCCCCATTCCTGGGCAAAGCATAACAAGCTGAGTCTCTCACATTACATGTTTTCAGATACTTGAAGACAGCTATTATGTCACTCCTAAGTCTCCTCTTATCATGCTACGTACTACACACATCCCTTAGTTCCTTCAACTGATTCTTATATGGAATGATCTCAAGGGATGATTGCAAGGATGGTCTGCTTCCTCTGGACACTCTTCAGCTTATCAATTTCCTTCCTAAAAAGCTCATGGACTTTAACGCAGTACTCCAGGTATGGAATGACCAGGGCAGAGCATAATGGAATTATCAGCTCCGTTATTCTGGCTACTAAACCTCTCATTGCATTAGTATTTTTCATTGCCATATTACAGTGTTGATTTCTGTCATTCCACTCAAACTTCCATATTTTTTCATACAATATGTATTTAGCCATATCTCACCCTCTTCCCCATCTTGTGCTTGGGAAGTAGATTTGTTTGAGACCAACTGTAATTTATATTTCTTCCTATAAATTTTATCTTATTATCTTTGCTACAACTTTCTAGCCTCTCAAGATATTTTCTGATTCATGACTGCTATCCAGTGTGTTAACTATCCCTCCCAGATTTATATCATCTTCAAAATTTGTAAGGGTGGTATCTATAACTTTATCTGTATCAAGAATGAAAAGTTCAATTATAAAGGTCAAGAACTGGTCATTAGAACATTCCACTAGAGACCACCTCTACATCGATATTGATACATTAATGGCTACTCCTAGAGTCTAATCTAGGGGTGGGGAACTTGTGGCCTCAAGGCCACATGTGGCCCTCTAAGTCCTCAAGTGTACCCCTATGACTGAATCCAAACTTCACAGAACAATTCCCCTTAACAAAAGGATTTGTTTTGTGAAACTTGGACTCAGTCAAAAGGCCACACCCAGAGACCTAGAAGGCCACATGTGGTCTGGAAACCACAGGTTCCTCACCCCTGCTCTAGTCATTCAACCTAATCTGCATCTACTTAACTCTATTTTAGTCTAGAGGAGACCTCTCTGTCTTGTTTACAAGAATAACATACTAAACTAATGTTTTGTTGAAAGAGAAATTCTACCTACAGCAATTGCTGTATACTGATCTAGTAATCCTATTAAAAAAGGAATTAAACAAAACTGGTCATTTCTTGATTTAAAAAAAATTTGTCATATGAGTACTTTGTGATCAGTGTTCCCTATTTATACGTTCACTAACCATCTCTATGATAAAATGCCCTAGAATTTTGTAAAGCATTGAAATCAAGATGTCTTTCCTAGAGATCTTAGGTTGTACTCTTTTTTAAGAGGGAACATATGATTTTTTTCTCAGTTCTGTGGCAGTCCTCTCTCATTCTTTCAATGATCTCATCTTGGTAATCATATCCATAAGTTTGTTTGGGGCCTTGTATTTAGTTCATCTGGGCCTGGTGCCTTGTCTTATAATGAACATATCGTCCAATAGACCACCAGGGTTAAATTTCCTCCTCGATGAAGAAGCTCAGTTCTTAAAAAAAAAGTTGTTGGAATGTTTTGGTAAATGTTTTTCAATATTACTGTCAACAGATTTTATCTTTTTTATCTTCATTATCTTTATATGGGCAGGATAAGTTTAGGGGTGGGATTCGAAGTAGTTATAGCATTCTATTTTCCTGATAGCCACCTACCCAGGAGCTATAGTAAAATAAGTCTTCAAAGCAATGTGGTTCAAAAATTAAAAAAAAAAATCCCTAGACTTGTTGTCGTTTTTGTTGATTGTCCTGCATTCTCTAAGAGGACCTTGACCTCAGGAAGGTGATGTCATGACTTGCAAGTGACCGGGGTTTAAGTGATCCAGGGCTGTGCAGAGTGACCAGCCCATTCTCTCCTCTGTTGCCATCTGGGTCCAGTGGCAAGATATATAGATCAGGACAATTGTAGATGGCTCACATCTATAGAGTATTCTCACTGATATAGGTGAGTTCTATTGACTCTAAGTACAAAAAAATTTTAAGATCTTCCAACTCCAATAATTCCTATACCCCATAGGATTCAATAATTGCTAAAATCAATCTCTCCTTGAGGATATGGTTTTCTAGATGATTCAATACCTAGGAGAAGGATAAAGTGAAGGAGGGTGCTTGGATTATCCTCAACAATGTCACATTTCTTCCTTGTAGAGTTCTAACTGGACCTGGATAGAGCACCTAATGCAGTAGTGATCCCCTTGCCTATAATTCAGGTATCATCCTTTCCCTACTCACCTGCCTTATTCTGTCAGGCTCGATGGGGCTAGATATCACAGAAATCATAGAAAATCTATATATTGTAAGACTTGATTTTGGCCAAATGCCTCAAAATTTTCCTGAGCCAGGAGACAAAATTCTCAGTTCTCCAACAAAGAGGTGTCTTCTATTAACTTAAATGTTTTATGTTTTTCCCCATAGGTAGAACCAAAGCCCCTTTGGCTCAGTTACTGGGGCATTGCAATGGATAGCACAGGTAAAATTTAAATTGGGTTCCTATAAATCGACCAGGGAAGTTCTTGACAGGTTTGGGAGGAGACGGTTCTAAGGTTACTGAACAGAAACCTGGGTAGTTGAGTCTAAGGCCCTATTCCAAATGGAGCTGACATAATTAGAGTAGCTAGGGAAAGAACCAGCCATACCCTGAGGTTCATTTTTTTCACTCATTCAGTCAGGTCCTTGACAACTTGGTACATTAAGGTCATCTTATACCATTTCATCTATGCCTCAAGTACAAGAGAACATTTGAGGAGTCTATGAGCAAATCCTATCCCTCTTTAAGCTCCCTGACTGTTGTAATTGAAGTCTTGTCTTATTCCAGATCCACCAAGATCTTCCTGAGCCATGAAGACAAATTCTCAAAGTTCTCAAACTAAAAACTCACATAATTACTTCATATAAGCCTGTCCCCTCAGTGAAATATAACTAGGGCAGCTTTTGACTCAATAATTGAGACATTCTCATGGATAGAGTTGTAGATACAATTTAAATTGGTCCAAGAACAGATGTAACTCCGTGGATTGTGCAGAAAACCTTTATAGGAGCAGCACAAGGTGGGAGAAATGTGTTCCAAAAGTTACCAGAACTGGGATTTGAACCTACATCTTTCAATTTCCAGTACTATCACTTTTTCCCATTATTTACTCAAATAAAAGAGGAATTTTTCTAAGGTCATACATAATACCAGGATTTTTGTCCTTTATAGGACAAGATTAAATCAAGGAACACTGAGAATTTTGTATCATGATACATTATAATCATCAAATTTAGTTGATGACAGATGAGAGTAGGTCTTGAATGATGGGATAAGGAGTTTGTGTTTTAATTGGTATGTGATGGGGAGCCATTGGTGGCTTTCAAGAAGAGGGGTAAAGCGATCTGATCTGTGCAATAGAAAGATTATTTTGGCAGTTGCATAGAGAATATATTGAAGAGATGAGAGACATGCAGGAGCTATATTACCTAGAAGGCTATTTTGATAAGTTGTGCAAAAAGCGATGAAGGCCTAAACTATGGTAATAACAATGGAAATATAAAGAAACTATATATCATAGAAGTAGAATGGAGTGGATCACAGGATATAGAATTAGAAAGGACCTTAAAAATCTCTTGTAAAAATTCTCTAATTTTACAGATGAGGAAACTGATATCTAGAGAGGAAGTAGAAACATTAGCTATTGAGAATGTAGAAGAAAGATTTAAAAATTTATTTGTTGGTTTTTGGTGTTACCAGTTATCTGGACGAATGGTGGTGTTATCAATAGATGTTATAAAATAGGCACAGTCTTGGAAGAGAA
The DNA here is from genome assembly GCA_028646595.1 of Phalanger gymnotis. NCBI lineage: Eukaryota > Metazoa > Chordata > Mammalia > Diprotodontia > Phalangeridae > Phalanger > Phalanger gymnotis. The sequence continues at coordinate 192,032,530 of CM053624.1, read as the reverse complement.
TTAACAACTTTTGGAGCAAAGATGAGTGTACTTTACCTAAAATCATTAACTGGTTCCATGAATGTTAGGTAATATAACATTACAAGAGACAGTTCCCCATTGTATGGGAAATGTTAAGAATTGACACTATGTTGAATGTTCATGCACTGAGACTTTGCACCTTCACAAAAAATTCAATTATGTCATTAGTAATAATAGTGTAAAACCACATAAATTGCATAATGTGAGTTATGTGCAATTATGGTACAGAGGAAAGAGATGTGTGTCTTATGTCACTCTGAACTGGATTTGAATTATGCCTTATAACTTATAACTATAATTAGTCTTATAACTTATATGAGTTTGGGCAAGTCACTTAACCTTCCTAATCCTCAGTTTCCTCATCTGTAACATGAATGTCTTATACTAAATGGTCTCTGAACTCTTGATCAGTTGGAAATCGAGCCATCAACTTTGGGTGCTGTTTTAATCAGCACTAGTGTCCCTTCAGAGAGCCTGACCATTCTTGTGATTTAGGAAAAGATGGATAACTTACGTCTCAATGTCCCCTCAAATCTCTGGCACAAGGAGACTTAACTCATTCTGATTTTAGACTTGTTCAAACATTTTTTTCCTAAGAGGAAAATCTCCAACTTCTTTCCTTTTCCATCACTAACTAAACAAATCTTTTCAAATTGAAGCATCTACTCTCAATTAAATAAATTTGGCGTTTAATTCTTTTCATCTATACTTTTAAATGTAAACTGACTTAATGGCACTGACAAAGCCAGGAGCTATACTTACTTCTGTTATACGTTTTCTTTTTCCTTTTGGCACTGAGTTTCACTTCAAATTAAATCTAACAAGGAATGTTTGGTTTCTGCTTCTCTTTTGGTCTCATAACTAATTTCTTCCCAATCAGTAGAGCCTTTGGCACCATTCAGAGTTGTCTCTAGCAGTTAGAGGACCTCAATTCCCAAACATGTCTGGACAAGTTTATGCCTTCCTTCTAACTGCCTCTCTCTTTATTCTTCCCCTGAGGTAGTGACTTAATATATAATAGGCTTACTTAAGATACCGTCTTCAGAAGCTGTCAGGAATAGAGCAACTCAGAACACTAATTCTAGAAGAGAAAAAACACTACATGTGACCATAATCACAAATTAACAGCATCAATTTTAAATAGTTACTAGTAATCTTTGCATAATACCCATCCTAGTTCTTTCTTTTTCCATTCACGCATCCATGATTCAATGAATTTTTATTTAGCATATATTAGGAGTAAAACACCATAATAAACACTGTTGAGCCCAATTTCTGATCTCTATAAAATCTAGGTCATAGGATTTAGAGCTAGAAGAGACTCAACAGATATTCTGGTTCAAATTTTCATGTTACAAATAAGAAAACTAAGGCCTGATGATGTTGCGACCAGTCTAAAGTTAAATAATTAAGAAGTATAAGAATTAGGTTGTAAAATCATGTCATAGGATCATATTGAGAGAAGGAAGGAACCTGAGACACTATCAAGTCTGGCCAGTTAATACATTTTTCCCTATCATTGATTTTTTCTTTTAATATGTTTTTCCAGCTTGCTGTGCTCCAAGAAACTTGTTTTTATGCAGAGGACACTACATCCTTCCTTATCCTTTCCAGTGCTAGTTGCTCCTTGTTCACGTCCCACAACACACTGTGCCAAGAGGAGGAAATGGCTTATTATTTACTACCACTGCCATTTCTAGATCATTAATAAATTATTCCACATCTTCTCTTCTTTTGAAGTTCATTTCCATATGTCCATAATATTTTCCTGATCCAAGTCATCAAATATTAGTCATGAGATCACTTTCCTATTCTAAAGTTTTTCAATGTCTGGAGTGTAGTCTCTCTTTCCAACCTAACTCTATCCTCATACTTGAAGATATAAATGTATAAATTGGTGTCCTTTCAAATATTCTTGCCTCCTAGTTCATAAACTTCAACTTGCATAGTCTAGAGCAGGCCTGTACAACATATGTCCCACATGCCACTTGCAGCCTACCAAAGCAGCCTGCAGGCTGGATATCATGCAGGCCTGTTTTACATTTTCTACATTGTTCACAGACTGAGGCCACCTGAAATTCTTTGGTGGGCCACTAGAAGTGTGTGGGCCATGAGCAGCCTGCAATGTTGTGCAGGCCTAATCTAGAGCTTAAATCTAACTTAGCTACCCATACACATGATCACACATCAGATCTCACTATCACCTAGAAATGTGAAAATTCCATGTTTACAAACTCTCGAGTTACTACATTCGATCATAATATATTCTTAACTTTAATCTCTCATTCTCTTGCCTCCTAAATTTATTTTTTCATGTTAACTATGCCCCTCCCAGCCCTTCCTTCCTGTTCTCCAAGTCCATAATACCTACTCTGACCTCACTTTCCTTTCTTTAGAGTTGAACAGTTCAACTGTATATTGTTCTTCTTAGACTCCGTTGACTCTTTGTCCAACCACTATTCCCACTTGTCAATCCCTAACATTGGATGACCCCAACCAAGCTTCTCTATTTGAAGAGTGCATATTGAGGAAGTCATATAATAATGCTATCCAGATCCACTACAAATTCATGTAATCTTATCTTAATCAGATCCTCACTATTGTATAGCCAGACATTTATTTATCATATACATATCCTTCAAAAATGTTAGCCTTCTCTTTCCTCCCTAAGCTTTAAACACCTCCTCAACCCCTCCCTCTTATCAGATGTCTTCCATTTCTACTTTGGTAAGAAAACAGAGGCCTACCCACCATAGGCTTTCTCTTCCCTCCTACTCTATTCTTCAAAAACCATTTATATCTTCATTTATCCATTATTCCTTTCCTCCTGTTACTTAGGAAGAAATGACATTTTTCTTGAACGCATCTGTCTCCGTCTCTCTTTCCCTCCATCAATCCATCCCTTTTGCCTCCCTCTCCCTTCCCTTTCTCTCCATCCTTCTCATATCTTCAAAATCATTCAACTAATATTTATTAAAGTGCCAACTATTGCTAACCCTATGCTGAGTGCTGAGAATACAGAGAAAAAGAAAAAAAGATAATTCTTGGTTTGAAGGAGTGTATGGTCTACTGGGAGAGAGAACATGCAAATTATGGATACATTGTATCTACATAGCTATAGTAAAATAGAAATAATTAACAGAGGGAATGGAGTAGAACTAGGCAGTTTGGAAAGTCTTTGGTAGAAGGTGAATTTTGGCTGAGACTTGAAATAGCCAAGGAAAAAAGGAAGTAAACATAAAGAGTGAGAGAATGCCAGACATGGAGGACATCCAGTGAAAATTCCCAGCGCTGTTAGATGCAGCATCTTGTTTGGGGAAGATCAAGGAGGCTGGAGTCACTGGATCATAGAGGATGAGGGGGTAAGTTTGGAGAAGACTGAAAAAGTAGGAAGGGGACAAGATATGTAGAAATTTTAAAAGCCAAACAGAAAGTTTTATATTTGATCCTTGAAGCAACAGGGAGCCACTGCAATTGATTGAATAGGGTGGTAACATAGTCAGATTTGAACTTCAGGAAGATAAATTTGATAGCTGAGGAGAGGACAGACTGAAGTAGAAAGAGATTAGACAGGGAAAACAATCAGTATGCTATTATAATAGTCTAAGCATAATGTAGTGAAGGCCTGGAGGTGGAAGCTGGCAGTATCAGAAAAAGGAAGATGGTGCATAGAAAAGATGTTGCAAAGGTAAAATTGATAGGACTCGGCAACAGGTTGGACATAGGGTATGAGAGAGAGAGAGAGAGAGAGAGAGAGAGAGAGAGAGAGCGAGAGAGAGAGAGAGACAGAGAGAGAGACAGAGAGAGAGACAGAGAGAGAGACAGAGAGACAGAGAGACAGAGAGACAGAGACAGAGAGACAGAGACAGAGAGAGAGACAGAGACAAGGGTCGAGGATGATACTTTAGTTTTGAGCCTGGGTGGTTGGAAGGATGATGGTACCCTGCACATTATAGGGGTGTTGGGAGGGGGGAAGAATTTGGGAGAGAAAATAGTCTTACATTCTCGATCCTTCCCATACTGCTCATTGTTGTACTCAGTTCTAAAAAAATATTAAAAATACATCACTTAGTTGACCCATTCCTTTTACTTGCCATTCTATACCTCCCACTTCAATACAAAACTTCCAGAACTATATATATCCCATTTCTATTTTCTTATTGCCTCAGTACCTTTTAGTCTCTTGAGATCTCTCTTCTCTACCACTTGATGGAAACTTGTCTCCAAGGAATGATCTCTTAACTGGTAAATTCAATGGGTTTTTCAAAGCCTTTATTCTCCTTACCTTTGTAAGGGCTATGTAACTCCTAGGTCACTAGTACTATTGTTACTAATACCAATGGAGGTCAATGACCTCTTTTCTGTTGAGGATACTACCACCTCTCAGTCTTTTGTTGTTGTTTTTTTCAGTCATTTTCAGTCATTTTGTGACCCCATTTGAAACTTTTAAAAACAATTTTGGCAAAGATATTGAAGTGGTTTCCCGTTTCCTTCTCCATCTCATTTTACAGATGAGGAACTGAGGGAAATGAAATTAAGTGACTTGCCTGGGGTCACACAGCTAGTAAGTCTTTTTGGATATCAACTCAGAAATCTTTTTTACCAACTGATTTTCTCATAAACTAGAAGACCATAACAAAGTCCCTTCCCAATACTATAAGTAATAAGTTCAATGATTTTGCATTGAAAACTTCCTAACACAATATACATCCACTTAATTTTCCATTGGTCATTGATCCAGAAGACGCCCATGAACTCTACTCCTTACACGAAGCTCCATGGTTTACTTTTATTTATTTTTCATTGATGGCTAAAAGGAGATTTTAGTCAAGAAAGTGTTAGATTATGATCTTCAGTGGAGATAACACCAGTGCCTTGTGGAATGAAGAGTCTATGGACCAGAGTAATATCCATCTGAACTCATGAAATCCTTTCATGATCCCGAATATGTAAATGTTTGTCAACTTCAATATACCTTCAGATCCTCTGCCTCAGTCAAAGAAATCTTCTTGCAGGGAAGATAGTGTCAGGGTTCCATCCTTGGAATCACTGCTTAAAGGGATCAAACGTTAGGGTTGACAGCTGCTGAAAATGAAAGCTTCTGAAAAGTGACAGTGTCATACAATGGGAATGATCCAGGTTAAGGTTTTAATTCTTCCTTTTGTATCCCTTTGCAAATTCCTAATTCTATAATCTTTCAGGGATAGGTTTATATTGAAAGAATATGATTCACAAACTAAATATATAAATATTTTAAATATTGTATATCAATAATATATGTAAATGTATAAAAAAGAATACTGGAAGAAATGTATGTTATGTTTGTAAGCACATGTGTATATTGAAACTTGTCATAAGATATCTATATAGAATTTCATGAGGTATATAAAAGAAGAAAATAATCAGATTAAAAAAAAGAATGATTGAGATATGTGCATGTCAGGAACATAATGAATTACATAATGGAAAGTATGTAAAGAGATGCAAAAAAGCATAGAATAATGCAACATGTAACAGAATATGATGTGTATAAGGAGTATATAATGAAGGGGTGTGTTCAGATAATAAAAAAAGAAATGGTGTAATGAGATGTGTAAATGTGATGGTGTCTTGAGATCCACTGAAGAAGAGAGCAGTTGAGATGTACAATTTTAAGGATCTTAATGAGATTCATGAAGGACCTGTATAATAATGAGATGAATAAGTTAAAGACTGTAATGAAATACACATAGGGGAGTATTATGAGAAAGTGGATGCTTAAAGGGTAAAATGGCATGAATGAAAGGAAAACGAATAATGAAATGGACATATTCAAGATAGTTAATGAGATACCTCACATAAGCATTTTAATGAGATGCATGAAGCAAAGAAGTCACCAGATATACACTTTTAAGGGATGGTAAAAGTTGGACAAAGGAAGTTGTAAGTTTAATTGTAATAAGATGCAAAAATAAAAAGACAATAAAGTATTGAAGTGGAATAGTGTAATGAGATATTTGAGGAAAGTGTGTAATGAGATGTGCATGTTTAAGAAGGATAATGAGATGCAGGAGTATAAGGGTGGAATGAGATGTGCAAAAGAGAAGGTGCAATGAGATGTGCATGTTAAGGGATCTAATGAGGGGCATAAAGGGAATGATGTAGTGGCATGTGGAAGTTGAAGGAAGTAATGAGATGGGAATTTTTAAGGACGATAATAAAATGGATAAAAGAAACTAAGGAGAATAATAAGATGCAGGAATGAAATGATATTAACGAGATGTGGAAAAGGAAAAATACAATGAGTGGTGTCTCACATGACTAAGTTTTGGGGCAATCCTGTGCTATATATTTATTGCTGAACCAGACAAAGGAATTTAAAATATTATGCCGATTTCCCATCCATCTATCCATCTATTCATTTAATAGATATTTACTGTGTGCGAGGTACTATATGAAGTACTGTACGATCAACACATATGGAGTAGACATGGTCCCTGCCCTCAAGGAACTTACAGCTTAGTGGAGGAGATGTGCAAATATAGCTAAAGCTATATTGCAAAGAATTTGATGAAAATATTAGAATAGGGATAGGGGCTAGATCTGTGATTTTATGAGTATAGCACTCCAGGTAAGGAACAATCTCTCCAAATTCAGGTCAGCACATTACCTAGGGTCTATGATTTGCAGAAGAATATATTTTGATAGTTGAATTTCAATATAATTGGTTTTCTTTGTAACTATATATATATATATATACACACACACACACACACACACACACACACACACACACACACATATATATATATACATGTCTATCTATCTTTCTATCTGTCTATGATTTTGTGCATTTAAAAACATTATTGTGAGAGGGGATCCATAGACTTAATCAGACTAAAAGAGGGTGTGCATGACACAAAAAGGCTTAAGAATCTTTGTCTCAGAGAATTGCCTAGAGCATTGTGAGCAAGGTCAAAGCTAGTATGCATCTGAGGGGGAAATGGAACTCAAGTCTTCCTAGCTCCAAGGCCAGTTCTCTATCTACTAATAAACACACTTATAAATTGTATTGTAGATACAATATTCATAAACATATTCGAAAATGTAAAAAAATAGCACACATCCTTAGTTCATATACAAGTACAAGTAGCAGGCCAGGCCAGATTTGGCTGTCAAGCCTTAGTTTGCTAACCACTTTCCTATGCCATGCTTCTTCACAAGTGAAATATAAAGGGGATAGAAAAAGTATAGAAAGAGCTCAAAGGATAGAAAGACCACTTCCATTTACAGAACAATTACCTTTTGTGCTGATCCTTGAAGAATAAGCTGAATGTTGATTGGCAGAGATGAGAGGTGAGAACATTTTCAATCAGAGGAATAGTATTAGCAAAGGTGTCAAGGTGGGGAAAACTAAAAGCACGTTTGAAGAATGATGAATTTTTTACTTTTAGGTAATCAGAGAGCTCTGAGTAGTTTATAAAAGTTGTAGTAAAAGGAGATTTGAGTAGTGGTGTCAGTTAACTGCAAGGTCAATATGAGTCAAGTGAAATATGGCAACCAAAAACCACGAATGCAGTCTTGGGCTATGTTGAGAGACAAAGATTCTAGGAATGAGATGGTGATAGTCCCTCTATAACATGCCCTTAAGAGACCTCATCTGGAGTTTGTGTTCAGTTCTTGGTGTCATAGTTTAGTTATATTGAAAATAGAGTGAGTATCCAGAGGATACCTGGAATGGTAAAGAACTTTTGATCCATGCGATACTATCCACGCTATAGCAATTAATAGATTCAATTGAAAGAACTAGAATCATCTGAAAGAACTAGGTTTGTTTACTTTGGAGAAAAAGAAGATGAGGTTTGGGAGCATGGTATAGGGTCTCAATTCCAACTTTCAGTGTATTATGGAGCTTGAAAAGAACCAGGGTGGGAATCTCTAACCAATGGGAAGTCTATAATTCTGTCACTCCAAACCAGATGTTTTCCAGTTTGCTGATAGAGTTAAAGTCCAGAAGACTGGAACTATAACCATGGCAAGTCCACTAGTGTGTTTCTCAGATCCAAGTCTACATAAGGAATTTTCAATGCTCAGACCAGGGAGACAGTAATCAGACTTTGCTCTTGATCAGATCAATTTGGGAAGACTGAAGGTACACAGGTTCCTAGCTTGAACTTTCCCTGAGAACTGAATTATATTATTTTGAATACCCCTATGAAAGCAATAGCAAAGCCATCCCAAACATTCCCTTTAGAAATACATAAATCCTGGTCCTAATATCAAGTCTGAAGTCAGGAAGTAGGCAGGAAGCATAAGAAAACAAAACAAAACAAAAAAAGATTCCACCAAAAAAAACAAGGCTATTATGTTGACAAGGATACTCAAAAAACAAACACAGAAAAAGAGAATTGCTCCAAAACATACAAGCAAAGCCTTAAATTAAAACACAGCTTGGACACAAATTCAATGAGAACTGGAAGAGATGAAGCAAGAGTTTTAAAAAATGAGCTGAAAATATTTTTATAAAGGAAAGTGCTTGCTCCTTCATTGAACCTTATAAAACAGATCCTTTAAAGCAGATTTTACAGTCCATAATAATCTAATTTATGTTGCCTACCCATAAAGTGGAAACCATGATTAGTGTCATTCTATGTTGGCAGATCCTGATGGAGACTCTCTTGCTAATGTGCATGTAGTGAAAGAATGGGGGGGGGGGTGTTGAAATAAAGAATTGAATAGGAAAGCTGCCTGCTATGTGAGAAAAATCAAGAGATTGCTTTTGAGTGGCATTTATTTAGTAGCTTATTGCTTTATTTTTAAAGCTTTCACCTGGAAAAAAAGCAAAAACATGGCACTGTTTTTCTGTACTCCATCCATCTATTATTGGACTTAGGTCTTAATAATAAACTTAGGTCTAAATAATAAACAAACACTGGGTGGAACTGGGCTATGGTAAAATGTGCCAGTTCTCAATGTTGACAAGACCCTAGGAAGTGTGAAAGTAAAGACAATTACACATTTTGAACCTGAATTTAAAACTAATTCAGGATTTAAAGAAAGGGAAAAAATCCTCCTTTAACGTGTAGGCTTCGAGTCCAGACTTAGTGAAAGCTTCTTCTCCACCCCATCCCATTTCACATACATATAATTCTAATCACTAGTATTTTCCCAGATTTCTTTGCTCTGTGGTTTTATATTTGACTCTCAGGTGGATCTATCCTATGCTACTACAAGTAGACAGATGACCTGTAAATATTGGGCATGTTTCCTTAGTCCTCAACTAAGAATACAACCATTTCTTGAATTCAGAGACATGATTCATTGGCCCCTTCTCTTGGAGTACATCCTCGCTTCTAGATAATGTAGCATAATTACATAAAAGGATATGGACTTGACCTGTGATTTCAGTAATATAGAGGACTCCTAGTTGAAGCTCCCTCTACCGATGTAGGTAGGCACCTTATCTTCAATTTATAGTCTTAGAGAATTGCCTAATAAATAGACCGAGAGGTTCTAACTTGTAAATGGATCATACTTTCAGGGTGTGTGAGAAGTAGGATTTGAACCTTTACAAGGTCAGCCTTCTCTCTGCTATGCCACACTATCTCCCTATAATTTAAAAACAAAACAAAACAACAGTATCATATTAAAATAGCAATACATTTTCACTCTCTTTCTCTCAAAATTGGAAATTGTCATTTTCCCAAAGGGAGACATAGAATTTATTTTAAAAGAGAGTGATGGGACCAGAGCTGTGCTTTAGTAAGATGTGATTGTAAGAAAAAAAAAGGACATTGTAATGATAGTTTATATTTACATGATGTTTTAAGGTTTTCAAGGAACTTGAAAGGAAATGAAAGGAAATGTTATCACTTTCATTTGACACCTGTACAGTAGGTACTTCTGGAATTATTGTCCTCTGGAATCATGAATGGTCATTGATTGGTGATAATTCTCACAGATCTGCAAGTTGTTTGTCTGTATAACGTTGCAATTATACAGTTTTTCTCCTGGTTCTGCTCATTTAATTCTTTACAAGTTTATAAAAATATTAAATTTATTCAATTGTGTAATAATGATGTGGGATGTGGTGGTATAAAGTATTCTGATTCAACTTAGTTTAATCTATGTCAGTTCATATATTTTTTTCCAAAATTTCTCCGAAGTTGTGCCCTTCATAATTTTTATATCACAATATAATTTCATCATGTTCATAGACCGTAATTTGTTCAGTTATGCTACTGGGGGGCACTCTCTTAATTTTTGTTTCTTTGCCACAAAAAAAAGCTGTTGTAAATATTTTTGCCCATGTAGGTCTTTTTCCCTATGTGAACATAACTTTTTGGTGTGTAATTCCAAATAACTTTCCAGAATTGTTGTACCCATTCACAAGTACACCCAAAGTGCACCAATGTCTCTTTTCCCTCAGCCTTCCAACTTTTATCACTTTTTCTTTTTTCCCATCTTCTTTTTCTGCAATCTGATGGGTAGCAGGCGGAATCACAGAATTGCTTCAATTTGCATTTCCCTAATTAGTAGTTATTTGGAGCATTTTTTTAAAATCTGGCAATAGATAGCCTGAGTTTCCCCCCCCCCCTTGAGAACTGCCTATTCATATACTTAAACCATCTAACAAATGTTTCTCTTTCATAAATGAAGCAACAAACTGAGGTCATGTAACTTGCTCATGGTCTCATAACTAATAAGTGATGGAGACAGAGTTGAACCCAGGTCTTCTAGAATTACTGAATAGGATAATGGTGAAAGAATTGTAAAGGAAGGCCTGGGACTGAGAGGCATGAATGAAGAATCAATCAGACTTAGTTTATTGACTCTAGAGAGAAAGGAATGCATCACAAGCTAAAACCAAGTTTTTAAGCCTGAATGACTGGGGAAGCAAACAATTGCTCAGGAAGTAATAGCAATAAATATATAATCATCATTTGGGAATTTTTGATGATACATAATTCAATGCAATTTGATTTAACAAGGATTTATGAAGCTCCTATTATGTCCAAAGACATGGTAGTAAATGGAAATAAATAACCAAGGAGTAGGAAGTTGGGAAAGGGAATGTTGTGGATTTATTATATATACAAGTTGTCATAGGAAGAACATCTACCTCACACAGGTAAGACTATTTTTCTTTGAAAGAAATTGAAACCATCCTTAAGATATAATTGGCATAATGTGCTTGGTGTGACTTATTGACATAGTTTCCTGATTGTCTAAGTAAAAGCCAATGAATGAAGAGTCTGGCACTCTTACCTTAAGCTTAACACATGCTTCTGACCTGTATTCCCCTCACAAATGTGGAGGCAGGGAAACTGAAGTAATGCTGTATCCTTTTCGAGTATACTTTTTATATTATTGCTAAGTAAGTTTGCTTTTTAGAAATTATTGTGTGATCTGAGTTTAACACCTTTTTCCAGACCCAAAATTGAACCTCCAGAACAATCGGAATCAGATCTGGACTATACTAAGTTGATAATATTGGGAAAAATCTTATAAAATAAGAGAATTATTCTAAAGGTTAAATAAAACTAGGAGTAACAAGCCAATGTCAAAAGCGTAGAATGAAGAAAATCCATCATATACTTGAAAACCCCATTTTATACAAGCCAAATATGAATTTGGAATTTAGAATTGCTGTGAAAAAAGTCCGTATGATAATGAAATATATTACATCAGATAATTGTGAGAGTATTATATCCAGTTTTAGCTATTGCAGTTTCCAAAGAATATGGAGAACCTGGAGAAGATCCAAAGTCCTAAGATGACCTAAAGCAAGGCAAAATTGCAATTTTCAAATATCTTAAGCGTTGCTGAAAAGGATGCCAAGCAATTGCTGACAATATTCACTGAAGAACCGATGACAAAGTGGATTTCAATGAACACACATTGTTTGGATATAAATAATTTCTTAATCACTGGACATTTGTTCCCTTGAGGGATAACCCACTCTGCAATCTATTCTACTTTCCAAAAGTTCTAAGTGTTAAGATATTCTTCATGTCAATACCATTAATAAAATCTTTATATAACGCATGTGAGGATACATATATATGTGTATATGCACATGTATGTATATGTATGTGTACACTCACACACATGTTATATTGCTTTAAGGTTTTGCCAAACAGTTTACCTATGTTATCTCTATCTATCACAACAACCCTGTGAGATAGGTGCTCCTACTAATTTTATTTTATAGGAAACTGAAGAAACTGAGACTGAAGGTTAAGAGACTTGCTCTAGGTCACAAGACTAATAAGTATCTGAGGTGAGATTCAAACAAGAGAAGGACAATTCCTTTTACATAAAACATCTTTCTAAATACTTGATGATATCTACCATGACCTACCTGTCTTTTTCTTGAGCTAAGCTTCTCCATTTCCTTCTACTAATCATGATCTCCAAGCCGTTCATTTGCTTGCCTTCTGTCCTCTGAACATTTTCCAGATTTTCAATTGTCTTTGTAAAAATGTGGTGTCCAGAAATTAACACAATGGTTATGGTCTGACCTGACAGAGTTCATTAGAACTATCACTATCCTTTTCCTGGACATTATGTCCTATTAATGCAGCTTGAGATTTCATTAGCTTCTTAAAAAAATGGGCTCCTCTATCACACTGTTGATTCATATTGAACTCTTGGTCCACTAAAGGCCCCAGATCTTTCCCAAAGGAAATACTATCTAGTTATTTCACTCACTCCAATCTGTGCTAGGAAATTGATTTTTTTAAACCCAACTATGAGTTTTTGCATATATCTTATTAAATTTCATCTTGTTGGATTCAGTCAAACATTTTAGGCTATCAAAATCTTTTAAAATCTTGACTCTGTCCTCCAACTTGTTAGCTATCATAATCTTTGTGTCATCTGCAAATTTGATGAGTTTGTCATCTATATCTACCTAAGTGACTGATAAAATTATTAACCCAGCATAAGGCCAAAAGCAGATTCCCTGGGTCCATACAGAGAGACACATGCAAACATGCCGATGTGTCATTTCTGCTCTCATTAATTTCTTTTTGGCGGTTTTCTCTCCCTCTCTCCCTCTCTCTCTCCTCACTACCTTCCTATCATTAGAGGCCACATAAAGATGAAATTATAACAAGGAATGAGTGTCCTCTTGATTGTCAGGTTCATTATAAGATTACCAAACATATTGCAGAAGCAAACCAGCTGTTTTTTTCAAAGTCACCCCCATATGTATTTTTTCTTCTATTATGTGTGAATAGAAAACATTATTTGAGAATTGAGCATACCAATGCAAAAGAAATATTTTTTCTTTGTCATGTTGTGGTTATTTATTTTTATCATGAAGACACAGTGAAATTTTTTCTTCCAGGCCCTCTCCTATCTAGCCAATATTCTTGTGGCTCTGTAAATGATACTTTAAAACAATTGCTCAGTTTTTCTCATAATTTTGATGCATGCGCTCACCCCATTTTCAAGTCTGGCATTGATGATCCACTTCCGCGCACCTCCCCCATCTGTGCATGGACTTATTCTTTGCTTATTTCCAATTGCTCATAGAGTACCTTAGTATATTCCAAAGCTCAAGTGCAGTATTAGTAAGTTAGGGAAGGAAATAACAAATCAATTTATTGCTTAGCTCAGGAACTAAGGAAGTACTATTTTGGGTGTCATTCCTGAGCTTTATTCATTACAAGGTGGTCCCCAAAGTATTATAACCCAACATGAAATTCCACTCATCTGACTTTGTTATTCAATTCAGTTCAATTCAAATATTTGAGTGCCTACTATGTGCAAAAGCATGATGTTTGGCTCTGGACCAAAAAATGAAAGTTTCTGCACTCAGTGAACTTATATGAATGCAATTAGTAAATACAACATCTAATCAAAATTATTCAGAGCAATTTTAGCAAGAAGGGAATCAATTCCTCAGGAAATTCAGAAAGGCCTTGTATAAAAGGTTGCATCTGAGTTGTGTTGTTTTTTTATTTTTAAGTAGCAATTTTTTGAGGCAGAGGAGAGGACAGAATGAATTAAAAGCATGGAGGACCATGTATACAAAAACACTTGTGAAAAACTTCTGTTTTGAATCATTCTGGGAGGTCAGATGTAGAGATGAAATCTTGTTCAATTGTTTGCAAACTGGATGCAGCTGTGTGATGCATCCTGGCATGATCTTCCTCATTTATGTGAGACTTTTGCACAAATCATGCATGTGATGAAACAACTTTCATAGCTGATAAAATTTGAGAGAGAGCTGCAGATGATGACACATGAAGAGTGTTTTTGTTTGCACGGATGAAAGAAATCTCTTTCTATTCCAATAAACTGACTTCATGTTTTCTCTGGCTTGTCCTCTTAGCTAAAATGTACCATCCAGTTTGGATGATAGTTATCTTCCTTTTCTTCTCTAGGATAACATCTTTTTTTTTTCCAAAATGGATTCATGTCTCCTCTTATTTTTGTTATCTTTGTGCAAATGCTGATACCATGGATCAAACTCTCCTCCAAGCTCTGTTGCATTTGGACAACCTCCTTCTTGCTCTATATATCGCACTTGAAAAGATTCATCTGTTTTTTCTCATGACTGATGCAGATGACATTCAGAAGGAATATTGTGTTACCCTGAACTCATGTTCTCTGTCCAATACTATGCTTTGATTTTTTTAAAAATAAAGTCATAGCTTGTCTAGTTCCTACTGAAAGAAATTACTATTGAAAACCAATAATTTGGGGAGATCCAGAGTTCACCCCCTTTTCCTAAAGTCCTGTTTCAAGGCTCAGCAGGACAGGACTGATGATAGCAGATAGGATTAACATTCTTCTCATTCTAGGTATTGCTATCTCACCCAACCTTACAAGGAATTCAATCCAAGGTGAAACTCTGGTTCATTGTCTTCTCAGACTTGGCACAAGGATATGAATTATTTGATTACATTGCCCAAGGCTGGGCAATTTAGGAGTAAATGACATAATCAAAGCTACATTTCCCTCAGCCCCTCATTACAATAGGTCCACCTTTCATTGTAACTTTCCTTCTCTTTCATTAATTGTTAACCAATCAGAGTTGATTGCCACTCTCAGGAATATACACTCAGCCAAGGGTATATAAACTGTGAGCCCTCCACCATGATTAGTATTTGGCATTCAAGACTGTCACTGACCCACTTTATTGGTAATATACTAGCATTATTAATAAAATGATTAGTTAACCAGAAATTGTCTCTCGAACTTTTTAAATGTCACACTGCTAATGAGAAAATGCAAGAGAGGGTTATTTTGGCTGCCTCAGACATTGCCTTCCTTTGACCTGGGGCTACAGGTAGAGAGCTGGGGCATGAAGGATACAGGTTCATGCTACTGACATTGAAAACAGACTTTGTCTTCTAAATAACCCAACCTAAGAAGGGCTCATATGGCACACACCTTGGTCCTGCCCAGGCCTGTGGTGTTTGCTACTCCCTTCAGTACTATTTCTAGGACAGCCGTTGTAAAAAAATTTTCTGAGACTAGACAACTTGAGGTGGCAAAAATTGAAAAGGGAAAATAGCTGAAATAACTGAATAAAGCTGAATTTGGTAACAAAGACCAAACTATCTACATATTATCCTTCACCCCCCACAAACATATAAGTAGATTTCTCCCCCTGCCTGGAAAAATTCATGACTACTTCTCCTTTCTCCTCCTTGCCCTGGGCTTCTGGGCTTCAAAATCACGCCATGGCTGTTTTCTCATCCTGGAATTTCCCTTAGTTCCTGGGGCCTCCTCACTCTGGAACATCATACCAACCCTAAGTCCTCCTTACCAAAAGATATCCTTCTTTTTCTCTCTTTTTTTAAAATATTTTTTTCCAATTACATTGTAAAAACAATTTTTAACTTAAAAAAATTGAGTTCCAAATTCTCTCCATCTTCTCCCCCTCACCCCAGTAGGCAAACAATTTGATATAGATTATATATGTGCAGTCATGCGAAATATATTTCTGTATTAGCCATGTTGTGAAAGAAAACAAAGGCCGAAAAAACCCAGGAAAAAATAAAAGAAATGAAAAGAAAAGGATGCTTTCATCTGCATTCAGACTCCATCAGTTCTTTCTCCAGAAGTGAATAGCATTTTTCCTCATGAGTACTTTGGCATTGTATTGCTGAGAATACCTGTCATTCACAATTGATCATCATATAATATTGCTGTTACTGTATACAATGTCCTCCTTGCTCTGCTTACTTCACTTTGAATCAATTTGAGTCTTTCCAGGTTTTTCTGAAACCAAACTGCTCATCATTTTTCATGGAACAATAGTATTTCATCTTTGGGCAGCTGGGTAGCAGAGCGGATAGCATGCCATGTCTGGAGTAAGGAAAACGCATCTTTTTGAGTTTAAATATGGCCTCAGACACTTACTAGCTGTGTGATCTTGGATGAGTCACTTAACCCTATTTGCCTCAGTTCCTCATCTGTAAAATGAGTTGGAGAAGGAAATGGCAAATCACTAGAGTAGTTTTTGTCAAGAAAATCCCAAAAAGCATCACAAAGGGTCAGACGCAAGTGAAAAAGTGACTGAATAACAAAGTCCATCTTTATGTGAAGAGAAAATAGAGAGCTCTGTGCAAAGAAAGAGTTTCTGCTCAGACTCTATGAGTGAAAATGGTTAGGGGCTGAATTAGGAAAAAATCTGGTAGGAAATTTCTCTGTTAAAGGTTTGACACCCAGACTATAGAAACAATTCTGTTTGGGGTGTGTGTGTGTGTGTGTGTGTGTGTGTGTGTGTGTGTGAGTGATACTAAAAAACAGCCAGGAGGTGCCACAGTTCTCTGAAGGCCTGGACTCAAGGAGACTTGAGTTCAAATCTGACCTCAGACGAATATGCCAGTGTGATCCTGGGCAAATCACTTAAATTCTACCTATGCTGGTTTTCTCATCTATAAAATGGGGACTATAATAGCACTTGCCTCCTAGGGGTGTTGTAAGGATCCCATGAGATTATAACTGTAAAATGCTTAGCATAGGGCCTGGCACATAGTAGAAACTATAAAATTAATTGCTTATTCCCTTACCTCCCCTAGCAATCATTTCCTAATAGATAAGTAGTCAAAAGATACGAACAAAAACAGCTCCCAGAAAGAACTACAACATCTTCACAACCACATGACAGAATGCCCCAAATCATGACTAATAAGAGAAATGCAAATCAAAACCACCGTAAAGTGCCTCCTGACTCTAAGAAAATTGAAAAATATGACAAAAATAGCAATTATTGGTTTTGGAGGGGTTGTGGAAGGATAGACACATGATGGAGCTGTGAAAGGGTACAGCCATTTTGGAAAGCTGTTTAGACTTATGCAAATCAAGTGACTAAAATGTCCATCCCCTTTGACTGAGAGACTCTTACTAGACTTATATCCCAAGGGAGCCATCAAATAAAAGAAAGTAGATGGCCATCAATTAGGCCACAGCTGAACAAATTGTAGTATATTATGTCATGGAATATTACTGTGTTGTAAGAAATGATGTAGGTGAGGAATATAGAGAAACATGAGGAAACTTACATGAATTGATGAAGAGGGAAGTCAGCAGAGCCAAGAAAATAATATATACAGTAACTACAACCATGCTGCTGGAAAGAACAATGACATACAAAAAAAATCCAGAATGAATGTAACAAAATTATAAAGATCAAGCATAGCTCAAATGAAGAGATACGAGAAGACACACCCAAGCTACACTTTTGAGCAGGCAGGAGTTCCACAGGTGGTGCACAATGCACAGATTTTCAGCCTTTTTCAATTTATTGATTGGTTGTGCCAATTTTTCTTCTTTAAAAAGTGCTATTCATCATATGGACTGGCTCTCTAGGAGGTAGAAGAGAAAGGATACTGGAGATACCCGTGATAATACAAGAAACAAAAGATGTCGATTTAAAATGATTTATGATTAAGAAATTAATTATAAATTTTAAATAAAAGGTCTCTTTCCACCTGTATTTTAGAGGATTTTTAGCAAAAATGAGTGTTGTTCTTTGTCAAAAACTTTTCCTGCATCTATTGGGACAATCATGGCATTTGGAATGTTTTACTGGTTAATAAATAAATAATAATATATTATATATGATATATATAATATAAATATATATAATAAGAATAAATAAATAAATAATAAATAAAAAGAATAAATTATATTGATTTTTTCCCTATTGCCAACCATCCTTTCTTCTCTAGTATAAATCCAACATGATCATAATAAATAATTTCATGAATAAATAGCTATACTCTGTTGGATAGGATTTTATTTAAATTTTTTGAATCAATATTCATTAATAACATTGGCCTATAATTCTTCTTTATTCCTGTTTTGAGTATGAAGACTATATTTTTCTCATCAAAGGTATTCTGTTGGGTTGCTTACTTTCTCAGCTTTTGAGAATAAATCCACATAGTATGCGTACAAGTTGTTCCTTAGAAATTTGATAGAATTCTCCTATGAATCCATCAGAACCAAGATTTTCTTTTGTTTGTTTTGTTTTTCTCAATCCTTTACAGTTATTTCTACTTCCCTGTTCTGAGAATGGATTATTTCAGTTCACTATTTGGTCTTTATTAATTTGGATATTTTATATTTTGAGGAGTCATACAGGGTTACCCAAGAGAGACATGTCATAGTGGAGAGTTCTGACAAAAGGTCATCCACTGGAGAAGGAAATGGAAAATCGCTCTAGTATCTTTGCCAAGAAAATCCCATGGTTAGCACTAAAATGATAAAAGAGATGACAGTGGAAGATGAGCCCCTCATGTTGGAATGCATCCAATATAGTACTTGGGAAGAGTGAAGGACAGCTGTATCTCCAATACTAATGAAGTGTCTCGACCAAAGCTGAAAGGAAACTCAGCTGTGAATGTGCCTGGTGATGAAAGGAAAGTCCGGTGCTATAAAGATCAATATTGCATGGGAATCTGGAATGTAAGATCTATGAACGTAAGATAGATGTAATCAAAGAGAGGATAGAAAGATTAGACATTGACATCTTGGGTATCAGTGAACTTAAATGGATAGGAATAGGTGAATTCAATTCAGATGATCACTACACTTACTACTGTGGGCAAGAAACCTTAGAAGAAATATAGTAGCCCTCATATTCAATAAAGGGGTGAGAAAAGCAGTACTGGAGTATAATGTCCAAACTGATTGAATGATATCTGTTTGAATCCAAGATAAACAGTTCAACATCACAGTAACACGAGTCCAAGCTCCAACCAGTGATGCCAAAGAAGCCAATGTTGATCAGTTCTATGAAAACCTACAACACCTAGAAGTCACACACACACACACACACACACACACACACACACACACACACACACACACACACACACACACAGATGTCACGTTCATCATAGGAGATTGGAATGCTAAACTAGGAAATTAAAAGATAATTAGAATGACAGGCAAGTTTGGCCTTGCAGTACAAAATGAAACAGGACACAGACTAATAGAATTTTGTGAAGAGAACTTGCTTTTCAAAATAAATACTTTTTCAACAACCCAACACATGGATATCATCAGGTGGTCAATAATGAAATCAGATTGATTACTTATACTTTACAGGCAAAGGGAGAGAAGGTCTATATCATCAGTTAAAATGAGATTTGGAGGTAACTATGGCTCAGACCATTGAGCTCAGTTCTCATTGTAAAATTCAGACTGAAACTGAAGAAAGTAGGGAAAACTATCAGACCATACAAGCATGACCTAAATAACATCACTTATGGATATGAAATGGAGTTAATGAATAGATTTAAGGGAATAGATAAGGCAATAGTGTTCCTAAAAAGCTATGGACAGAGATTCACTACATTGTACAGGAGTCAGCAGCAGCAGCAACAACTAAACAAACAAAGTATTCCAAAGAGAAGGAAGAGCAAGAAAGCAAAATAACTGTCTGATGAGACTTTGCAAATAAATGAGGAAGAAAAGAAAGTGAAAGGGAAAGATATAGCTAACAAATGCTGAATTCTAGAGAATGCCAAGGAGAGATAAGGTTCTTTTAAATGAGCAATGCAAAAAAATAGAAGAAAACAACAGAATGGGGAAGATAAGAGATCTCTTCCAAAATTAAACATATAAAAGGATAGACTCCTGCAAATACATGCATGGTATAGGACAAAAATAGTACATACTTAACAGAACAGATTAAGAAGAGGTGGCAATAATACACTAAAGACCTATGAAATAAAAATCTTTTCTTTTCCTTACGTATGGTATTATTATTTAATATATTTAGTTTTCAGTGTTGATTTTCACAGGAGTTTGAATTACAAATTTTCTCCCCATTTCTACCCTCCCCCCCCACTCCAAGATGGTGTATATTCTGGTTGTCATGTTCCCCAGTCAGCCCTCCCTTCTGT
>CM053624.1:191981401-192005296 GCA_028646595.1 Phalanger gymnotis | reverse complement strand
CACACACACACACACACACCCCATCTTCATGGCCCTTTCTCTCTAACTGTACTTTCATCTCATTTATCTCTTAGTTTTCTTTCCTTTTTTTTTCTTCAGAAAACCCATATTCCCATCAGACCTCCCGAAGCTCTCCTTCCTTTCTGTTGCCTCCTTGCTTTTTCTTCTGAAGGATTTCTGCTAGCCTGTCCTCTCCTCTCAGCTCACTGTTCTACAGTCCTTCCAACCTGGCTGTCCCCTTCAGCCATCTCTCTGAGCTGATCTTTCCCTTTTTAATTAACCAAGGACCCAATATCTCCATAGACACACATTTGCTCTTATCAGATGATCACAGAGGCTAAGTGATCTGCACAAGTCTAGAAAGCTCTTCAGTATCAGATCCAAGATTAGAATTCAAAAGGCTGGGATCAGCCTATTAAATACCCTTGTTCCTAAGACTTTCCTACAGACATTTCGTTCACCTTTACCTTTCAGATTGTACCATTTTTCAGACTATTTGCTTAATTGGAACTTCTTCCCCCTCCTCCCATGCAGTTGTTGTAGAGAATAGTCATCTTTGTGCTGTCTATGGCATCCCAGGATGAAAGGTGACAATTTTATACTGTATACTGCCTTCCCCCCCCCAAAAAAAAATCTGAAACTCTGTAGCATCTTTTTACTCATTTTTTTCCCCATTTACTTTTTGGTGATTCTATTATGGGCCTGATCTGAAATTTGGCTCTGTTTTATTTTTCTAACAATCATTATCTACTTGAAACATTTTCCCCTTCAAAGTCTAGAACAAACTAAAATATTATATGAAATATCTTTTATGACTTCTAAACAAACAATATGAAATAATATCTACTAGTAAGAGGACAAGGAATGACTAGGTAGAGCTGTGGATAGAGCACTGGGTCTGCAGTCAGGAAGACCTGAGTTTAAATCCAGCCTCAGACACTTACTAGCTGCATGAACCTGGGCAAGTCACTTAACCCTGTTTCTGTTTCCTCATTTGTAAAATGTGGTAGAGAAAGAAAGGGCAAACCACTCCAGTATCTCTGTCAAGAAAACCCTAAGTGGGGGTCACCAAGAGTTGGACATGGCTAAAATGACTGAACAACAGCCAAAAAAAAAAAAAGAGCAAAAATTATTGTTATGGCCCAGATAACTCTGAAAAAGAAAAAAAAAAGTTTGTGGGGAAAATTATCCTTCTACTCACACAGGTCTACAACTTCAAAGTCAATTGAGACAATACTCTCACTCATAAGCCATATTTAATCACTTGTCACATTTTGTTGATTATACCCTCACAGCACACCTAGCACCCATTCTTTTCTCTTCACTCATTTAACCGTTATCCTACTAGGGAGACTCATCACCTCTCTCTCACCTGCAATATTTTCTGATTGGTGTTACTGCCTGAAGTGTCTTCCATTTCTAACCTATACTCCATAATATGTTCCTAAAGAACATGTCTGACCACGTCAGTCCTGTGCTCAAGAAGTTAAAGTAGATTTCTGTTACCTAAAAGATATCCCCTATTTGTCATTTAAAGCCCATCACAGTCTGAGTCCAACCTATCATTCCAGACATTTCCCACTTTCCTTACCCTCCCCGCCTCTCTCCACTGACTAGTTGGCATTTGCATGTCATCAGGCAAATATACCTACTGCATGTAGACTGATTGGAAATCTAATTAGAATCAATGAGTTTAGGGTTTTGAAACAAAAAATAGATGGTTAAAGGCCTATGAGTGTTCTCCGTTCCAGCCAAATTGGCCTATTTGCATACATCATACCATCCCCTAACTCTGTATGTTATCACAGACTGTTCCTCTTGCCTAAAATATGCTCAGTCCTCACTTCTACCTCTTGGAAGCCTTAGGAATACTTTGATAGTCTAATCTGATCCTTTTTACATATTTATAGACTTTCTAGTTAAAATGGACATTAAGATATTTGATAAAGTCAAGCATGCAAATAATGAGAAAAAGTTCCCTGTTTAATAAGAAATGCTGGGGAAACTGCAAAACATTTTTGACAGAAAATAAGCTTAGGCTGAAATCTTATATCATAAACCAACAATAAGTTCAAAATTGATATAATCTAAATACAAAAGGGTACAAAATTTACATAACACGTGGAAGAGAACGAGATCATGTATATTTCACAGCTATGGCTAGAGGGAGAATCCAAGGAATTTTAACCAAAGAGAAGGAATACTAGCTTCTAGGTCTGTGAGTGCAGCCTTTTGATTAAGTCAAAGTTTTACAGAGCAAATCCTTTTATTAAGGGGATTTGTTCTGTGAAGTTTGGATTCAGTCAAAGGGTTGCACTTCAGGACCTAGAGGGCCATGTGTGGCCTCAATGCCACAGGTTCCCCACCCCTGGATTATAGGTGATTACAAAAGCTAAAACACAATTTCAATTACATGGAATTGAAAAGTTTATGTTCCAAAAAAAAAAATCAATGCACCTAGCATAAGAACTAAAAGTCTTGTTTGTTAAAGAAAACACAAACAAAAAATATCTCTCTGACAATGATTTCTTATCCAAGTTATATAGGAAATGAATACAAATATATGACAGAAAGACGTTCCTTAATGGATAGGTGGTTAATGGATGTAAAGCTCTCAAAAGAAAAAAATGACATTTTAACAACCTTTTGAAAGATTACTCTAATTCACCAATAATAAGATGTGAATATAAATCATTCTGAAGTTTCATCTCACATCCAGAAAATTGGCAAATAATACAAAAGATGGAAATAGTCATTGTTGAAAAGCTTTGAGAAAGATAGGTATGTTGGTGTAGCTGTCAGTTGTTTCAAACATTTTGGAAAGTAGAATTTAGCTTAAAAGGTGACTAAGATGTCAGCCAACTTCTCTGATATGGTATATGTATGGTTGATCTTTAAAAATTTGGATGCAAGAACATATATGTATGTGTAATGTGTGTTTATTTGTGTGGCCAAAGAATTCATTACCAAATTCATTACCAAAGATTACTAGCTATGAATATTTCTGAACTTAGCATGGCTGTTCCTCAGAAATCAGATTCAATCTTTGTCAGGATTGCGCTTGAAGTCTTCCAAGTATGGTAGAACTTGATAGAACTTTATTCCACGATGCATAAGACTAAAAAGATTTATAGTTACTTTTCAGTCATGATGAAACATCTGAGATTGTAAAATGCTGCATAGAAATGTGTTGGGATTTTATGTTACCAGAAAAATATGTATCTCCCTCCACCAAAAAAGAAAAAGGCAGGTCATGTACCAAAGCAAGGCATATGGATAGCAGGTAGTTGCTGTACTCCACTAGTATTCACATGATTACAAGAGACAGAATCCCAGAACTTTAGCTGGGCCCTCTGTGGCGCTATGTTAGGCTATGAACAAGATTCACGTAGGATGGTAGGCACATGCATTGCTGGAGGAAGCATCCACATCAATAACATCATAAATTCATTGAAGATTGGATATAGGTTTGTATGTGTATATCTACATACATAGATACATGCCTGTGTATGTGTTTATACATATAAAATGCATATATCTATGTGTGCATGTACATATAATATATACATATATAATGTATATATATATGCATATGTATGTAAGGCACATGGATATATCCTACCCATACAGTGCCCAGCAAATCTCGTTATTAAGCTCAACATACACATTGCAGTCGTTCCTTTCTTTCCACCCCATTACACCATTACTTTCTACTCCACATACACATTTTATTTTGCTGCACAATTTCTGCATCTGATTACAACTTTTTTTTAATAATCCCATTACATTCTTTTAACCTTTCCATAACGTTTATATACTTTCCTCTCTATTTCCTCTACCACTACTTTTGTACTTTGTATTGTGCCTATTTAACAGACCTGGAATACATACCTCCCTTATAAATTTCATTATGGCACCTACATACACACTTCAGTTATCATTTACAAGTGCACATCTTACTATACTTTTCATTCTATAACTTTCATTATGCTACTTAAAAATGCACATCTTATTACCTAGCCCATGTGTTAATCTCGTATTATCCTAGATGTATTTATTTCTTGTATCTTTCTCATTATTTGTTACAAAACTTCCTAGTACATGTCTTTTAGATTCATGAAAAATATTTGTTTGATTCAGATGGTAAGAAAGGGACTATCAGATTTGCTAATAGCAACCAGGGGATTCAAAACCTAGTGCCTGCCCTAGAGAGAGTCCTCTGTCATGGCACAAACTTTTGACATGGAATTAGGAAAACAGAGCATTCATTCATGCAACTAAAGAGATTCCAGACTTATCCAGACATTTGTGTGTGTGTGTGTGTTTGTGTTTGTGTGTGTGTGTGTGTGTGTATAGATATAGATGCATAGATGAACATGTGTACTCTTTTTCCATCTAGATGGCAAACATTTCAAGGGGATAAACCATTTCTCCTGATCATTTTTCCTCTGGAGACATTCTATAAATATTGCCAATCCATAAGCCCTTCCTGATGTCTAACTTAAATCTTTTATACTATAGGTCATCTAATTCCTGTTGTTTTATTGTCAGGCGAAGTGAGAAGAGCTGAAGACCTCTCTATCTATATGGCACTTGGGAAACCTCTTAGGAAAAAATCACTTAAAAACAGAAGCCAGAGGTACAAGATGCTTTTAAAGTATGGTTGAAGCACATAATACTTACAGCAGATAATGACAATGGTCAGTTCCTAACAGCATCAGTACATTTGGACATTAGACCTGGTTTTAGGCTTATTTGTTATAACTGATCCCTGCTGTGTAATAAAGGGAGCAAATTTCTCTGTGCCATTTTTTTCTGGTGAAGAGAGGATTGCCACCTTGAGATGCCCTGCTTCTTAGTTGCCTGCCAAGGAAGCCATTACCAACATTTATTACACTGAGTGGGGAAAAAAGCCTCAGTTCAGTCTTTCTGTTTGGAATCTATTTTTCCTTACATTCATTCATGCTTCTTTGCTGATCTTTTGTGCTAAAGCTGTGTAGGCATTATCTCTGCTATTTATGAGTTCTACATTTCTATTACTGCTCCCCCTTGTTCTTCATTTCACTGCAAAAATACAAAAATCCATTTGACCTGCTCTAAAAAAATACACACAAAAATGCCATCCTGTTCCGCTTCTACTTCAACTTTCCTGGAATTGTTTGTTTTTTGTATCTCGATGATGGAGCCCAGTTTAAAAGAGAGGGGGAGGCTTCATTCTCACAGGAGAGTGTATACATTAACTGCACCTTTCTATGGCTACTATTTCTCCAGGAGAGCAAGGCTCAGTTTTTATGAAGAACTGACTGATGCGTTCCTCTTAATGATGAAAAACAATTGTCTAGGCAAGATGCTTCAGGTAAAAACACTGCAGTGCAGTCAAAAAAGCATTGGATTTCAAGCTGGTTTACCAGATTTCAAACTAGAGATATGCTGGAGTCAGCTGATTTCCTGGGAAGAGAGCTGATTGTTAAATTTTCAGCATAAGCATTTGTACCTTGAAATTGGTATATATTACAAATCAGAGCTTGATTTATTGTGTTATTGATAGTTTAGACTTAAAAAAGTGATGGTGAAAATGTCAGTAAAGCAGATTAAATTTAAAGTATGTTAGGCTTTCATTGCTACTTTCTATCTTAACTGTAGTTAAACTTTTACCAGCATACCCCTGGTTCAAACCGTTATTCTACTATTTATTCCCTATGTGATTAGGAAATGTGGGCCTCAGTTTTCTCAGATACAAAAGGAAGGGTTTGGACTGTGTGCTCTCTAAAGTCACTTTCAATTCTAAATCTAAGATTCTGTGATTCTATTGCCATGTTGGATTATGTTTCCTCATTTGGTAAGCTGAGGACCCATGTTATGGGGCAACTATTCTTAACTGTAGATCACTTCAAAATCTAATCAAAACCTTTGAAATTAGGGGTTTGAAGCAGGGATAGATGAGAAAAGGCCTCTCTTACTTGCCCAAGGCCCAGGTCTTTATTGTTTCCTGGATAGATACTTGCTTGTTGATTTTAGAGCAATTGGTTTGATGGCAACTGGTCAATCCATTCCATCTCGCCATCTTAACATGTGAAATAGCATCTAGCTGCTGAACAATTTCTTGACAGCTGGTTACTATGGCAATAGACCCCAATGATGGTCAAAACAGCCAATTTCTGTTCTTCTTCCAGGGATATGAGGACTTTTTGCAACTGTCCCTTTCTTACAGAATTCTTTTATACCTCCCTGTGTCCCAGCCAACCCATGCTCATATTAAAAAAAAGTAATAGGTGCTGATGTAACAAAGCCATGAGTAGAACAAGTGATTATTTAGGCAGTAGTAGATGCTCTCTGAAGAATGGCCTGGATAATAATGACATATTTCTTTGAAAAGTCTTGTTTGGTCCAGTCTAATCTTATTGGGAATCATCACCATCACCATCATCATCATCATTCACATTGTGAAGGTCCATTGACCTTTACAAAACTCTTTCCTCAGAAATAGCCTAGGAAAGAGGCAGTACCAGGTAACGTTGTCCCTTTTTAATAGATGAGGAAACTGAATTTCAGATGTTAAATGACTTGCTTCTAACACTTGTAACTTTCTGAGGAGAGATTTGAACCCAAGACATTGGCTAGATAAGATGTTCCTCTGTTGTTTCTACCTCTAACATCTCTTCTATATGCTCCTTTCTTTCCTCTAGCACTGTCACAACAACAGTGCAGCCCCTCCTTACCTCATTCCTGGATTATTGCAGTAGCCTGCTATTCGGTCACCTTGCCCTACACCTCTCTTCCATCTTCCACTTAGCTGCCCAAATGATCTTCCTAAAATGCAGAGCCGACTATGTCGTTCCCACTTCACATCTTCTACTCAATAAACTCCTGTGACTTTGTCTTCTTGATCAAATATAAAATCCTCTGTTTGGCTTTTAAAGTTCCCCATAACCTGCCCTCCTGCCTTTCTAGTCTTCTTATACCTTACTCTTTTCCATATACTTAGCAATACAATGACACTGGCCTTCTGGTTGTTTCACCAACAACATACTCCATCTCCAGACTCTGGACATTTTTACTGGCTGGGGACAGCCATGTCTGGAATCTTCTTCCTTCTCATTTCTGTCTCCTGACTTCCATGACATCATTCAAGTCCCAGCTAAAATCCTACATTCTGCAAGAAATCTTAATTCCAGTTCTTTCCCTCTGAGATTATCTCCAGTTTATCTTTCATATACCTTGTTTGTACAAAGTTGGTTCCATGTTGTCTCCTCCATTAGACTCTGAGCAACTTGAGAGCAAGGACTTTTTTTAATGTTTTGGCCTTTAATTGTATACCCAGTGCTTGGCACAGGGCCTGGCACAGAGTAGGCACTTAATAAATGCTCATTGACTTGACTTGGAAAAAATGTTCTTCTATGTTGTTATGAGGAACAGTACCTATGCAAGATGCTAGTTTAATTAAGATAATAATACTAACTCAGAATTATGTGGTGAGTATTACTGTAGTGGCATTTTATCTCTGTGGGAATATAAGGACATTGATAATTCCCACAGAAGGAAATAGTTTATGATACACCAGGAATCTATATGGTCGGTGAGAGAGAAGTCATACAACAGAATGATGGGGTTCATGAGCTCTGAATTCCAGTGGCCAGGACTAGCTGCCTCCTTTCTTTCTGGTACCTTCGAATTGGCCATCTTGCTTACCAACCAGGGATGATAGGGCTCAGAAGCTACCATTTGAATGGGATCTTTGAAGGTCTATCTACCCACTATCCATCTTTACTGGGCTATGCATGAAATCCCAATAAGTTCATGTGGTTTCTATGTGGTATGTAGGGAGTAACCTGAGAGGTCTAAGTCTCCTGTGGCTGGGGCTGCCCAGATAACTTCTACACGTGCCATCTGGATCCGGGTGGGAGGCAGAGAAAACAGCATGGAAAAAGAGGCTTCCAAATCTTGGGATTGGCTTCTGTTGAGAATCTGATTGGCTGAAAAGCAAAGAGAAGAAGATAGTTTTCTCTTATCATAATTACTCTGCTTTCCCTTTTGTAGTTTGGAATATGATGTAGGTCTCAGATATGGGACTCCTTCCTTTCTTTTGGATATGAGTTCCTTGAGTATTTTTCCCCAGAACCATGACATTTTGAGAGGGTGAGTAGAAGGGAATTTTGGGCACAGATGAAGGTGGGTGGATTCACGTAGGGATATTATGCTATTTTTCCTTCCATTTTTTGCCACAGTCTGTAACTATGTGGTCATACTACGTTGAGAATCTGAGATCTGGATCCTGTGATTGTGTGCATATGTACGAATGTAGAAATACTCATTGAAAGGAGATTCTAGATATAAGCTGGGAGCCGTCAAGCTGTGGAATTCATTTTAAAAATATTTGAGCAATATTTCATATTATTCTCTAAATTTTAAAGACAGTCACTACTTTTTTAATCTGTTCAGTTTTACTGGTTGAAACTAGGCAACACAGTGGATAGAATTCTAGGCCTGGACACAGTAAGACCTAAGTTCAAATCTGACCTAAGACAGATTTGTTATGTGATCCTGGGTGTAATTTAACCTTTGTTAGCCTCGGTTTCCTCATCTGTAAAATGGAGACAATAGCACTCACCTGCCAGAGTTGTTTCAAGGATCAAATGAGACAATAATGTCCTTAACACAGTGCCTGGCAAACAATGTGCATTTAATAAATTCTAATTTCTTTCTTTCCTTGAAGTTCTGTGTTATGATAGTTGATACTTGTAGTATCATCTCCTCTTTATGGCAAGAAAGAATAGAACAATGTTTTGGGACATCATTTCACTTACTTGCCAGAGAGCTGCTGAGGTGGCTTAAAGAGTTGGAGGCTCAAATAGAGCATCACCTAATGGACAACTCAGATAAAAAAATATGTATTCCCTTGCTGAATAATTAATGTAGCACGTTGCTACTTATTTATTTATCTTATTTATTTAACGAAGGCAGACTACAAGCTGATTTGGACCACTGCCACTACTATGGTGACCCAAGTGCCATGTTCAAGGCAATAAAGGTATTGCAGTTACCATAGACCTCAATTCTTTACAAATTGCCTTGAAAACATTGCCTAGAAACATAGAATTAGGAGCTGCAAAGTAATTTGCAGAAGGTAGTCAAGTGGAGTCACTATGAGGTGAGTAGTGATATAAAGACATAAAGCAACAATACAGATAGGTCAGGGCACATATTAATACATTGCTGTCCTCAAAGAAACTCTTTGATGTAGTTATTATCTCTTCTGAGTCTCTGAGGTCTTAAGTTCATGAGCCAAGAGTAAAATTCAGGTCCCTCCTAACTCCAAGTTTAGTGCTCTTTACAATACACATCATTGAGGCCTGAAACTCTGCATTAGCAAGGCAATAAACACAACCTTCTATGATAACTGTAAATATGCCTATGTAATTCTGCATCACAAAATATGAGAGACTCTCCATATAGAAAGTAGAAGTAAAACATTTATTCAGATACCAGGGGACCAGATCCCATAACCAATACGTCTAGCC
The DNA here is from genome assembly GCA_028646595.1 of Phalanger gymnotis. Taxonomy (NCBI): domain Eukaryota; kingdom Metazoa; phylum Chordata; class Mammalia; order Diprotodontia; family Phalangeridae; genus Phalanger; species Phalanger gymnotis. Next base: position 191,995,778 of record CM053624.1, on the reverse strand, counting down.
CATCCAAGCAGCAACCAACTCCCAAAACCAGTAAGCCAGCTTTATCATAACAGCAAGGAACTTAAAACACAATATCACAGCATGGAGCCTTGCCATCTCATAACCTACTGGGGCCTTGCCATCAACAATCACTCACAGCACTGCTAGCACATCTGCTCTTTCCCTTAGTTCTAACTGCTCTCTCAGCATTTCCTGTGACACACTTTCCTTTTCCTCTCAGCAAGGTCCTCCTACCACATGTGACTTAGGCTTCCTGTGACATAAGCAGGTCACATGGCCTATTAATGGGTGGGAAAGATCTCAAATCTAAATTGTCATTACAAACTATCATATAATTGAGATACAAGGTATGTTTTGAGCTTAATTTTCTGTTTAGAACCATAGATTTAAAGTTGGAAGGGATCTTAAAGGCCATCTTCTCCAACTACTTCATTTTATTATCAGAGAATTTGAGGCCCAAAGAGATTGAGTGACTTAGCTAAAGTCACCCAGGTAGTAAATGGCAGAGCCAGGATTTGAATCAAGTTTCTTTGAAACAAATGAAGAATCCAAAATCTAGACAGTCAGGATTTCCAGGTGCCAAGATGGCAGAGCAAGCAGTAAATAAATGTAACTCTTCCATATTCACCTCAAAACAATCATAAAATAGTGCACCAAAACAAATGCTCAAAAAGCAGAACTAGCAAAAAGACATGGTGAAAAATTCTTTTAGGCCAAGAAACCGGGAAGATCAGCAAGAAAGGTCTGCCTCACTTGGGTAAAAGGTGAGCTCAGTCCTAGACAAGAACTGTCCCAGTAAGCCAGCAGCAAGTCCCGCCCCAGCAAGCCAGCCAAAGATCATGAGCCCCACTGTGGTAGAGTAAGCAAACACCAACACCAGGACTCCCCACGGGCCTGTGCACAGCCAGGGGAACCATCAGATTTCAACTCTGAGAACCACCACTGTGCTTCAGCACAGCCCTGGGCAAAAAGGTGGACACCAATCCTAGGCGTGCCTAAGCAAATAGGGAGCCTCCAGCACCAGGCTCCTGTCAGAAACTTCTTCCTAGCCTTGGGCAAGCAGACAGCCTGTAGAAGCCAAAATACCATGTGCTTTGGCATAGCCCCAGGAAAACACAGAAACACCCTACTGGCTTCAGCACATGCCAGAAACTACCACTAAGACCCCAAATCAGCACTAGGTAAGCTTCCAGATTCCTACAGCCCCCAGAAGTGCCAGTCACCCCCACCCCCTCAGTGCAGCACCAGACATGAGGGTCCCCCATGGACTTCAGGCAACATCAGTGTGGTACCAGTTAAACAACCAAAGCTTGCATCCCCTGTCACAAAAAGCCTGAGACACTGCCCCTTCCACCCTGGAAGCACAGCTCAAATTTAAAAGAAAGGAAAAGGCCAAAAATGATCAGTATAAAACAACAAAAGAAGAATCTGAGCATAGAAAGTTATTATGGTGACAGAGAAGACCAAGATACAAACTTAGAACAGGATAACAATGTCAAAATACCTATGGACAAAATCCCACAGAAAAGTGAGAAGAGGTCTCAAGTCCAGAAATGGCTCATGGAAGAGCTCAAAAATGAGCTTAAAAATAAAAAAAAGAGAGATGTAGAAAAAAATTGGGAAATAAATGAGACTAATGCAAGAGAATTATGAAAAAGAGAATAAACAGCTTGGAAAAAAGAAAACAACTGCTTAAAAAGTAGAATTGGACAAATGGAAAAGGAAATGCTTAAAAGCTAACTGGGGAAAACAAATCCTTAAAAATGGGAGTTGGGTAAGTATAAGCTAATGATTGCATGAGACATCGATTAAACAAATTCAAAAGAATGAATAACTAGAAGAAAATGTAAAATACCTCATTGGAATAACAACTGACCTAGAAAATATATCCAGGAGAGACAATGTCAGAATTATTGGATTATCTGAAAGCCATAATCAAAGGCAGGATTAGGACAGCATCTTTCGAAAAAAATTATCAAGGAAAACTGTCCTGATATCCTGGAACCAGAGGGCAAAATAGGCATTGAAAAAATCCACAGACCACCTCAGGAAAGAGATCCCAAAATAAAAACTCTAAGTTTTGGAACTATCAGGTCAAGGGAAAAATTCTGCAAGTGACCAGAAAGAAACAATCCAAATATCAGGGAGCCACAGTCAGGATAAACAGGATTTAGCAGCTGCCACATTAAAGAATCAGGAGTCACAGAACATGATATTCTGCAAGGCAAAGGAGTTAGGATTATAAGCAAGAATCAACTAACTGATGAAATTAAGCATAATACTTGAAGGGAAAAAGTGATCATTACATGAAATAAGAAGGATTTCAAGATTTCATAAGGAGAAGACCAGACTTGAACAAAAGATATTCATCCCCAATATCAAGAGCCAAGAGATGCTTAAAAAGGTAAAAAATAAAATACAAAGGGAGCAGAAGGAAGGGAAAAATAGAATGGGGTAAATTATTTCACATGAAGAGGTGTAAAAAACCTATTACAGTGGAGGGAAAGATGGGAGGGTGGGTGAGGGGCACCACTTGAACTTTAATCTCATCAGTATTGGCTCCAAGAAGGAATAATATACACAATCAATTGAATATAGAAATCTATTTTACTTGACAGGAAAGCAGGAGGGGAAGAGATTAAGTAAAGGGGGTGGGGTGGGGGGAGGGTGGGCACTGATAGAAGAGAGGGCAGACCTGGGGAGGTAGTAGACAGAAGCAAAACACTGTTGAGGAAGGGATGGGTGAAAGGAGAGAGAGGACAAACAAGAGGAAAAATAGGGTGGAAGGAAACACACAGTTAGTAATCATTAACTGTGAATGTGAATGGGATGAAATCTCCCATAAAAAAGAAATGGATAGAAGAGTGTATCAAAAACCAGAATCGTACAATATGTTGCTTACAAGAAACACATTTGAAGCAGAGAGACACACACAGAGTAAAGGTAAGGGGCTGGAGAAGAAAGTATTATGTTTCAGCTGAAGTTTAAAAAAAAAGTAGGGATAGCAATCTTGATCTCAGACAAAACAAAAAGCAAAATAGATCTAGTTTAAAGAGATAAGGAAGCAAACTACATCTAGCTAAAAGGTATGATAGCTATGAAGTAATATGAATACTAAACAGGTATTCACCAAGTGGTATAGCAGCCAAATTCTAGAAAGAGAGGTTAAGCAAGTTACAAGTTCATTACCAACCAAGAAATAGAAAGCATCACAAAATGTAAAATAGGTAAGTTTGATTATATTCAATTTTAAAAAGCTTTTGTACAAACAAAACCAACGAAACCAAGATTAGAAAGAAAGCAGAAAGCTAGGAAACAATCTTTATAGCAAGTATCTCTGATAAAGGCCTCATTTCTCAAATACATAGAGAACTAAGTCAAGTTTATAAGAATACAATCCATTCCCCAATTGATAAATGGTCAAAGGATATAAAAAGGCAGTTTTCAGATGAAGAAATCAAAGATATCTATAGACATATGAAGTTCTCTAAATCACTTTTGATTAGAACAATGAAAATAAAAACAACTCTAAGGTACCACTTCACACCTATCAGACAAAGAAAAGGAAAAAAAAGATAAATGTTAGAGAGGATGTGGGAAAATTGGGACACTAATGCACTGTTGGTGGATTTGTGAACTGATCTAACCATTCTGGAGAGCAAATTGGAACTATGCCAAAGGGCAACATTTTTATTCATGCCCTTTGATCCAGGAATACCACTACAAATTCTGTATCCCAAAGAGATCATAAAAAGGTAAAAAGACCTATATGCACAAAAATATTAATGGCAGCCCTTTCCATGGTTGCAAAATATTGGAAACTTGGGTGATGCCCATCAATTGGGGAATGGCTTAACAAGCTGTGGTATATGAATGTAACGGAATGCTACTGTGCAATAAGAAATGATGAATAGACAGATTACAGAAAACCTGGAAAGCCTTGTATGAACTGCTGCAAAGTGAAACAAAAAGAACCAGAAATCATACATAGTATCAGCAATATTGTGTTTTGATCGACTGTGAATGACTCAGTTCTTCTCACCAACGCAAAGGTTGAAGACAAGTACAAAGGACTCATGAGGGAATATGCTATCCACATGCAGATAAAGAATTCATGTACTCTGAATGCAGATCAAAGCATACTTTTTTCACTTTTTTTTTCTCCCTTTTTTATCCGTTTCTTCTTTCACCACTGTGACTAATATGAAAAACAAAATAGCTATGTTGGGAATCAAGATGGGCTCTTAGCACTTATTCAAACAAGTGCTCTTGAAGAGTTTGGCCTTTGTTTCCTTGATTAAATTAGGAACCCTTTGTTTTGTGCCTCAAGGGAAAGTCTAGTTTACATGGGTTTGAGTGACACGTTTGTGACATCAGAGGCTTTTAGATCACATGGGTTTGAGTCGCATTTTTGTGATGATTTTAGGTCACGTGGGTCCTAAGGGGAGTTGCTAACTCTAGAGCCAATAGTAAGAGCTTAAGTTCTGGTCCCTCAGATGACGTTTGATGACAGCTACAAAATGCATAAAAAGAGAAGACAGAGCTATTTTCTTAGGGCTCTCACTGTTGACGGTGGGCTGATGTGGATGTGTAAGATTGTTAAGACCCTAACGTTGCTTTCCTTAGTAAAGCAGAACAAAATAATCCGGGCTTGCAGCATTCTGTGAGTTAGTTGTTGTTGGTTTTACAACTCCCACAGCAGCTGCTAGCCGAATTGTTGAAACAATAGCACATGCATAACCTGTATCCAATTGCCTACCATTTAGGAAGATGGGAGGGAGGGGTGAGAGGGAAAAAATTTGGAACTCAAAATCTTATAAAAATGAATGCTAAGGTGCAGCTAGGTGTCACAGTGAGTGGAGCACTGGCCTTGGAGTTAGGAGGACCTGAGGTCAAATCTTATCTCAGACACTTGATTCACCTACTAGCTGTGTGACCTTGGGCAAGTGACTTAACCCCAATTGCTCTGCCTTTCCCCCTCCAAAAAAATGAATACTAAAAATTGTCTTGACATGTAATTGGGAAAAAAGGCTATTAAAATTAAAAAAAAAGAATCCAAGAATCAAATCAAGATCTCCAAATGAATATATTTGTGAGTTAAATGGGATTTCTAAGGCTTTGGTTTGTAAGCCAGACTCTGCCACCAAATCGATTCTACACTTCATTCAATAGCTGCACCTTGTCTAGCAAGGACACAGAGATCCTGGTCTGCCTCATAGGGCTTTTACAAGAAATTATCCATTCAAAGGAGTGTGAAGATCTTCAGACAGATTGTGCACAAGAATGGAGGAGGGAGTCTGGATGAAGAAAAGGTCTTTCAAGTAGAGAGTGCTTAGGAAGAAAAGTTTTCTGCAAAGGGTCTTTAAATTGGGTAATGAACACCAGGAAAATGAAATATCTCTCATAGCAAACTGTGTTTGTCATGTAAAGTTTTGGAGAATTCTAAAATGCTTGTTTAAGAGCTTTATAATTCTTCCTGGTTCTTCTTTGGCTGATTGGCCACTAGATGTTGTCTTCTGGTATAAATGGAAATTTTCAAAATTACAGTACTTTAAAAAATTGCTGGGTGTATGTACAGTAAATCTGACAAAAAAATTGGGCCATTGTGTGGGCACTGTGTCTCTGAGGAAATGCAGGCTGCCTGAGGATTTTTACTTGGGGCAGTAAGAGCTGAGAGGCAGTCAGTCCCCATCCCCAACGTGAAATTGAAGCACGTCTATTATGGGCTTTTTTTCTGAGAAAGAAAGGGAGGATGGGGGCAAGAGTAGGACTGTATTTCTCACCATTTATCTGAAAGAAATGGAAGGATTTGTGTGGGAGAGGAAAATGTGTGCTTTGAATATTATACAAAATCGAGGTTTTCTAGCAGTTTAGCTTCACGGCTTGCTGTCTAGGGTCAAAGGGATTGTGGGGAGAGACAGTTATATTGGAGAGACGGAAAGCTCCTTCCTCCCTACACCACTTTCCTCCTTTCCCAGATGTGACTCTCAGGAGGTGTGTTTTTATTGCTTTGTGGGGGAGGTCAGATGGGCAATTTCCATTATTATTAGCAGGGACTATTGTTTCTAACACGCTGTGAATCACGCTAAATAGTGGTTGACAAACTTCATAACAGTTGGTAGCTTATGTCAGATAATAATGAGACCTTACATTTATATAGGCTTACAAAATATTTAGAAAACATTACTTGAGATCATAGGATTTAGAGCTAGAGAGGAACTCTGAGATCTACTTATTTTACAGATAAGGAAACTGAGGCATAGAGTTGTTAAAGTGACGTGCCCAAAGCTACGGAAATATAATTGAATCCAAATCTTCTGACTCTATTATCCAGTCCTTTTTCCTTGATTCCATGTTACATTTCTACTTCATAATAGTCTTGTGCAAGATTAATTATCTCCATTTTACATATGAGGAAATTGAGGCTTTGAAAGGTTAAATAACTTGCCTAGGGTTATAGGGTTAGCATGCATCAGAAATGACACTCAAACCTGGGTCTTTTGGAGTCCAGCACTCTTTCTAGCTTATAAAATTGCCCTAGGTTATAAATCACAACTTGGACAATGTTGGCATTTTAGTCTCCTCTTTCCTTTCTTGTTGGCTAAAGTGAGTCTTACAGTGTCTCTCCTGGCAATGTATGACTATAGGAAATAGTTTGAGTTCACAAAATGACTTGTTTTTAGCCTTTAAACAGAGTGCTGTTGGTTTCCCTTTAGTCTGTTACCTTCCAGACTGAATGATGTGAGAGGAAAGGGAATTTGGACGAGCTGTGGTCCCCACTAGGGAGGGCAGAAGGGAAGTTAAAATCATGACAACATCTCAAAATCTTCTATAAGTCTAATCCAGTTACTATAATGATCAAGCATCACAGATGAAATTTTCCATAGGAATATAATAAAATATATTGAGGTCAGAGAAAAAGAACAAATTTATGAAACGAATAAATCGAATAGATTGAGATTTCCAGTGCAGGTTGGGGTGTGTCTCGGAGTGTGTGGGTGTGTGTATGTGCAGATTTGAAATGCCTTGCTCTGGAATGAATTTACTATATATCTTCTCAAGATAAGCTGATTTTTTTAGACTAGAAAAGCAATATTTATTCTAGCCCTTGCACGCCACTACAGGTAACCAAATTTCTGTTCTGTTATCCACTGAGCTTCTAAACTCTCTGACCTTCGAGAAGATCAGCTGAGCGATTTCTGTGAAGCTGAAGAAATCAGCCAACTCTAGGGAGCTTGCTGTAAATGACTGGCTTCTCCGAATGAAATCCAAAAGGGAACTTGCTGTAAATGACTGGCTTCTCCAAATGAAATCCAATGAGGGAAGGGAAAGAAATTGACCACCTGCAGATAAAAGAGAAAAGACTTCTTTTTTAGGTTTCATTTTGTAATCAAGAGATCATAGGTATAAGAGTCATAAAGGGCCTTAGCTCCCACATTTCTAAGATGAAGAAGCCGAGATTGAGACAGATAAAGTGATTTAGTCACAGTCAAAATATCAGCAGAGGGATCCTTCTATTCATTTCTCATCTGAATGCCTATTTGGGCATTGCTCCTCCTCTCTGTTTGACCTCTTCTCAATAGGACTTTCTGGAGCATCAACTGTGGCCTGCCCCTTCTGTGATCTCACTGATCCCATGGATCTAATTTTCATTTCTGTGCAGATAACCCCCAGATCTACTTATATCCAGCTCTCACCTTCCTTCTATACTCCAGACCCGCATCAGCAATGGCTTGCCAAATATCTCCACCTGGATTTTTCCATAGGCTCTTCAAATTCAACATGTCCAAAATGGAACTCATTCTCTTTATTCACAACAAAACAAAACAACTGAAAAAAAGAGTACCCCTCTTCCTTACTTCTTTACTACTATTTTCTATTTCTGTTGAAGATACCATCATCCTTCCAGTTACCCAGGCTCACCAACTTGGAATCATCATTAACTCTTGGCTCCCAGTCATTGATCATATTTAATGAGTTACCAAATAATATTGATTCTAACATCTCTTGGATCTCTCTCTTCTCTTTACTCACATGACCATTACCCTACTCTAGACTCTTATTATTTTTTGCCTATACCACCATAGTAGCCTCCCATTTGGAGTAAATAGATTTCTAAGAATTACTATTATCTTCATTTTACAGAGAGAGAAACTGAGACTCAGAGAGGTTAAGTGACTGGCCTTTGCACGTACAGCTAGTGAGGGTCACAGCAAGAATGTAAGCCCAGGTGTCATGAACAAATATCCAATGATCTTCCCACTATGCCCTACATCCACTGAAGAGACAGAAGAACTGGGTTCTAATGCCTACTCTGCTAGAAAGCTATCGTAAGCAAGTTGTTTAGATTCTCTGAGGCTTAGCATCCTCACATGTCAGCTGGGGATATTATTAATATTTGCTCTGTTAACTGGCATTATTGTAAGAATCTAAGAAGGCAATAAGTATACATAGAAGTCTTTTGAAAAATGCAAAACCCTATACTAAATGTAAAGGTCTCTCTCTTGAATTTAATGTTATTCTCTTTATTTGTGTCCCTTGGAGAAGGACTATGGCAATGCCTGGGCTTAGCAAATAGAAGCTGGAGAAACATATTCAAGAACTGTGAAAATATACTTAATGGGAAGGTATATGTAGAACTTATCTTGGATTACCTACCATCTTGGGTGGTGAGGGGAGAGGACAAAGTGGGGGGAGAAAATCTGGAACTCAAAAATTGAATGTTGTAAACTAAAAATAGATGAATTTAAAAGAAAAAAAGAAATGTATTCAAGAAATAGCTGTGCTGAATTATTTTATTTGAGCAGTGGGTGCTCAATCAATTAGTGGTCATGGGGATGGTGAATGTAACTTCACTTCTATGTTCCACACATAGTGATAGGGAGGTGAATGCTACAGGCATGAAGGGGTCGGGAATCGTGGCACACCTGCCCAAGACTCTTGATATAACATGGCATTTGTGTGCCTTCATCTTGTAGGGTAACTTGAAGATAAAACTGTTAATAGCCATCTAGAAAATGGAGAAAGCCAGCTATACACTTGCCTCGATTCTTTTCATACTATACTTTCTCCTTTGCTCCACTTCCCTTGTGTAAATGCCTATCCTTCCCCTTCCCCTCTTTGCTTTCCTAGCACCCTTATGGATATGGTCTTTCTCCTGCCTTGCCCCATTAGAATGTAAGCTCTTTGAGGGTAGGGGCAATCTTGCTTGCTTGTGTTTGTATCCTCTTTGCTTAGCACAGTGCCTAACATATTTTAGGTACTTAATAAATGTTCTCTCTTTTTCATATATCTCTATCTATCTATCTATTTATCCATCTATCTATCTGTCTATCTGTCTATCTATCTATCTATCTATCTATCTATCTATCTATCTATCTATCTATCTGTCTGTCTGTCTGTCTGTCTGTCTGTCTGTCTGTCTGTCTGTCTGTCTGTCTGTCTGTCTATCTCTGTCAGTATGCTATGGTATATGTCAGATATGAAATATCATATCAAAGCCCTAACAGCCGGGCTTCAGAAACGGGGAAAGGAATGACATAAGAGTATCTTCTAAGAAGTCTTTAAAATATGACTCTACATTGTTTTAAGTGTTGCAAAATTCATCCTTTGTTCCCTTCATGTTTAGATATAAAATCCAGAAAATGAAGCTTTAGTAATTTGGGTCCCTAATGCTATGCATGAAAAGAGGCATGAAATGTAAAGGAAGCCTCATCCCAAGCATATGTGTTTCACAGAGCAGAAAGAAGAGAAGAGAGTTAATTTTTAACAGCTTTCCTACCTTTCTTATCAACTATCTGCAATGAAATTAATATGATGTGTAATATTTGTTTGTGTTTAAAAGAGTAGTTTCTTATTCCTATCTATGAAATATTTTTGTGAACAATTAAAGCCAGAAAGGCTGAGGACAGTGGGACTGTATTGTTAATATCTTGACTATTCCTAATTGCTGAGCTGATTCTCACAGAGAGATTCCTTTCCTTCCTTCCTTCCTTCCTTCCTTCCTTCCTTCCTTCCTTCCTTCCTTCCTTCCTTCCTTCCTTCCTTCCTTCCTTCCTTCCTTCCTTCCTTCCTTCCTTCCTTCCTTCCTTCTTTCCTTCCCTTCCTTCCCTTCCCTCCTTTCCTTCAATGTTTTTTGGAGAGGACAGATTTGGCACTTTTCAAAGAGCATCAGGAAAACAGGCTATGTTGTTCATTTCCCAAATTCAGTATGACCATATGAAACAGTGTTTCCCAGTGAGCAGTGAGGGAGATGATATGCAGAAGGAAGCCATGTTACCTGATAATCCTTACCCACTTTCTGTAAGGAAGCGGCAGCTACATGCCATAAGATCTAATTATCAAGAATTGCCTTTTCTGCCCCACAGCCATCATTTTGATGACAGTCTTCTATGCACTGTAAAACAAAATGGGAAGCCGGTGCTCCATAAAGTGGCTCGGTGCTTCCGCGTGCTCCCTCTGATATCAGCCTCCCGATCTCATTTATTTTCCACACATTAATGGTAGCAGTCACCTTGAGCCGGTGATGCAGAGTAATTTTCACAGAAACCTTGATCAGAAACCATAAATCAGACTGATGTGCTTTTATGGTCTAATAACATTCTGGTTGCTCCTACAGGCCCTTATGTAAAACTGCATTGCAGTCAGCCCTTTGGATTGGATTTTTTATATAATAGTTTCTCTCTCTCTCTCTCTCTCTCTCTCTCTCTCTCTCTCTCTCTCTCTCTCTCTCTCCCCTCTCCCCCTCTCTGTTTTTTTTCCCTTACCTCTTTTTTTGCCTTTTTTTATCTCCCTTCTCCTTTTCCTTTCCTTCTCTCTCTGTCTCTGTCTCTCTCTCTCTGTCTCTCTCTCTCTCTCTCTCTCTCTTTCTCTCCCTCTCTCTCTCTCCATCTCCATCTCCCTCTCTCTTGCTAGCATTTCTATATACATATGCATGCATGTATAAATAAATGCCACATGGGCTCAAGATAGTCCTGAGCAAATTTGCATTGAAATGACATTAAGTTTATGTCTATATGATGGTGGGTGGGTAGGAGGGAGAAGTCCTCCTGGGAAAAATAGAATGTTGTATCTGTTGGCTTCTCAGTGGTGGGTCTTAACAACCAAACTGTTTTTGGCCAACAAAAATAACTACATTGTCAAATTCATTGTGTTCTGTCAAATGAAGATGAGACAAGTAATTGGTGTTTGTCAATGTCCCTGAAATGCTGTTATCTGCCTGGGTTTTTATCCCACTAGTCTCTTTCACGGGGTGTTTGCTAGATATTCAGATAGTTTTACCTTCCTGCCTAATTGTCAACACTCCCCATGACCTGATATCCTTCTCTTCCCTCATTGGGATATAGAGTAAAGATATTGGATTTTGTGAACATCCAGAGGTTGAATCTGGGTGCATAAAGAAAGGCTTTGGGATGGGATGGCATGGTCAGTTATGCATCAAGTCAAGCAGTGGAGGACAAAGTAATCAGAGTAGGAGCCTACGAATCACTGTTAGGAGTTGGAGTACTGGACTGGCTGTGCAGGTTTGTCAGTGATACAGTAGGAAGTGATATTGTTAGTGCCTTCCATGGCAGCAGAAATGGGACCGAGCCAACTATTTTGGCCATAAAAATAAATCTATCTCCCAATAAGAAGCAGATTTTTCTTCATAGTTTGCTTATCCAGGGTGTATCTATATTTGGAAAATAAGAAATAAAACCAGAACACCTTGTCCAAAAATCACAGCACTCAGTGCCACCAAATCTAGATTGGAAGGAACTCTGATCTTCATCTTTCATTCTGAGTATTTGTTAGGGGACATTTCCATGACACAGAAGAGGCTCTTATATTCTGAGTCCTCCTAAGAACCTGAGATTAAAACAGGTATCATTTTTGTACCAACACTCAGCAAAATCAAGTAAAACCTATTTGGTGAGATCTGGAGCTATGGACTGCATTGCTTCTTACGTGGATAAAAAGGAAGAGATCTCTGATTTTCATTGCAAATCTACAGATCTCTAATTGCTGCTTGATTTTCCTATGTAATTTCTACCAGCCATAATTAGAGCTCCATAAATATACCAAGAAGAAAAAAAATAATGACTCAGGACATTGGTCTTGGAGTAGCCAAGCAAGTTGTGACATCTCTAATTCATTACCCATACATTCACTAAAACATACACACATAATATGAATATATTATTCATATATTCTAGACCTTGGGATCATCAATTTTGATTTTTTTTATTGCTACCATAGTTGATCAACAAGTAATGGGTATAACCAAATGGCTTTAGCTAAATCCGGTTATGTAAATACAGTTGTACATATTAATACTTGAGATCAGTTGTCAAATTAAAAAAGCTCATCTAATAGCATGAAAATTCCTTATAGCCAAAATAGAATTTATCTTTTCCAATAAATTTTCCCCTCCTACAAACTAATTATTTTTTGAGGGAGGAAGGCAGCAATTGGGGTTAAGTGACTTGCCCAAGGTCACACAGCTAGTAAGTGTGTCAAGCATGTGAGGTCAGATTTGAAGACAGGTCTTCCTGACTTCAGGGCCAGTGCTCTACTCATTGTGCCACCTGGCTGCCCCCCTACAAACTAATTTTGTTAGGAGTATTGTCACCATACTTCTGCTCATCTAGGTTCTCAGCTTCAGAGATATTCTTCTCTCTTCCCTCTTCCTACTTCCTCTCACCATTTACTTTTCAAATCTTCTTGACTATACCTTCCCCCCCGCCATCTCCTGCATTCATCATATCTTTACCCACTTGGTCATCCCTGTTTTCCATATTTTCCCTGAACTATTTCTATAGTCTCCTAATTGATGTCCTAGCTCCTTGTCTCTCCTGTCCCATGTTGCTGCCAAAGTAACCTTCCTAAAGCCTGGTTCTGACCCCATCACTTCCCGGGTCCAGAATTCCAGTGACTCCATTTTATTTGCTCTTCATTCCTCATTCCATAACTTGGCTCTGCCCTATGGTTCTAGATACACTTATCACTTCCATTCATATACTCTATGTTCCCATTAAATAAGTCTATTGATTCTTTGCTGAACATCTCTTCTTTTTGGTGTCTTTTTAATAGGCTTTTGCTCTGTGCCTGGGATGTGCTGTTGCCTTGCTTCTGCGACTTAGAATCCTCAACTTCATTTAAGGCTCAGCTCAGTTTCCAAAAAAGACTACAGGAAGTCTTCTTTTTCAATATTCATTCAGTTAATAATCACTAATTATTTATTAAGTGCCTTCTATGTGCCAGGGACAGTAATAAGGTCTAAGGATACAAAAAGAGGCAAAAGACAGCCCCTGCCCACAAGGAGCTTAAAATCTAATCAACTATTCCTCTTTATTAGTAATTTTTTCCTCCTTAAATTGCCTTGTACTTACTTGTCTGTTTGCATGTCACATATATGCAACAGAATGTGAGCCAAAGTTTGTTTTTTTTTGTCTTTGTATCTATCCCTAACCTCCAGCATGTTGACTTGAACATAGTAAGCATTTAGTAAAAGTTTGTGAAAGGGAATTGAATGTAGGGACACAACATTTGTCCAAATCAATCTAGGTAGGACTACATAAAATGAATGTTGTTCTGACATGGAGAATTTAGGAAGTGTTGAATAAACAACAAATTAGATCTTTAAAAATTGAATCACAGTCCTTAAAGCCCATTTTTCTTTCACTAACAGTACAATAACATTAGTAAATGCAAAATATTTTCTTTGGGAACTTTATGACAGACAGAATCAGAGTAATACAGTATTTCAGAGAAATATCTATTTATTGAGTGCCCGCTATGTGCCAGGTACTGTGCAAAGTGTTTTAAACATGTTATCTCATTTGATCCCCACAACAACCCTAGGAGGTAGGTGTTATTATTGTCCCCATTTTTCACTAGAGAAACTGAGGCAGATCGAGGTTAAATGACTTGCCCTGGGTCACACACCTATTGAGTATCTGAAGTCAAATTTGAACTTAAGTCTGGCCCAGAACACTACACAACTGCACTCCTTACCTGCCTTGGAAAAAATGTCAAAGAAACTGGGGGTCCATTCATCTAAATCAGCCTGTCAGCGAGGGGAGATTCCCTCTATGTTTTACCTGAGGGCGCTGTGACGAAGGGATAAAGACCCACTCTTCCCAATAAAACCCATTACACTTCGGAACAGCTCTTTGGGATCATGGATTTAGAGCAACAAGAAATCTTTACAGGTTATTGTGTCTAACTCCCTTGCTTTTATTATTATTATTATTATTATTATTTTTTAATTTATTTTTGGCATGTTTGGTTTTCAGCATTGATTTTCACAGGCGTTTGAATTACAAATTTTCTCCCCCTTTCCTCCCCCCACCCCACTCCAAGATGGCGTACACTCTGGTTGCCCTGTTCCCCAGTC
>CM053624.1:191937684-191980901 GCA_028646595.1 Phalanger gymnotis | reverse complement strand
CAGTCAGAAGAACCCAAGATCTAGCAGCTTCTACACTAAGAGATCAAAGGGCTTGGAATACGATATTCTGGAGGTCAATGGAGCTAGGATTAAAACCGAGAATCACCTACCCAGCAAAACTGAGTATCATGCTCCAAGAGAATCGTGCCAGCCTCACAAAAATCTCCTAAACCTTTTAAAAACACTTTTGTTTATACCACAGATCATGGAAAAAATCAAACTGCAAACATTTGGCATGACAATTTCATGTTTATTTCATGAAATTTTATTATAAACCAGGAAATTAAAAGAACCAAGAGGGATACTGGGAAAGCAATGCAGTGTAACTTCTAAATAGACAAAAAGGAGTGGAGGCCCTTAATAAGACTTAGGTGTAACAAGAGAAAGAATAAAGAATACCATCCCAATAGCAAGAGATAGAAAGAGAAATTCCATTTAAAATTACTGTAAACATTATAAAATATTTGGGAGTATTCCTGCCAAAACAAACCTGGGAAATATATGAACACAATTATAAAACACTTTTCACAGAAATAAAGTCAGATCCAAATTATTGGAAAAAAGAAACATCAGTTGCCCATGGTTAGACCAAGCTAATATAACTAATATAACAATATAACAAAATATACTAATATAACAAAAATGACAATTTTAACCTAAATTAATTTACTTGTTTAGTGCCATGCCAATTAAACTACCAAAAATTATTTTATCAAGCTAGAAAATATAATAACCAAATTCATCTGGAAGAACAAAATGTCCAGAATATCAAGGGAATTAATGAAAAGAAATGTTGGGGAAGGTGGCCTAGCCATATCAGATTCAAACTGTATTATGAAGCAGCAGTCATTAAAATTACTTGATACTGGCTGAGAAATAGAGTGGCATATCAGTGGAATAAGTTACATACACAAGACCCAGTGGTCAATGACTATAGTAATCTACTGTTTGATAAACGCAAAGACTCCAGCTTCTGGGATAAAAAGTCACTATTTGACAACAACTGCCAGGAAAACTGGAAAATAGTATGGCAGAAACTGGGCACAGACCAATATCTCACAACATATACCAAAAAAGTCAAAATAGGTTGACAATTTAGATAAAAAGATATTATAAGCAAATTAGGAGAGCAAGGAATAGCTTACCTGTCAAATATATGGAGAAGGGAAAAATTTATGACCAAACAAGAGAGAGTGAACATTGTGAAATGCAAAATGAATAATTTTGATTACATTATATTGAAAAGGTTTTGTACGTACAAAGCCAATGCAACCAAGATTAGGAGGGAAGCAGAAAACTGGGAAAGAATTTTTATGACCAGTGTCTCTGACAAAGGCCTCATTTCTACAATATACAGAGAACTGAATCAGATTTATAAGAATACAAGTCATGCCTCAATTGAGGGTATGAACTGGTTTTAACTCTGCCAACATCATGTTCCCTCCCTTTTTAATCTTCTTTTGGTGTAGTGCATTGGCTTTCCCATTAGATTGTAAGCTTTTTGAGGACAGGCCTTTTTTTCTTTTTTGTATCTCTAGTGCTTAGCACATTTCCTGCATGTAATAGGTGTTTAGTAAATTTTTGGCTATGACTTACGGTGACTATGACTCCTTGAACAAGACCCGAGATCATTTCACCCAGGTCTAGGGTCAAAGGGTATGAAAAGGCAGTTTTCAGAGTAAGAAATTAAAGATATCTGTAGTCATATGAAAAAATGCTCTAAATCACTATTGATTAGAGAAATGCAAATCAAAACAACTCTTAGGTACCACATCTCACCTGTCAAATTGGCTAACATGACATAACGGGAAAATCATAAATTCATAAATGCTAGAGAGGATGTGGGAAAATTGGGACACTAATGCATTGTTGATGGAGTTGTGAACTGATGCAACCATTCTGGAAAGCAATTTTGAAATTTGCCCACAGGGCTATAAAAATGTGTATACCCTTTGAACCAGCAATACCACTTCTAGGGCTGTATCCCAAAGAGATCATACAAGTGGGAAAAGGACCTGTACATACAAACATATTTATAGGAGCTCTTTTTGTCATGGCAAAGAATTGGAAATCAAGGGAATAGCTAAACGAGTTGTTGTATATAAATGCAACGGAATAGTATTGTGCTATAAGAAATGAGGAGCAGACTTACTTCATAATAACCTGGAAAGATCTGATTCTGAGTGAGGGGAGCAGAACCAGGAGAACATTATACATGATTACATGCACATGGTATCTATGATGACTAACTTTGATAGACTTGGCTCTTCTCAGCAATTCAAGGTTCCAAGACAACTCCAAAAGACTCATGATGGAAAAAGTGATTCATTCGCATCTAGAGAGGTAATTATGGAGTATAAATGCAAATTGAAGCAAATTTTTTGCTCTCTTATTTTGTTTGTTTCTGTTTTGTTTCTTCTTTCTCGTGGTCCACTCCATTGGTTGTAGTTCTTTGCGACTTGACTATTGTGAAAATATGTTTAGTGTGAAGGTATGTGTAGAGCCTATATCAGATTATATGCCATCTTAGGGGCAGAGAGGAAAGGAGAGGGAGGAGAAGAAAATTTGAAACTCAAAGACTTGAGCTAATGAATATTGTAAACTAAAACTAAAACTAAATTAATTGATTAATAAAAAATTTGAAAAAGAATAAAGAATACCAAAAATCAATTTCAGAACATTTGTGATAAGGTTTTCACAATACTTGATGACGTGGATCACTGGCAAATATCTGTTAGACTAGAGTTGAAAGATGATCTAGACAATTTAGAAAAACAAAAAATTTCTTAGCTATGAAAATTCTGTCTTAAGGCCCCAAAGTCTGATATTAAAGAAATCAGATTCAGTCTTAGAGTTTGCCTCAATTTGCTTTTTGCTTGTGCTTTCACCCAGATTTTCTCTTAAAAATCTTGGGATTGAGCTTATTTTGGTCCTACCTGTTGTCTCCCTCTAGGAATGTCAGAATAGAGTCTGTGTCTAGGTCACCATAGACCTGGGTGAAATGGTCTGGGGTCTTGTTCAAGGAGTCATAGTCATCGTAAGTCATAGTCAATAAAATTTTACTAAACACCTATTGTGTGCAGGAAATGTGCTAAGCACTAGGGATATAGAAAAGAAAAAAGGGCGTGTCTTCAAAAAGCTTAAAGTCTAATGTGAAAGATGGAAAAGGGAGGGAACATGATGTTGACAGAGTTAAAACCAGTTAGAGCAGCTGATGAAAAATGAAGAGTTTAGCTGGAAAGTTCTGAACCCTCTATAAAGGAAAATTTTGGGAGGAGATTATTGTACTGCCTTCCAGCCCTCAAACAGAGGAGAGAGGCAGCTGAGGGTGCTGAGAAGGTGCTGACTATCAAAGCTGGGTCAATCTCTGTCATTTCAGGTGACAATCTTAAGTACTCCAGCAGTGGATGATAAGCAGAGTAGGAATGGTAAGAAGCTTTCTGTAAAAAGTGAGATGTGAGCTGATTCTTAAAGGAAGCCAGTGAGGAAGGAGAACATTCCAGAGCTGGGCGAAAAGGCTATGAGTTGGGACACAGAGTTTCATGTGTAAGCAACAGCAACAAGGTTATCGCCATTGTATTGTATAGTGCTTGAAGGTTAGTAAAGCATAAGAAGACCAAAAAAAGTAATAAGAGGTTGAATTAGGAAGTGCTTTAAGGATATTATATTTTAACTGAAAGGTAATAGGGAGCCACAGGAGTTTATTGAGTAGAGGGGTGATATGGTCAGAACTGTGCTTTAGTAAAATTACTTTGGCAGTTGAGTGGAGAAGAGGTTGGAGTGAGATAAACTCAAGATTAGAAAAATAAACAATTAAAATAGTCCTGGTTGAGGTGATGAGAGCCTACAACAGGGTGCTGACTGTGAGTAAAGGAAAGAGTATGTGCACATGTGTGTGTGTGTGTGTGTGTGTGTGTGTGTGTGTGTGTGTGTGTGAGAGTATAAGTGAATATATCCATATCTATAAACATATGTTGTGAAGGGAGTGAACAAGTGAATAATGAATTTGTGAGGCCGTGTTACTGGGAAGAATGATTGTGCCTTGAGCAATAAAAGAGAAATTTGGAAGAGAGAAGTCTTTCAAAGAACAGATGTATTCTCTTTTGGACATTTTGAGTTTGAGATGCTAGGTGGTGCAGTGGATAGGGTACTGGGTATGGTCTCAGGAAGATTTATCTTTATAAATTCAAGTCCAGCCTCAGGAAATTACTAGCTATGTGATTCTGGGCAAGTCACTCAAGCATGTTTGCCTCAGTTTCCTCGTCTGCAAAATGAGCTGGAGAAGGAAATGGCAAACCATTCCAATATCTTTGCCAAGAAAACCCCAAATGTGCTCACAAAGTGTCAGACAAGACTGAAATGACTGAACAACAAAACAGCATAGGATAATTAGTTTATGATGTCCAGAAGTCAATTAGACACATGAGAGAAGCTTAAAAGAGAGGTTGAAGTTAAGATATATAGATCTGAAAATCATCAGCATAGAGGATAATTGAACCATGGGAGCTGAAGAGATCATCGAACAAGATAATATGAAGGGAGAAGAAGACCCAGGACAGAGCCTTGTGGGACACCAACAGTTAGTGTGAAAATCCAGCAAAAGAGACTGGGAATGAGCTTTCACACTAGTAGGAGAACCAAGAGAGAGCAATATCCTAAAAATACAGACAAGCAAAGATATTACAGGAGAAAAGGCTGATTAAAAGCTTCAAAGGCTGCAGAGTGATCTAAAAGGATGAGAACTAAGAAGACAGTAGATTTTGCAATTAAGAGATCACTGGTAACTTTGGAGAGAGCAGTTTCATTTGAATGATGAAATTGCAAAACAGAGTTATCAAGTCTAGACATTTTCAGGGAGTTTAGCCAGGAAAGGAAGGAGAGATATATGATGATAGCAAGTGAGGAAGCAAATGTGGGGTTTTAAGAGTGGGGGATGGGGCGGCTAGGTGGAGCAGCGAATAGAGCACTGGCCCTAGAGTCAGGAGGACCTGCGTTCAAATCTGGCCTCAGACACTTGACACATGTACTAGCTGTGTGGCTTTGGGTGAGTCACTTAACACCAATTGCCCTGCCAAAAACGAAACAAAACAAAAAAAAAGAGTGGGGGAAACATGGATGTGTTTTTAGCCAAGGGAAAATCAGACAATACATAGAGATTGCAGATAAGGAAGAGAGTTGCATTGATAGAATGGACAACTTACTGGAGAATCTAGGATGGGATGGCATCAAGACAGCACATAGGAATGTTTGCCTTGGAGAGGAGAGGGACCAACTCTATGCATGAAGGAAGACAACTGAGTGACGTGAGGTTGGGAGAGAAGAGATAGGAGCTCTAGGGAAATGGCCTCGATATTTTTTTCAGTGAAGGTGTGAGGTCCTCAATCAAGAGGGCAGGGTAAGCAGGTGCCATCCAGGCTTGAAGAGAGATGAAAAGATTTGGAATAGCTGCTGTGATGGATGATATGTTGAATCAATTAAAGAGATATAAAAGGATTGCCTTTGGTTAAGCCGTCTTCTTTTCTGGGGCTCTGTTTGTAGTTGTTGTGGTATTACTCTCTCCATCTGGATTTTCTTCTTTGGTAATTCTTGACCCTTAACATTTTTTTCTTAATATTTTGTCTTTCATGCACTCACAGCTGTAGTCTCAGTTCCTGATTTGAGATTTAGCGTCAGGGCCAGCCTTTGGTCCTCCTCTCTTCCCCACACCTGCATTCTCAGATGGGATGGTCAGGCCCTAATGGTCCTCAACTCATGTTCTAGAATACTGGATGTTGATCTATCCTTTCTTCATTAGGTCTGTGCTCAAAGCCCTGACAGGCTTCAGTGTTCCTGGAGAGATCTGCCATTGTCTTCCCATGATAAGGTCATTAGGTAGACTTCTGTGTCCCGTGGTCATTTTTCAGCTTCTTTTAAATAAGGTATATTTATCCAGGGCTATGTTCCAGCCAATTTTTTTGTATCCTATTGATAATCAGTTATATCTGAATAAGTCAAATTTGCCTACTCAGTGATATCCATGAGGTGAGCAAGAACTTGTTTCACTGGGTCAGAAGGCCAGTCTAGCCTAACTGCCTTATTTTATACATTAGTAAAGCAGGTTAATTGTTGTTGTTAAGTCATTTTCAGTCGTGTCTGACTCTTTGTTACCTCATTTGGGGTTTTCTTGGCAAAGATACTGGAATGGTTTGCCATTGCCTTCTCCAGCTCATTTTACAGAGGAGGAAAATGAGTCAGACAGTGTTGAGTAACTTGCCCAAGGGTCACACAGCTAGTAAGTGTCTGAGGCCAGATTTGAACTTGGGAAGACAAGTCTTCCCTACTCCAGGCTTGGTACTCTATCCACTGTTCCGTTTAGCTACCCAAATCAGTTAAAGGTCTAGGCTTAGTGGGACAGAGCACTGTATTCAGAGTCAGGAAGACCTGAGTTCAAATCCAGTCTCAGGCACTCAGTAGCTATGTAAGCATGGGGAAGTTGCGTGATGTTGGTCTGCCTGTTTCTTCATCTGTGAAATGGGGATAATAACAACATTGATTTTCCAGGGTTGTTGTGGGGATAAAAAGAGGGAATATTTGTAGAGTGCTTTGCAAACATAACAGTGCTACATAAATGCTAGCTAGGTTCTATTTAGTGACTGGGCCAAAATCACACTGGCAAAGAGTTGTCTGCATATAGAGATAAATCCGAATTAAGCTTAGCTTCCTAAACTTGAACTTGATGTAAGGAAACGTTTCCTAACAATTGGAGCTGTCTGAAAATGAAATGTGCTCTTTCAGGAGGTAGTGGGACACCCCCACACTGGACGTCTTCAAAGAAAGAACACTTGGGTGAGAACTTATTTATACAGTGGATGCCTCATAGTGGCTATTGATTCTTTTAGAACAGATTCAATGACTCTGAAATACCTTCCAACTCAGAAATTCTGTGATATTTTTTAGACTATGGCCATAGCCGTTGACTTAATGACTGAGGAAATGAATGGCGAAAGAAGGATTTTAAGACTTTATAAAATAACTTTTACCCAACAAACCTGTGAGGCAAGCACAATGTGTATTGTCTCCGTTTTCATGGGAGGCAAACAAACAAACAAATGAAAAAACCAAAACATACAGACAGAATATACATGTGTCTTCAAGAGACTTCAGGAAATCAAATCCGGATTTCTGACATTTCAACTCTCTCTCTCTCTTTCTGCTGTCTATCTCTGTCTGTCTGTCGGTCTGTCTCTGTCTCTGTCTGTCTGTCTCTCTCAGAATGGGAATAGAGAGTTTCAATTAGTGTTTCCATTAAAATACTACCCCCACCCCTGCCACACACACACCTTTTTTGCCAGAGGAACTTTGTAATGGATGAGGAATGCAATTTCTATTCAGAAATCTAGAAAGGTCGGTGAAAACGGCAAAGCTATTGCCTTCTGCAAGTCCCCAAATGCCCTGGAGAGGAGGACCTGATAGTCTGAAGCCATTTCATTATGGTATTGTGTATCTCAGCCACTGAAGGACGGATACTAATTGAGTCCCTCGCTGCTGTGTATAGCCCAGGGTCTCACTGTTTGCTCTTTTGGTAGAGGTGGCTTCTTTCCTGCAGGGTGACTATGGGATGAAGTGGGGAAACTGAATGGAATGGCCCAGTGACAGAAATGAATTCGGCTTCCTCTATCATTATTCCAGAACCCCATGAATTAAATTAATTAATAAAAAACAATCAGATTTAAAGAATGATACCATTAATTTTTGAGAATAAGAACTGTGCACTTTAATAGACCACTTCTTGGTGGGTAGGGAAGAGGAAGCTGTTTAAACTGTGTATATATTTTTAATCAGATAATAAAGGGAACTTGATAAAAAGAAACTCCCTCTGATGATGTAGGTGGACACCTCCTCTGCAGTTTATGAAGTTAGAGAATCACCCAAGACACTAGGTCACAGGGGTGGGTAACCTGTGGCCTTCTAGGTTCTCGGGTGCGGCCTTTTGACTGAGTCCAAGTTTTACAGAACAAATCCTCTTATTAAAGGGATTCGTTCTGTGAAGTTTGGATTCAGTTAAAGGGCCGCACTTGAGGAGCTAGAGCGCCACATGTGGCCTTGAGGCCACAGGTTCCCCACCCTGTGACTAGGAGGTTAAGTTGGATTCCACAAATAATATGTAGGATTGTATGGTTTTAGAGTCAAAGATCTAAGGCTAGAATGGATCTTGGAAGACATTCCCCTTATTTTACATGTGAGGAAACTAAGGCCTAGAAGTGACTTTACAAAGTGACTTTACAAACATAAAAATGGTAAACAACATCAGAAGGAACCAACCTTGGACCTCTGATTGAATCTCCATGTGTCAGAGGCACGGCTTGAACCTGGATCTTTTTCACTTCATTGCCAACTCTAACCACGAAGCCACAGTGCCTCAGAAGCTGTTTATGCAATACCTCTCCCCTTCCAAAAAGAAGAGACCCAATAGTAAATTTCTTAACTTCCTGTTACAAATGCTCTTAATTTTGTCCTTCTTGCCCTATCAGTCCCAGTACATGGTCCTTGAAGAACTTAAATGGTTCTGATAATATACAGTGGACTACAAATACAAGACATTTAAATACAAAGTGATTGCAGGAATAGAATAACTATCTTGTATAATATACCCTTCATTGTAATTCAGAGAAGAACAACTCTGCTATTGAATAAGCACAGAGCTAGGGCCATTGCAGCAAAATCTCAAATTTTAGAGGCAAGATTATTTACAGACAGAAGAGCCTCTAGAAGAAGAAGAATATGCTAATACATTTCCTGCATATGAAGCTCAGAATCAAATAAAATGAGTAAAATTTAATTAGTGATTTTATGTGAAGCCTTGTAGAGAATATTTTAATATGAAGCATGGTTCCAGCTCTCAAGAACATGATGATCTAGCCGGGGAGACAAGATACACATATACAAAGTGATGACGCTCTAAAGCAGCCTATGCCAAATCAGTGATATAGATTTTAAGCGGGTATTGGTTGTTATTCAGCCATGTCAGACTCTTCATGACTCCAGTTTCCTTGGCAAAGGTACTGGACTGGTTTGCCATTTCCTTTTTCAGTTCATTTTACTGATGAGGGAATTGAAGCAAACAGGCTTAAGTGACTTGCCCAGTGTCATACAGCTAGTTAGCATCTGAGGCCAGATTTGAACTGAGGCCTTCCTGACTCAAGGCCCAGTGCTCCATTCACTAGGCTACCTAGCTGCCCTTAAGGGGATATAGAACTACAGAAATGCTATTTCAAATGATAATAAAGTAACTGACATGTAACACTTTTGAAATTTGAAAAACACTTTACTTAGAGTCTTTTTTTAATGATAACCCTTTTGGGGTAGGCATTATGGTTATATTTAGTCCCATTTGACAGATGAGAAAACTAAGGCTGAGAGAAATTATATAATTTGCTCAGGGTCACATAGCCAGCAGGTGTCAAAGGCAGTATTTAACCTAGATTTTCTAACCTTGAATCTAGGACTTGACCCATATACCACACACTGTTTCAACTATTGAGGCATCCAGTTGACATCTCAATCCATCACCACCAAAAAAAGGATCTGAAATTACTGACCAGGCTTAGTGACAGTGTCATTTCTTAGGAGGCAGCAATTCCACAGTTACTTCTGCTCATGGGGGTTAATTCACACCCAAAAAAGGATAAACTTTGGTGAAATGAAAGTAAGGGAGAGGAAAGGGAGCAAGCATGTATTAAGTGCCTACTATGTACCAGATACTGTGCTAAACACTGTACAAATGTCATCTCATCTGATCCTCATAACAACCTGGGAAGTAAGTGCCATTATTATCCCCATTTTACATTTGAGGAAACTGAGACACACAGAGCTTAAGTGACTTGCCCAGGGTCACACAGCTAGTAAATGGCTGAGGCTGTTTTTGAACTCCATTCATCTTGACTCTGGGCCCGGTGCTCTATGCTACCTAGCTGCCTCTAATCTTGGGATAAAGTGACCACGACCTTAGCTAAGGAAGGCATAGTCTGACATGTTCTCCAAACTGGAAGAAAGCTTCAAAAAGTTCAGAAAAAACATAGGCATGACAAAAAGATAGGAGACCCTCATAAATACAATTCTGCAAATATAATCTTGATGTCCTCATGATGAGTAAAATGGAAAGATCCTCAGAGAGACCATTTGGGCTATACAATGTGCTCTTCAATAAATTTAGACTCTCAAATATTAACAGAGCCATAGGTCCCAATTTTGGCACCTTGGGAAAGTTTCCCCATAGCAAAGAAGTCATCTATCTGCTGTCCTCTTCTTTTAGCTGATTATTCTTGCAACTAGGTAGCAAGCTCAGTTATTTCTAATGGTTGAAAGTGTGTAGGTTGAAAGAGTGCTCCATCACCACTTTCCAAATTTGTGTTCCCTGGGGCACAAGAGCCCCTGTCATAGGGATTATAGGACTATGGATTTAGAGCTGAAACGGGCCTTGGAGGAAAGCAAGTCTAGTTCCTTCATTTATCATTGAGAAAACTGAGGTCCAGAGACACTTTGTCCAGGGTCATTCAGCTATCAAATATCTGAGGTGAGATTTGAACTCAGGTCTTCCTGATTCCAAGGCCATCCCTCTATCTGTTGACCCCATTCAGTCATTATTCTGCATATAAAATATTGAATGAATGGCAGCTAATCAAGGAAGAATAAGAAGAGGGGCAGATACCCAGAAGGACGACATTACAGCAGCAAGAAGTCAAGTCCAGAACTGGCTGAGATTAGCAAAAAGTGGTCTCTCTCTGTCTCTCTCTCTCTGTCTCTCTCTCTGTCTCTCTCTCTCTGTCTCTCTGTCTCTGTCTCTCTCTCTCTCTGTGTGTCTCTCTGTCTCTCCCTCGCTTCCTTCCTTCCTCCATATTCTTTATATATGCTCTCACTCTCTTTTTTCTCTCTCATTCACACACACACACACACACACACACACACACAAATGCCCTCACAAACACAGAGCCCTTGGCATTGAAGCCGCCTTTGAGTTCATGTAGATACCACTTTTTTTTTTTCTGAGAATGTCTCAGGACTGGGATCACTTGAGGCCCTACTTGCAGTAGATAGAATACTATACCTGGAGTCAGGAAGACCTGAATTCAAATCCAGCTCCAGATACTTTTTGTCTAAGTAACGCTGAGCAAGTCACTTAACTTACCTCAATTTCTGCATCTGTAAATTGGGGATAATAATAGTACCTTCCTCCTTGGGTTGGTGCGAGGATAAAATGAGATAATATTTGTTAAGGCACCTTTTAAAGTTTAGAGCATTAGATAAATGTCAATTCTTCTCTTCCTCCTATCTCCCTCTTCCCCTTCCACATCTTTTCTTCTTTTCCTTTCTCCTCTACCTCTTCCCCTTTTACATGTCCTTCCTTCCCCTCCCCAAACTCTTCTCCCCTCTCCCTTGTTACTGCATGCTTTAGGAGATCATTTCTTAAAGAATACTTAGATTTGGTTCATATCTAGGACCTCCCCAAAGGGGATCAGAAAGGCATACTCAATGTGCAGTATAGATAAATATAGGACAGCTACATTTTCCTTCTCACAAATGCTTAAAACTCAAAATATTTGTAAGCTTACAATGTTCAAGAATTAAAATATGAAATAACTTCATTTATACTTTCCTGGAGGATAGTCCATAAAATACAAAGTAAGAAACTTTTTATGGGACTATTAAATAACAATTTTTCCTTTGTCTTAGCTCTTCAATGTGCAAACAACTCCCTCAAAGTTCATTATCTCCTGAGAAGCCAGGGCATGGCTTGGCCTGTTCCTCCTACTGTTGTTTACTTCTTTAAAATGGGTCACTTTAGGCAGCTAGGTGGTGCTGTGAGTAGAGCACCAGCCCTGGAGTCAGGAGGACCTGAGTTCAAATCCAGCCTCAGACACTTGACACATGTATTAGCTGTGTGACCTTGGGCAAGCCACTTAACCCCCATTGTCCTGCTAAAAAACAAACAAAGAAAAAAACAATAAAAAGGTCACTTTAAAAAGAGTCACTTCTTTAAGAGTTGCAGAAAAATCTTCCTGCTTCCCTTAAACTCTGACTGAAGGAACTAAGAACTTCCGAACTTCCAAGGTAGTCACTCCCCAAACAATACTTTTCTCATGATGGCTCTTTAGTTTAGCTCTGTGTTCTGGAAAAGAAATATGAAGTGAAAAAAGACATTAGGACCTTGAATTCCGGGGTCAGATCATCATTCCTGCATATGCCCTTAATGCCTTGTATGAGAAAGCATTCTAGTTCCACTTTATGGAAAGTCCAAGGGAGAAAATCATAGAGGTCCAAAATAGTGGACTAAGGGAAAATACCAACTAGTCCTTGGGACTCTATATCCTTTTTTGTTTCTGCGATAAAGGTGGCTAAATGAGGAGAAGGTTTACTGTTACTTAAATGTTACTTAAATGAGGTGGCTAAAGGAGGTAGAAAGCAGTGGGGTTGGGGTGGGGGCAGTGCAGAGAGAAGGCACTGAGTATCTCAGAGTTTTAGACCATCTATAACCATGCACTTAGTTATTGGCACTCTAGATGTGAGATCCTTTTCTAATGGTCAGTGAATGAATGGCATACTGGAAGAATTGAATCATATCATTCTCTCTCACTTAAAAAGTAGAAGATAAATATTTAAGATAAATGTAGGGATGGCTCACAGGTTCTCCTTGGAAAGGTAAATAAAAGGGTTGATAGAATTGGTTTTATCAAGAGTCTAAAGGCAAGATGAAATATGAATCCACTGAAAACTTGGCTATCCCGACTGCAATATTTCTAAGTTGCAAAAAGATCACCATGAAAATAATTGCAGTGTAAGCTCCAACATTTATAGTGGAGGATGAAGAGACAAAGTGGTTCGATGAAGAAATCAGTAAGACATTCCATTTTAAATTAACATATATGGTGTTAGTGAATGACTTTAAAGGAAAGATATGTGAAAATGTATTAGAATGTATGATTCAGAAATAAGAAATCAGAGAAGCCAAGGTCCTATATTCTACATAGAAGTTTCCTGCCTATTCATTGCAAATACTCTATTAAAGAAAATAATCAAAAGCTGGTAAACATGTTGATCACTGTATAACCTCACAAAAATGAAACTGATTATATTTTAACAAATAGGAAATGACTAATGGCTGATACATAGGGCAGCTGGATGGCACAATGGATAGGGTACTGGGCCTGGAGTCAGGAAGTCCTGAATTTAAATCTGGCATCAGACACATACTAGCTGTGTGACCCTGGGCAAGTAACTTAACCCTGTTTGTCTCAGTTTCCTCATCTGTAAAATAAACTGGAGAATGAAATGGCAAACCACTCTAGTATCTTTGCAAAAAAAAATCCCAAATGGAGTCATGAAGAGTCAAAGATGAGTGAAATGATTGAACAACAACAAATGAGTGATGTGGGACTGATTTCTAATTAGTTGTATCCATTCAGATCAACAAAATTTAGGACAAAAATTAAAATCACTGGAAAACTTGAAAACAGAAAAAAATGAGAAAATGATATAATGTGTAATTAAAGCAACTCTAACTTCAGCTGTGGATGAAAGTTGTTGGCGCCAAAATAATCAGGGATGTATAAAGAAAGGACATTGACACCAACTTATAATTGCTTAAAGGAAAAGACTAAGAGCATAAAACTGTACTAGTCAGCCAATACTTGACTTTCTTGCCAAATAAGGGGATATGTCAGCGGATGTCAGGACTGTCTTTGAAGGCAGACTCAACTGCAAAAATCTAAGAGCATAATGGGAGTTTACAAGTAGCATCAACTAATAAAATAATAAAAAGTACAGAAAAATAAACACTTAAAAAAAGTTTGACAAGAATCTCTACTAAGCAAAGAAACCTAATAGTCATTTCTCTCTATCTACATTTGCTAAAAATAGCATTTTACCTGTTCTTGACCTGTTTAGGTTCTTTTGTTTGTTTCAGGGTTTTTTTTTATTATGTACTCTTAGTAAATAAATAAACTCAGGAGGAACAACAGCATATTTAAAAGGAAATTCTACAAATGACAGAAATTTTATGGGTTAATCCTTGTCTTATGTGGAACTGAGTCTTTCATTTTTCTTACCTTCTTTCACTTACAATAAGGGTACCCCCCAGCAAGGTCACGATCTTGTTTTGGAATTGATCACAATATCACAGATTTTCAGAGTTGGAAAGGAATTCAGCAGACATCTAATCCAACCAACACACAAAAATGAAGTTTTACTACAGTATACCACTGAAAAATATAGTTATCCATACTTTTCTTGGAGATCTCCAGTGAAAGAGTCCACTAATTCCCAAAGCAGCCCATTCCATTTTGAGTATCTCTAATCATTAGGGAATTTGATAAGTGTAAATTTTTCTATTGTAATTTCCACCTACTACTCCCAGTGATACTCTCTGGAATCAGACAAACAGGTTAACTCTCTCTGCCATAACAGTCCTTAAAGTTCTTGAAAGAACTATTATGTCCTTTTAATCTTATATATTCTTGGATAGACATCTCCATTTCCTTCCACTCATTCTTATAATGGCCTGGATTGACTTTCACCATCCTGGTTGTACTCATCTGGATGTTGCCCAGCTGTTTAATTTCCTTCATAAATGATGGTCACCAGAACTGAAAATAGGGCTGCCGCTATGATCTGACCAAGAAGATGTACAGGGGGATTCTTTAAATACCACTTTGCACATGAAAGCTCTGACACTCAGTGAAGTTTAAGAATACCTTAGCTTTTATTGACTGCCACTTCACACTCCCTGGATCATTGTTTGTGGTCCACTAAAACCTTCATACCTTTTTGCAGACAAATTGCTACTTTTTATGTTAGCTTTTTGCACACAAATGAGAGACCCAACACCTAGCACAGGGCCTGGTACCCAATAGGCACTTAAGAAATGCTTATTGGTTGATTGAATTCACATTTGTCCCTATTTTTGTTTCATTAAACTCAGTCCAATGTTCTGGCTCATTAAGGTCTTTTTCGGATCCAGGCCCTTTTTAGGTATTGCTCCCAGCTTTGTTACCTGCAGTTTTAATTTGGATTCCAACTCTGTCTTTATTCAAGACAGTGGAAAAAAGCATCAGCCCATATAGTGTCAAGCACAAATCTTTGAGAAGCTGCACTAGAGATTTCCTTGTAAGTTGAAATCCACTGGTCAATAAGCAATCTTTAAATCACATTTTCATCTGGTTCTAAATTTGTCTAATTGTGCTATCACCTAATTCACATTTTTCCACCTTTTCCACAGGAATACCATTGAATAAATTATCAAACAACTGAATGAAATCTAGATAAATTATATTTACAGCATTCCTCTAATCTACAAGTTTAATAGGTTAAAAAAAAAAGAAGTAAGGTTAGTCTGGCATGACCTGTTCTTGAGGAAACCATGTTAGCTCTTTGTGATCACAGTTTCCTTTTCTATATGTTAATGAGCCATCTCTTTGATAACACATTGTTAACTTTTCCAGAAATCCAATTTAAGCTTATTAATCTATCATTTATATCCTCTATTTCTCTTCCCTTGGACAATATTTACCCTTTTCCAAGCCAGAGGTATTTCTCCTATTGTCTTCAGTCTTTAAAATATCACTGATCATTGGGCCCAATGACAAACTCACCAAGGACAGTTGCTCCTTTATTATCTCTTCATTAATATTGGTTACCAAATCCCTATTAAATATTTTTTTCTGGGATTTTGAATCCAAAGATCATTCTCACTGGCAGAAAAAAAGCACAAAAGTAAAATAATAATTATGAAACTCTGCCTTATCTACGTTTTTGGTTCACAGTGACCCAGGGTCTCCTCCTTTCCTTTATCTTCCTTCCACTCCCCTTAAGAAAACAAAATATTAATGACAGCAAACACTTTTTGATGCTTCAGCTTGTCAGTTTCAGTTAATGTTGAGTGTTAGCACTCCTTACATATATTATTAGAGTATCTTACAATATTTTTGTATTTACCCATTGTTACCTGCCCTTGCTTCCATTTTTGTACAAATAAAAAAAAAATATGGTCAGTGAGTCCCATGTACCTCTACATTAGATTCTTCAGAAAGCTCCTATTTTTCTTTCTCATTTGAATTATTTCCCTGTCATCAGAATTGTAATTTTGAGAGTTTCTCATTCTTCCGGAGCTGAGTTCAACTGAATTTTACTTGATATGATCCTACTTATCTTCAGACTCTCTGAATCTTATGATTGTGAAATCTCGAGTTTATGTCAGGCTATGCTTTTCTCTTTTCTATCCCGACCTCTAGAGGGAAATGGTATCTCTCTACCCCCAAGTTTGCCATCATTTCCATCTCAGTCAGTAGTTCCTCTGTTAGTGAAAATAAGATGCAGAATATAATTTCTTGGTTTTTCTTTCTTTGTTTTTGGGTGTTATTATTCTTTCTTAGTTCTCCTCCTACCTGCCTGATGCTTCTTCTTCTTTGTAGGATCAACATTCCTGTCATGTTTCTTTCCCTCTCTTAACTATGGCTGACTCAAGTCTGTATCTAGGACTTTCTTTTCTTTTCTCTCTAAACACTATCATCTGGTATCCACAACATCTCCTACGGATTCATTTATCACCGCTATGCTGATGAACCCCAGATGTATCCAGTCAGAATCTCTTTCCTGAGATCATGGGCTACACCAGTAGCTATCTATCAGATACTGCAAAATTGATGTCCCCTAGACATCTCAAATTTAACATGTCTAGAAAATAGCTCATTGTCATTTCTTTAAAAGCTTCCATTTTCTGAATTTCTCCCTTTCTTCTGAGGACATCATATTCCTTTCAGTCATTCAGGTGCGTACCTTTGTTCTCCTTCCTACTCTTATTTACTGTGCATATTTGATCAGTTACCAAATGGTATCATTTCTGCCTTTGCAACATATTTGGCATATGCCCCTTGTCTCCATTTGCACAACCACAATACCAAACTAGGCTTTCATCATCTTTCACCTGGACTATTGCAATAGCCTCCTAATTTGTCTTCCTGCCTTAAGCCTCTTCTCACACCTATCCATCCTTCAGCAGCTGTTGCCATGATTTTCCTAGAATGCATTTTTTTTCTTAAATAGCATTTTATTTTTGTCCAATTACATGTAAAGGTAGTTTTCAACATTCGTTTTTGGTAGATTTTGAATTCCGAATTTTTCTCCCTCCCTTCCATGCCCTTTCTCAAGTTGGTAAGCAGTCTGATATAAGTTATATATGTACAATTATGTTAAACATCTTTCCATATTAGTCATATTGTGAACAAACAGAACAAAAGGGAAAAACCACAAAAAACACAAAAGAAGGAAAGTAATATGCTTTGATCTGCCTTCAGACTCCATAGTTCTTTCTCTGGATGTGGATAGAATTTTCCATCATGGATCTTTTGGAATTGTCTTGGAACATTGTTTTGTGAGAAGAGCGTAGTTTATCACAGTTGAATATTGCACAATGTTAACACAAGTCTAATCTGGCCATGTTATGTCCCTGTTCGATAAGCTTTTCTGGCTCCCTGTTACCCCTAATATCAAATATAAATGCTTCTATTTGACATGTACAGTTTACAACTTGGCCCCTTCCTATCTTTTCAAGCTTATTACACATTAATCCCACCTACTCATTCTACAAGCCAATCCTATTTTCTTTCTCATAGATTCCATTCCATTTCCCAGCTCTTTGCCCAAGATGAGTCCTGTACCTAGAATATCTCCCCTTAGGATTCTCTTTGCTTCTTGGAATCCTTATTTTTCTTCACAATTCAACTCATGTTTCAAATGCATGAAGCCTTCCCTGGTTCCTATAGCTTCTAGAGCCTTCCTCCCTGAGGTTACCTTGTAACTGCCTTGGATGTTTTTTGTACATGTGAATATATGGACCTATTGTCCCGCCCATTAAAATATAAGCTTCTTGATGGTAGGGAATGTTTTATTTTTCTCTTTTAGTCTTCAAGACCAATAACAGTGTTTGGCACATAGCAACTGCTTAATAAATGCCTGTTAATTGATGGTTGTTTTGTTTTTGATTTTTAATTCTTTTGAATGATGAAATTATCAGTAAGCAAAGTCAAGAAATTGTTGGCTGCTCTGATTTTGGTATAGATCCATCAAAGTCCCAGTTATTTGAAGCCTTTCATCACTACCCTACCTAGCCTCTGTGATAGGTTTGTTCTCTGTTGTAAATTTTCTTTAATGGTCTAGGAGGTGGTTTGCAGCATAATCTTGTTACTTCTGGCTTTATAATTGATGGTTCAATTGGGGAGGTTGTTAGGCATCTTGGTCCTTTTATAAGTTGTTTCGTTCTTTGTATAACATCTTAGGGACTGTGGCAAGTACTCCTTTCTCATAGTTATCTTCCAGCATACTTCTTCTACCTCCTCCCCTTCTCCCACATGTTCTTCTGTGCTTTTTTCTTCTACTCTGACATAGATCACAGACAGTTGGATCTGGAAAGCATTTTAGAAATAATTTTATCTGACCCTCTTATTTTAAAACTGAGGAAACTCAGACCCATATTGCTTAAGTAACTCGTCCAAGGTCAAACATCTAGTAATTGGGTAGATCTTTGACTTAAATGTAGGTCTCCTGATTCCTAGTCCAATACTCCTTGCACATTACTGGGATGTCCCAGTATTCTTTTATAAAAGATTCCTCAAATTGCTTGAAAGTGTGGGTGATGGAGGTACAATTTATATTTCTGTGTTTATGAAGATACCTAATCTTTCCATTGACATATTATTCTCATCCAGTTGTGTGTATTTGTGTGTGTGTGTGTGTGTGTGTGTGTACGTGTGTGTGTGTGTGTTTGCAGGGCAGAAGAGATAAAAGGTTTGGAAACAGGCAACTCAAGAAAGTGGTATGGAGGTTGTTGCAAGGCCTGTTTCTTCCAAAATGGGAGTGAAATTCAGATTTGGAAAGAATCCCTAGGGAAGGTTCTTTCAACAAGGATGCGGCAGTATTCTTTTCTATTTGATTCAGACATTGGTGAGGGATGATATTTTCATTAAGATCATGGGATATCCATAAAATGAAAAGATAATTACAGAAAATCCTCAGTAGACTATTCAATAAAAATATACATTAATATGCAGCACTGTGCATGTCGAATGACTATATTTAACTTACTTTAATAAAAGCCAACATGCCAAAGATTATAGGTGAATGCATATTAGCCCTTTGCCACATTTTATTAACACATTGGAGATATTTATAACCATTTCATTATACAATTTCTTTTTTCTTCTCAAAACAGAAATGCAATGGGATAAATGACGAAGTAATTTTTCCTGTTTCTAACCTTAATTCTTTCCCAATCTCTCCCCCTCCATTTTTTAAAAGCTGGACTTGTGAAATCACTGATGGAGAGCTTCCCCCCCACCCCATGCCAATAAACATGTACTTGCTCTACAACTTGCAGTCTTAGAGTTTTTGTCTGGGGGCACTGAGAAGTCATGTGACTTGTCCAGAGTTGCAAATCAATATGAGATAGAGGTGGATCATGAATCTTCTTGACTCTGAGGATAGCTTTTTCTCCACCACACCACACTGCCTTCCCACCATGAATTATCTATTACCAAATAATTAATTTTATTGTTAATCATTCAGCAAGTCTTTTGACTTAATCAAAGATTACAGAAAAGATAGGGTTTTTTTTTTTTTGCAAGAAACTATCCAATTGGTTCAACTCAGAACTGACTACAAGGAGACGTGGGGTGAGAGAAAGAGATTAAGTTGTAAAAAAGGAAACAGTGGCAGGTAACAAGAGGCAGGTTTGCTCAGATATAGCAAAAAAAAAAATGATAGCAGACTTATAATAGGGGTGGGGCTCCCTGGAAGAGAGCCTTATTTTTTCCCCCAGGTTTGTATTGATCTGAAAGACAGTAAGGA
Organism: Phalanger gymnotis; assembly: GCA_028646595.1. Lineage (NCBI taxonomy): Eukaryota > Metazoa > Chordata > Mammalia > Diprotodontia > Phalangeridae > Phalanger > Phalanger gymnotis. Next base: position 191,961,029 of record CM053624.1, on the reverse strand, counting down.
ATTTGACTCCTAGAAGTGATTCATCCTCAGTGGTTTGTCCTTTGTCCCCTTAATACTGGTTACAAAAATTCCATGCTAGTGCATTTGGAGTAGAATCTAGATGCTTTGTTTGCCTCTCAAGAATTTTGCTGTTATCTAGCCAGTGTTAGTTATCTATCAATTGCAGAAGACTGGATACAATGGTTGTTCCCAGTTGTGCTTAAATTGGAAAAGAGGCAGGAGGAAAAAACTCCTGCTTGCCTCCTACCTCACTTTACCTTATTTTGCCTTCTCTATTACCTCACAGATGGCCTATCAAAATTACCCAAGTACCCTTAAAGTGATTTTGGCCCCAAAGATCACATGCGAGGGAGGGAATTTTAACTTTCCCTGGAAATATTGTAGCTTTTGTTGATTTAGGCTAGACCCTTGATATTATTTAACATAGTTTATTATACATAATTAGATTCTAATTTCTGGAGAGAGAGACATTTACTTTCAGCACTGAATTGGTAATATGAGTGAGGGTCCTTTTAAATCCAGTGTGAGCTTTATTCATGCTGTACACTAGCCTACTTTAGAGGTAATTGTTTCTGCTGCTTTTTAGGACACAGCTTGATGAATAAAATAAATTTGGAAAAGGAGAGACACAAAATGTAGAAATATAGACCATTAAAAGATCTTATAAACCCACAACAAATACTTTAATTACATTGGATGAATGTAAATCATGAATGCAGAGCAGCTGGATGCTATGAAAATGTAAATGCAAACTAATCAGTGGAAGTAGAATAAATCTTGGAGGGGTATAAATCAAAATATCCATTGGGGGAAAAAGAAAAGGGCTGCCATCAGACACTTTGACATTTTTACATAATAGCCGGCTGGACTTTCCCATCTTACTCTATATGTGCAAGACGATAATAAGAATTTGGACAAGACAGCCATCTTAAAATGGATCTGCGAATTCCAATTTTCATAATGAGCTTACTCAAAATGTGTGCCTGATTCAATTTTTATGAAGCCACTAAGCTACCCTGGCTTTTTAATGATTTGCTTGTACTGAAATTTCAAGATGGAGGGTCCTAAGTTCTGTGATAAGCAGTAGCTGAAGTAAAGGCAGGGAAAGGGAAGAGGACTAATTGAGGCATCCAACTTCACCCCACCTAAGCATTGGCTATGAGAGTAAATGGCTTGCATATGTATTGTACTAAAATTCCCATCAGCCTACGGTCTACTGTAAGAGAGTTTTCTAGATGGTGGCTGAATGGCTTTTAGACTGAGTTCATGGGATTCATTTCTATAACTTTGCATTTAGTCATATAATTCTAGGGCAGGAAGAGACCTTAGAGGTTATTTGGGACATTTTTTGTTGTTCTTTTCCAGTTGTTTAGTGAATAATGTACATTTCTACTACTTCTACATTTCTACCATTTCTACCAAAGTACTTAGGAAATATGAAGAAACCCAATCAGACTTCAGTGCCTAAACGTTTTCATCTCCAAATTGGAAGTTTAAAACAGACAAATAAAATAAACCCCAAACAAACATAGAGATAAAATTTTAGGCCAGGAAGAGACATAAATATCATCTAGTCTAATACAGAATTTAGGGTTTCTAAATTGTTGTGAGCTTCACTGAAGGTTGATGACTATAATCAATACTAGTGGAAGAATACATTACTCTGTGAAGAGAATTGTAGAGACCCTTAAGTGGCTTTGACACATCTTGTAGCTGGTGATATAACTTGGGTAATGTTTGTTTGGGAGAGATCCTGCCCTAGTAAGGAGAACCATCTACCTATAAAGGGCTCTTGGTTGTGCTTCATGAATTGCTGATAGAGTATAAAAGAGGCCAGAGGAAGGAAGAAGTCAGTAGGGGACTGATTTGCAAGGCATCTAATTGACTGAGTATCTAGGGAACGTTTCACCCAGGGGACACTTACACGAATGTTGCTTTGCTGCCTTGTTAATGCCAAGAACCTAGGAAGACTACAAAAGAGTTAGTCAGGGTAGGACTATCTGCCACAATAGGTCAAACAAACATTTGGAAGGCCATGATACCAGGAAGAATTTATCAGATAATCATAGACTCTGAAGTTGGAAAGAAACACAGAGCGTATCTTTGAGGCCAGCCAACATGTCACAATGGAAAGAGTGCTGGCTGTAGAGTTCGAGGAAATGAGTTCCAATACAGACTCTGATACTTAGTACTTACGTGACCTTGGGCAAGTCTTGGAGCCCAAGTTTCCTCATCTGTAAATTGAAGGGGTTGGACTCAGTGATTCGTTTCTGCTCCAAATCTCTAATCCTATCTGACCTAGATTTTCTTTTGCAACATTCTCCAACCACTCTCCCTCCAAAAAAATAATGCCTGTCCAATTTATGCTTTAAGACATCTAGTGAGAGGATTCTACTCCCCCCAAAGATACTTTTTGATAACTCTAATTCATTTTTCTGATGTGGTACTGACTCCATATAATTCAACCCTCTGCAGCCTACATTTATTCCTCAGAGGCCAAGCAGAACAAATCTAACCCTCTTTTACTCTTCCTCAGGATAAATATCCCCAGTTTTAGTGTCCTGTTGAGGTCTTTTTGAATCCTGACTCTATCATCCAAAAAGATAGTTATCTTTAGCCTCGAGTCATCTACTGACAAAAATGTCTCATGTAGGTTCAACTTGTGTACTCTATGTCTGAGAAACATATATTCATCCAAGCCTCTAATAAAAATGTTAAACAGTATATGGTAAAGGAGAGATCCCTGGGGCTTTCTTCTAAGGATATCTCTGAGTCTTTCTTGGGATTATTGGACTAAACTGGATAAGAACGTTATTCATACTTGTTGGTGCCAAGGTGGGGCCTGGTAAAGGATGCTTTTTTGAAAAAAAAAACATCATTAGAAAACATAACATACTGATGAGCACACTTGAATAGGGAACCACACACAATGAGTCAGACAGATATGAGGCTCTGCCAGGTGGACCCAAGCATCTTATGAAAATTTATAACTTGTATCTGATCTGTCTGTGAGAGCAAACAATGACTGTTAGATCGGTTCTAATGCTTGTTGGTTAGAAAATTCTGTAAGTGTCAGCATTTAACTTGAAGAGAGCATAAACAGCCTACAGTAGATTTTTTTCAGATTTTAATTTTCCTCAGAGAGCCATGTATACAATGACCTATCATGATGTTGCCTCATGCAAGATATATGAAAACATCTGGCTCTTATTTCGATGTGTCAGATGCCTCTCTTATAATTTTTCACACCCCAGGATCTTGCCCTTAGTGCAGTTTTGAGATAGGGCCTGGAGGTGATAGAATAGACAGTAATTGAGCTCATCTAATGTATTCATAATGTCTTTCAAGGAATCCTTAGAGATATACCACAGAATCCCACAAAGCCAAGTAGAAAAGGGCTTCAAAAACTAAAGTTTTAAATACAATAAGCAATTATCAATGCCAATTTCATGTCCAGTCCTATACCTAATCCCTAGATATATAAAGAGAAAAAGAAAAATAGGTCTTACTCTCAAGAACCTTGCATTCTACTGAGAGAGCATATGAACAAGGATAAATAAATATAAAACTATATAGAAAGTTATATGGGGAGATAGGGCCCCAACAACTGGGGACATTAGCAATGATTTCATGTAAGAGCTGGCCTTTGAGCTAAGCCTTGTAAAAAGATAAACATTTCTAAATGATGAGGGTGAGATAACAATATATTCAAAGAATAGGTGATAAACCCGGCAAAAACATGGACACCAGGGGTAGAATATCTTTATCACCCCTACCCCATCCCCCTTACCCACGAAGGCAAATAGGCCAATTTCGCAGGAATGCAGGGTTCACGAAGGACAATAATTTATAATAATCTGGAGAGGTGGGTTGGAGTTAAATTGGGAAGGGCTTTAAATGCCAAACTGGGAAGCAGTACTTTATTTGAGAGGCAACAGGGAACTTTTGGAGCTCCTTGAGCATGAGAATGATTGAACCACCAGACTTGTGCCTTAAGAGTATCAACTGATCAGGTCTGTAGTAGAACAATTAGAGAGGGGAGAGACTGGAGGTAGTGAAACCAATCCTGAAACTATAGTAAGACCCTACGTATCAATTCCCTCAGTATCTGAATATCTGACCTAAAACTTGAAATTAGGTAATATATTAATATTGTAATAGCAGTCATGCTTCTCCTCTCCCCATCATTATTTCATCTTTTACAGTTTCATTTGCTGATGGAATTCCCTTTCCAGGCCAGTTTGGCAGAGGCCCAGTCAGTGGACCTTCAAGGCCCAGAGCACATCGTTTAAAATTGGTTTTCCCCGAGCAGGAAGGAATTTACTTTTTGAAGGAATTGCTTTTGAAAATAAGATTCCCTAATGCTGCTGACTGGTTGTATTTTGTCCAGTGTTTTCGACTTTGTACTTATGCCCTTAGGCAGCAGTTGCAAAGTGTCTACTTTTAATAAACAAAAAGAGGGTCTCCTCTCACATAATCAGAAAGATGCCAGATTAGTCACTTCCTCCAGATGCCTTATAGTTTTACCCTCCTAAAAAGGCGTTATTTGCAATGTATAAAATCATTACGACTGAAACTGAAAAAAGAGAGAACCTTGGCAATGTAAAATCTCTATGAATTAACATTGGAGAACTGGAGCCCTTCAAGCACTCATTTAGCACCCCTCTCCCATGAGACTCCCTACTCCCTCAGCAGGGATACAAGCTGCCTTATAGCCTTGAGTTTTGGGCCTACTGAGTGACTATTGAAGAATTCTGCTGACTCACCTGTCCTCCACTTACCCCATAGCGATTGGCAGGCATTCTGTCCAGTCATGTGAGGAGGAATAGGGATGTGAAAAATGTGCTGCCTTTTGACCAAAGATGGCCGTATATTAGGGCAGAGGCCTAGTTTGACTCTGCAATTTATACTTACTACTCCAAAGACTGCCCCAAACAGACTATCTGTCCTCCTCATTCCTGTCACAAAGTGGCAGATGCTAATTCAGTCCAATCATGAGTGGAAAAGTGAAAGACCATCAAATTGGGACTAGGGACCAGTGTGGTAGTGGTATCAGGCCTGATAGGGAATGGGACTGAAACTCATGGAAATAACCCTGTCTTCCCAAAAGACATTCAGGAAAGAAGCAAGACCAGCAAATCTTATATCTCTCAATCTACAAGGAATCTATGGACCTTGTATTCTGTTCTCAGGGTAATGCCTACCAGCAACAAGGGCAAGAATTGGCACTAGAAAATGAATTATGGTTTAATAAAAAAAAATAATGCTAAAGATAAGAAATTGCAAAACACAGATAAATCAAAAGAGAAGATACTGAAATTAATGGTACAAGTACTCAACTCTCAAATTCAACAAGTAAACAAACATTTATTAATGACCTATAATGTACCAGGCACTGGGGATAAGAAGAAAAGGAAGTACAGTTCCTGCCCTCCATAAGCTTATAGTATAATGAGAGAGAAAGCGTAGAAACAACTATGAATAAACTTCTTACATAAAGGATCAATTGACTGTAATCTGAGGGAAGGCATGAACATTAAGGACAATCAGGATGGACTTCTTTCAGAAGGTGGACTTTTTGCTGAGATTAGAAGGAAGCCAGGGTGGCCAAGAGGCTCAAGTGAGGAAGGAGAACATTTCAAGCACAGAGGACAAATAGTGGAAGAGGGCATAGTAGAGATTGAAAGTCTTATTCAAGGGATAGCAAAGAAGTTAATGTCACTCAGTTGCAGGGCACGTAGTGGGGAGTAAGGGATAAGAAGACTGAAAAGGTAAGAAAAGGCCAGACTATGACGGGCTATAAAGGCCAAATAGAGGATTTTATATATGATAACAAAGCTAATAGGAAGCCTTCAAAGTCTACCGAATGAGAGTGGTCATAGCAGAGAGGACTTGGACATTCCTGCCTTTTAGGAAGATCATTTTGGTAGCAGAGTGGAGGATGGAGTGGAATAACGAGTCAGGGAGACCAACCAGACAACCATGGGAACAGTACAGTGACGTAAGGTGATAAGGCCTAAATAAAAGTGGAGATGTGAGACCAGAGAATTAGGTTAGGGCTGGACAAATAGATCTGATAATCATCTGATTAGATATATAACTGAATCCGTGGGAACCTATTGTTTCAAGCACAATACCATAGTGGAAGAAAAAAAGAGGGTCTAGGATAGAACCTTGGGTAGAACCCATGCTTAGGGGTTGCAATTTGGTTGAAGACGCAGCAAAGGAGACTGAAGAGTGGTCAGGAAGGTGGGAAGAGAACCAGAAGAGATAATGTCATAAAAACTTAAAAAGTATCAAGGAAAAGAGAGTGACTGACTGTCAAAAAGGACAAAGGTTTAAAAAGGAAATTAGATTTGGCAATTAAGAAATCATTGATCGTTTCGAGAGAATTTTCATTTGAATGATGTGGTTAGACTTTGTAGTGTTTAGAAGAGGAGAGGAGAGGATAAGGATGTGTGTGAACTGATTGTACATCAACCCTAAAGTCTAAAAGGTCTTTAGGAAAGGAGGCCTATAGGGTTATAACTAGGAGGGATAGATTAATCTAGTGTGGGTTTTCGGAGAATGGAAGAGACATGGGCCTGCCTGTAGGTAATAGGTAAGCAGCCTATAGATAGGGAGATATGAATATTTGTGATAGAGATGATAGAGGGGGAAATGTGTTAGAGCATTTGGGATGGAATGGAATCGCTTGTTTGTTTAGAGGGCAAAGAAAGCTCAGAGTGCATCTTGACATGAATAAAGACTACCTTTTCAAGTGAAAAAAGAGTGAAAGAATAGATAGTAAGGAAAAGCAGTTGATTTATGTGAGATGAGGAGGAAGGAATTCTTTTTTTAAACCTTTTTGTGAATGGCTTTCATTTTTTCAGGGAAGTATGAGGCAAGATTCACAGCTGAGAGGGTTGTGGGTAGGGAGAGGTTTGAGGAGGGACAGAAAAGTTTGGGAAAGCTATTTGCAACAAATATTCTAAGAAAAATGCCTGATAAAATACGTAATTCTGTGGACTGAAGAAAGCATGGAAGAAAACCAAGAAACTTCAGAATGTTTCAAAAGACAAGTGAAAATCACAGAACAAAACAAAAAAATGATAGGATTGAATATAGGCGGAATTTTATAATTTAGAATTAATTCAAAGGAAAATATGGAGGGAGACAATTCTGGGAAGATAGCGGAGTAGGTCAGGAAATTTCAAGCTTTCAAGATTTTCCTCCACAAAGGAGATAGAACAGCACCTCTGGGTGAACATAGAGCAGTGAAAACAAATAAGTGTAGTGGCAGAAAAGGGGTCAATTGGAGAAGACCTGAAGGAAAGTTCCAGGACTAGATTTCCTCCCTGTGAAGAGTAAACACCTCCAGGCTAGGGTCCACTTTAACTACCAGCTGGAAGCTGCTTAAACAAGTAGCAAGCCCTGGAGTTAGCTGGTTTGGGTGGCTGCCTTTACCCTGCCACAGGAACTTCTACCTGTGAGGGAGTTGGGTTTCTGACTTGGAGACGATCGAGGGAAACTCTGCTGACAAGGAACACCAGACCCAGCTGCGCTGCAGAGAGCACCAAGGGTGAGAAAGAACCGGCACATACTTGGTGAATGCAGAAGCAGTGGGGCTGACTGTGCGCACTTACAAGAGGCTGGAGATCTTGCTTTGAGTTCAAGTTCAAAGGGGAGAACTGAAGAGGACCAGAGGCCAGAGGAACCATTTGCCATATCTCAGAACTACAGGTGATCATAAAAACTAAGTTATTACCCTCCCCGTCCCCCCAAAAATGCACAGGCAATGGAAAAAGGATCTAACCATAGAGAGCTACTGTGTGAATAGAGAAGTCCAGAGTTCATCTTTAGAGGAGGATATCTAAGCAAAGGAACCCTCTTCTACTCCTAAGAGTAAAGTCAAATGGTCACATGCCCAAAAAGAATTAATTGAAGAACTTAAAAAAACTTTAAAAATCAAATGAGAGAGATCAAGGAAAAATTAAAATGAAAATTAAGAATAATACCAGAAAACAAGAAGATAATGACAAGAAAGTCAACAAATTAGAAAAAGAGGTCCAGAATCTTTAGAAAGAAAATGACTCTTTGAAAATCAGAACTGGGCAAGGGGAAGCCAGCAAAGTTCCAAGAGATGAAGAAAACAATATCTATATATCTATATATCTATATATATACATATTATATATATATAATTTAAATATATATATATAATTTAAAAAATAGAAGAGAATGTGAAACATCTCATAAGAAAAACAACAAATCTAGAGAACAGATCAAGAAGAGATAACATAAGAATAATTGGACCACCTGAAAGTTATGATCAGAAAAAGAATCTTGATATAATAACACAATAAATAGTTAAAGAAAATTGTCTTGAAGTATTAGAACAAGAGGGGAAAGTAGAAATAGAAAAAAAAATCCACTGATCACCATCTGAAAGAGATCCTACAAGGAAAACTCACAGGAATATTGTAGTAAAATACTGAAACTCCCAAATCAAGGACAACATATTATGAACAACATAAAAAGCAATTTATATATGATAGTACCATAGTTCAGTGGTGGGATTCAAATGAATTAACAACCAGTTCTCCACATAACCCACTCGAGATGACACTCCTGCCCCTGAAATGGCAGGTGTAGGCCCCGCCCCAGCTAACAGCTGGTTCCGGGAACTAAATCTAAAATTAGGTACCGGTTCTACCAAACCAGTGCAAACTGGCTGAATCCCACCACTGCCATGGTCAGAATCACACAAGACCTAGTGCTGGAGACACTGAAAGGTCACAGGTCTTAGGACCCTACATATTGAAAAGCAAAAGAACTGGGCCTCCAGCCAAAAATATTATATCCAGCCAAGCTAAGCATAATTCTGAATGGAAAAAAAATGGACATCTAATCAACTGTCAGACTTTCAGGACTCTGTTAAAAAAAACTGAACTCGGTACACATGTAAGAGCCAAGAGAAATATAAGGTACATACGAATGACCAATTATAAGGGACTCAAGAAGGATCGAGTGCCTTTTATGTATGGGAAAATATAAAACTTATTTCTAAGAATTTTACTAGTAATTAGGTAGCTTATAAGAAAGACTGGGATAGATCTGAATATGAAATGACTTTAAAAAGTAAAACCATTCAAGAACAGTGAAAAGATTAATTATCTTATACAAATGAGGTGCCAGAGTAAGAACTAATACAGAAGAATTAGATGGGGAAGGGGGCTGTTAGTTCTGGAAGCCTACTTTCATCAGGAATGGGTCTAAGAGGGGAAAATACATATACATCTAGAAGAGCATAATAGTCTCTTCTATTTAAAAAAGAAATAAAACTTTAAGGGGATAGGGAGGGAACAGAGGATGAAGAAGGGATCTTTAGAGGGGAGAGTGAGGAAATAGGTTAAAAGAAGGATATAGAAGGGTTTTTAGATTGGGGAATGGGAGGATAAGGGAAGGAGCTTTAGAGGGGAGAGGGATGGAATAGGTCAAAGGTCTTAGAAGAATCTGGTACCCAGAACAGTAGAGGGAACATTAATTCAGAGCAGAGATAACATTGTCTTTTGGAAGGAAACCAAATCATGAGAAAGGCAGGGTATAAAACTTGACCCTGAAATATTAGATATTGGGTGATTTCTACCTTGTATTGCTATTTCTGTCAATCATTTTTTCTATCACAAATTAATAATTTTAAGCATGAGTTATAGAAAAAAGAAAAAAAAAGATGGGGCAATACCAAAAAATATGAAGAAGGAGATTAATCTCACTATTTCAGCAGCTTTAATTCCACAAAGAATGTTGATAATTTAGAGCAGAAATAAATAATGGAATAGTCTATGAATAAGAAAATAAAATTTCAGAATAAATTGGAAGGGAAGATTATTAACAAAGAGAACAAAGCAAAAAATCTTATTAAAACACATAGTTAAAGAAAACTAAATAATAAAAGAAATTGGAAAGAATAGTGGAGGGGTGGTTTTAAACTATCAACTTAACTCTTTGGGGAAAGAGAAGAGAAGAAACATAACCAACTAAATAAAATAAGTGAAAAGAATAGATAATTTAAGTAAAAACATGAAACTAAAGAAAGAGTAGACACACAGGAGTGATATGTGTGGGTGGGAAAAGTGTAAGTAAGCCTGTAGAAATAAAATTGCATCAAAGTTGCTTAAGCATTTGCCAGTGCTAAGGACTTTGGTGATAAGAACTTTCTTTTCTGGGCTCTTTAGTACTTATTATTGCCACATCCCTGGAAGGAATTGCAAGGCTGTTGTTTCACAGATGAGCACTGGGAGTGCTAGGGTGAACAAACTGATAATCTCAATGCTTTTGAATGCAGCTTCTAATGCTATCTCCCCATTGCTTGAGAGGGTGCAGTGGTGGAGGTAGTGATGATGGTTTGCTGTCTCTGGAACATGTCACCTGCTGTCTCTTCCTCAGGCTACCTTGTCGCTTCAGGTCCCATACATGAGCAGTTAGTGGGGGTAATTGTGCCTTTTCTATAGGAGTGACTTACCTCGATGATGGCTTCTGGGGTTTAGCTGGAAGCAGAACTAGTAATCTAGGCGGTGCAGCCACACATAAAGCTCTGAGACTTATTTGCCTTTTGAGGTCAGTTGATTAGCAGTTGGTGTTGTAGGTGGTGAAGAAGGTGGGCCTCTTACCCTTAAGGGTTACTTCACTTCATAATGACTGAGGGGGAGAGGTTGGAAGCAGTACTGGTTGTGTGTTTTGGGTGGTGAAGGGGCACTGCTTTTTATAAGGGTTCTGGGTCCAGTGCAGTGTCCATTAGGGTGTGAGAGGAGGTTGTGGCATTGGTTTGACTTCCTGGAACATAATTCCTCCTGTCTCACCTTCAGTTTTCATACAAATAAGGAGGACAGGGAAAAGGATAGACTGGGGCTATACCTGTACCTGTGATTTCCCTGGTATAGGTGAAGAACTTTCTCCACAAATGAAGGTCATTTATAATTGTTTAGAGCACTGAGAGGTTAAATCACTTGCCCAGGGTTATGTAGCCAGTATATGTCTATGGTGAGAATTGAACTGAAATCGTCCTGATTTCAAGGCCAGCCTTCATCTTCCACATCAGAGGTGTCAAGCACTCAGCCCACAACACTCTCTGGTATAGCTCAAAGGCAATTAAAATATAATTGGGAAATATTTAACAAAAGGAATAAAAATACAATAAAACTTAGCAATGTTAACATGTAGTTTTTTAAAGTCTGTTTTGGCCTATAGGGCTTTTATGTGTGGTTTAATGGATCCTGTTTCTACTTGAGTTTGATACCAATGCACTGCACCTTATGGCTTCACCTAGACACGACATAAATTAAAAGTGGCAGTCATTACTGTGAGCAGAAGCAAAGCCACAGTCCTAAATGTAAACTCTATAACGGCACCCAAACAATGAGTGGGGCAATGAGAAAATCATAGAAGTGATGTGTAACTGTATGAGTGAGAATGAGAATGATGAAACAGCACAGGAAAATTTCTGGGATTTTGAGGCAGTCCTCATGGGAGGAAAAAAGTGTACTCTTAAGGATATATTCTCACAAAATAAAAAAGAGCATTAATGAACTAATTAAAGTTGGAAAAATAAATAAATGAACAACCCCCAAAAGGACAAAAGAAGAAAATTAGAGGAGAAATAAATTGGAAAACAAAAAGGACAATAAGAGTGAAAAAACTAAAAGCTAGTTACTTGAAAAGACTGATAAAATGAATAAACTTTTAGTTAAACTGATTAAAGATAGTAGAAAATCAGATTAATTAAAAAATTAACACTATGAAATCACAACTAGTGGGAAAAATATTTTCAAAGGTCAGATATGATGTTATACTCCAATAATCTCTACTACTGGGGAGGCTGAAGCTGATGGATCACTTGAACTTGAGAATTCCAAGTTGCATAATATCTAAGCCTGGAAAAAAAGAAAAAGAGAGAAAGAAAGAAAGAAAAAGAAAGAAAGGAAGAAAGGAATGAAGGAAGGAAGAAAGAAAGAAAGAAAGAAAGAAAGAAAGAAAGAAAGAAAGAAAGAAAGAAAGGAAGGAAGGAAGGAAGGAAGGAAGGAAGGAAGAAAGAAAGAGAAAGAAAGAAAAGAAGGAAGGGAGGAAGGAAAGAAGGAAGGAAAAAAGGAAGGAAGGAAAAAGGGAGAGGGGGAGGAAAGAAGGAAGGAAGGGAGGGGGAAGGAAGGAAGGGAAGAAGCAAGGAAAGTAGGGAGTGAGGGAAGGAAGTAAGGAGCATAAGAAAAAAAAGAAAAGAAAGAATGAAAAGAAGGGGAAAAACAGATCAATATTATTAATACATATAAAATTTAAAAAAATTAAATAAAGCCCTGGCAAAAATGCTATATCAATACATCCAAATACTTATTTAGTATTATCAAATTTTGAATTCATGCCAGAAATGCAAAGGTGATGCAACATTAGAAAACAATTACCTTAATCATATATTTAAAAAAAGAAGACCCAAAACTGATTATCATATCTCTAGACATACAAAAAGCCCTTGAAAGAAGAGCTACTTTGGGAAATAGATGATGTCAAAAGAATACATATCAATAAATTATAATTTTAAAAAAGAGAGGATCACTTTGAATATAATAAAAGTGTTTCCTTGAATCTTTACTCAAACTTTAGACCAACATTTACCTGTATCTTTCTGGCTTTGGTTATCTAGGTTATCCTGGTTATCTAGATGAAAACTGTGGTAGGCAATTTAGTCCCTTCCAGTTATCTGTATTTACTAATTGCCTCTAATGGATTTTGGCAGTGGAGGCATCAACATAGACCCTGGGACCTTGATATCCTATGTAACTCAGAAGTGGCAACCACCAATTCTGCAGCTAATAATGTATCTAATTTCCTTCTGGTCACTAATGCAATAATATTTGATTTCATCTACGTGGAACCTCATCTACCACCACAGATCTACTTTTCTTTAATAACTCAGGAATTGCCCTAGACACTTGCCCTTGGTCCACAGAGCTTAAGTGATTTGCTTATGGTTGTATAGCCAGTATATATCAGAGGTGGAATCAAAACCCAACTTTTCCTGATTTCAAATATAATAAAGTAACAAGTATTCTATTTTGCCCCTGCTTATAGCTACTTGCAGGAGATAGAAATGGAATTAGATTTTGAATACTAGGGAAGCATCTAATGAAGAGCTAAAGGAGAAGTTCTCAAATCCAAACAGAGAAGGGAAAAACTGGAACCAATTTCTCCTACTTTCTGTCAGCATGAACCACTCACTTCCTCTGCTTGCTTATTTTCTTGTTTGTCTTATTTAGATGACAGACTCACTGGGGAGAGACTATAGCTTCTTTATATTCTGTTCAGAGCCTGCTCCACAGTTGGTATTCAATAAATGTTAAGTAACAATAATAGCATTGAATAGAGCCTCTAATTTTTAAAAACGGATGTAAAAATTGGTGTTTTCTATCTCGATGTTAGTAACAATGGCTATTGCTGTCTTTTTCTCCCCCTGCCGTCTGTCTCCTGCTGACCATCACACTTTTGTACACTCCAGAAAGCAGCTGGCTACTTGCTTCTTGCCCTAATCAGCTGCAGCAGGGATCATGAAGTACGTGAGATTGTGTGTGTGTTTGTGTGTGTGTGTGGAGAGAGAGAGATAAAGAGAGACAGAGAAACAATGAGACAGAGACAGAGAGAGAATGAGACAGAGAGATACAGAGAGACAGAGATAGAGACAAAGAGAGACAGAGATAGAGAGACAGATAGACACACAGAGACACACAGAGAAAGATACACACAGACATGCGCAGAGACAGAGAAATAGGGACAGAAACAGATAGACACAGAGACAGAGAACAATGGAGAGACAAAGGCAGACAGACAAACACAGAGACAAAGAAAGAGAAAGAGAGACAGAGACAGAGAGAGACAGAGATCAAGAGAGAGATTCTTCATACATGCATACACACACAATCATAACACCAAACCTACCATATTTGAAAGGAAGCCATTAATGCCTTGTCAAAAACTCTTTGCCTCTAGAAATTAGAGCAGCCATCCTCTCCACCATCACTCCCCATCAGAAATCTTATATGATAGAAGCCAACAGTCCAGACCCCAGTAGTGTTGAATTTGGACAATTGAAAAAACATTCCCCACTGCTCATATATCTTCCCTCAGGCACTAATCTTGCTACTTGCTTCACCTGGCCAGCGGTCATCTGTTTGAAATGATCAGGTTGAAAAATGGAAGATGTATTGTTGTGAGGGTAGTATTGTTAATTTGTTTTTCCAAATTGAGATTTAGTTTCTCCCCATAGGACAGAGTGTCTGCTCATTTCAAGTGCCACTATAGATGAAAGGAAATCGTCCAGCTTTTAGTGAAGCCAGTAATGCCAATTAGAAACTCACCTCAGGGGACAATTTGTTTTTGTTGTCGTTGTTTTTTGCTGAGACATAACTCGGTGCTCTTCTCCCAAAGGAGTCGGAAATTGGAAATTAGTGTGAGAGGGGTTTGGAGGAGTTGTACAGAACTTGGGTAGCTGGGGAAGATATTGTGAACTGGAATTGAGGAGTAAAAGCCAAAGGTCAGGGTGAAGGAAAATGAAAGAGTGTTCTTTTTGACATTCTGTGTCTGTATCAATGCCCTTCCTGACTTGACTGGATGCTTAGGAGAATTGAATTCATCCCACAAGTTTTTTTTCTAAGGGAGCAAACTATATTTTGTTTACGTCAAATATGGTCAGGAAGGAGAAATATTTCTAATTTATATTTAAAAGTGACATTTCAAAATGGCAAATCTTACTTCTAGAAGGAAGACTTACAATTTCAGTCATCTAGGGGTTATGGAAAGGAAAGGAAATTCCTTATCCTAAAGGAAATAAGACTGTCCCTATGGGAAATCAATAGGGGGAAACCAGGACATTAAGGGTGTGGACTCCAAATGCATTTCCCTTCCTGACTGTTAGAAAGACATTAATGAGCTCAAGCCTCCCTTCTAAGGTGCCTTTTAGGATAATTCCATAAAACTCATCACCTCATAGAGGAAAGTGTATAAGAGGGTAGGTATTTTGAAATTTGGTAAAGTATCAAAAATTTATTGTTTTTTATGTTTGGATTTGTTACTTTACCTGCATGGACAAAAAAGTGGCTTGGGAATTTCAACCACTAATACAAATTGGCAGCTTATCTAGCTGGCACATTTGTAGTTTTAAAAGATTTGAACCTTACTTTGGTCAAACAGCTACTATGTGTCAGTGGCAAAACTCAAACCCAGGTGTTCATGGCTCCCGAGATGCTGGTCCTCCAGCAACAATGGTTAGATAGTGGGCTAGATCAGCATTAAAACAGAGGCTTGAGTGACATTGAGACTTAGAGGAAAATTGTTCCATGTGGAGTTAAGATTCAGTCGAACCTCCTTTTCTTCCTCTTCTCCCTTTCCTCCATTATATGGGAAAGTAAGGGAGATAGTAAGCAGCACTTTAAGGATTTAGTAATGCCTATTTTTGATATGATGTATATCTAGGTGGAACAGCAGAGAGAACATTGGACCTTAAGTCAGGAACGCTTCAGTTCAAATATCACTACAGAAACTTACTAGCCATGTGACCCTAGGAAGTCACTTAGCCTCTCTCTGCCTCAGTTACTCCATTTAGGAATAGCATCTACTCCCCAGGACTATTATGAGGAAAAAAGTCTAGATCATATTTTTAAAGCCCTTTGCAAATCTGAAAGGACTGTATAAAAGCTAATACTGTTCTCCCCAATTCACAGGATTCTTGGTTGTAAGCTATCAGCAACACCATGGCTTGGCCCTTTCTGCAGGTCTTAAAGACCTGGGATATTTTGCATAAACAAACTCAGCTGATCAAAAGGAATGTGAAATATGGAAAATTAAAAGGAAATCAAGGAAAAATGACTCTTTGAGACCCCAAAGACTCAGTCTCCCATTAATATGAGGAAGAGATACACTGCCCTGGTACAGATGAAGAAAAAAAGTTAAATGAGATGGATTCAATATGAATTGCCCTGAGTGAAAAACATAGACTCATTTAGCAACCCAAGAAAAACCCTACAGCCATCTGAAAAGAACCTTTGTGTGTGTGTGCACGTAGGCAACTGAGGTGGGTGAGGAAAGAGTCTTTGTGATACATGTATAAAAGTTTAAATAGCCCTTGGGCACTGTGAGCCCTGGAGGTACTAAAGAGTTTCCAGTATAATTGCTCCATGGACCAGCTTTCTAACCGGTCCCTGGATAAGAGCACTTACCAGCATCTTCTGAAGAAGAACCAAATAGTGGGGAATGGCACGGTAGAGCAGAGGACAGTAACAAGAAGAACAATGACAACCCCTGCCTCAAAGCTAATTCCAAGGACGGGACCTGTTTAGCAGTGGAATACTGGGAGAGAACAATAACCAGAGTAAAAGTAGTAAAGAGAAAAGGTGTGTGAGCCATTTATCATTTGGATCCTGACCTTTGACATAATGGATCAGGTTTTCTCTGGGAATTTCTCTCAATAATAATCTCTATGGCTCACATATGCTCATTTAGAGTTTCCTGTGGGAGTATTCTAATTTTGCTTATTTTACCTCTACTTGTATTTTGTTGAGAACATAAGAATTAGTTCATGTCTCTGTAACAACCCACAGGTCCCCTGAAAACACTCAGGCTAGCAAAGCACTGGATATAAGACAGATTTTATTTCACCTGACAAAGAATGTAGCATGGGGAAATGCATGAGTCCCTTGGCAGGAAACCTCTACTCCCTTTTTTGGAGGCCTTCAAGCTATTCTCCACCTAGTGGATCCCATTTCTCCTCTGGTGCTACAGAGTCCCTATGACTTATAGTGCCAGTGAAAGGAGAGGTCCAGGTAGTTCTTCGGTGTCAATACTTCTTCCATTTGGGGTTGTGCAGATAGTGTGGCTTGTAGACCTGTTTCTGGATCTGAGCGATATTTGTGTCTTCATCTCTTCTCTTACTTTCCTAAAACTTCCCTTTATTTCTTCATTGAAGTTCTCCTGCTGGCATTATCCTAGGTATATGCAGTTCTTTAAATAAAGTTTATGAATATAAAGGCCTCTCTCTCTCTCTCTCTCTCCCCATAGTTCTCTTTATAGCTATCCATTTCTTTCTTTCTTTTTTTCTTCTTCCTTCCTTTCTTTTTCTTTCTTTCTTTCTTTCTTTCTTTCTTTCTTCCTTCCTTCCTTCCTTCCTTCCTTTCTTTCTTTCTTTCTTTCTTTCTTTTTCTTTCTTTCTTTCTTTCTTTCTTTCTTTCTTTCTTTCTTTCTTTTTCTTTCTTTCTTTCATCAGTCCTTCCTTCCTTCTTTCCTTCCTTCCTTTCTTTCTCTCTCTGTCAGTTTCTTTCTGTCTCTCTTTTATGTCTCCCTCTCAGTCTCTCTCTCTCTCTCTCTCTCTCTCTCTCTCTCTCTCTCTCTTTCCCCTTAGGTCTCTTTATAGCTATTCATTTCTTTCTTTCTTTCTGTTTCTTTCTTTCTTTCATCAGTCCTTCCTTCCTTCTTTCCTTCCTTCCTTCCTTTCTTTCTCTCTCTGTCAGTTTCTTTCTGTCTCTCTTTTATGTCTCCCTCTCAGTTTCTCTTTCTCTCTCTCTCTTTCCCCATACGTCTATAGCTATTCATTTCCTTCTTTTTTTCTTCCTCCATCCTTCCTTTTTTTCTTCCTCCATCCTTTCTTTCTTTCTTTCTTTCTTTCTTTCTTTCTTTCTTTCTTTCTTTCTTTCTTTCTTTCTTTCTTTCTTTCTTTCTTTCTTTCTTTCTTTCTTTCTTTCTTTCTTTCTTTCTTCCTGCCTTCCTGCCTTCCTTCCTTCCTTTCTCTCTGTCAGTTTTTCTGTCTCTCTTTTTCATCTCCCTCTCAGTCTCTCTCTCTCTCTCTCTGTCTCTCTGTCTCTCTCTGTTCTGTCTCTCCCTCTCTCTGTCTGTCTCTGTCTCTCTCTGTCTTTATGTTTACCTTTTAGTTGTGGGTATCTGACTCCTTTTGTGACTATAAGAGGCATCATGGTGGAGTGGGGAAAGTGCTAGATTTGCAATCAGGAAGACCTTGACTTGAATCCTGTTTCAGAACTGATTTTACTGTGTGTCCTTGGTTAAGTCTCAAGTTCTACAATCCTTAGTTCTCTCATTTGTAAAACAGGAATAATATTAGCAATAGCACCCACTTCAGAAAGTTGCTTCTGTGATCAAATGGAACTGGCATTAAAATGTTTTACACAATGTTTTTATTTCATTAGATAATTCCCAATTACATGTAAAAAATTAACAATCTTTTTTTTAAATTTTGGACTCCAAATCCTTTCTTTCCCTCTTGCCCCTCCCCTCCTCATTGAGAAGGCAGTGCTTTATAAATCTTAAAATACTATTTAAATGATTGTTTTTAGTATTATTATTGTTTATCTTGTTACTGCTACTGCTGTTTTTTTTTAACTTTTGTTATCTCCTGGAAGGTCCCTGTTTTCTTTGTAAAGGCAAAGCCCAAGGACCAGCTCAAGGCCATGCATTCTATCATTAATGTAATGTCAACATAGTGCCCTTCATTGCCATTGGAGGAAAAAGGCCAATGAGGATAAGGAGACTTCACACCCTGTCCAGAAAATTCACACCCTGCCAAGAAAATACTAGAGAATGGAACTCCTTTAGTTGCATGCTTGGACGTGCTAGCTCCCTTTAAATAAGTAGACTTTAATAAGACACGATCTGCTAAAAAAATTTACATGTTAATTTGATTTGCAGTATATACTAGTAATATCATTGCCAGCAGGTTGGTTACTAGGTGAAACATTCCTGCAGTTTCTCCATGGAGAATAGAGCCAAAATGAGGTTATTGAAACAAATAAATATAACACAAAAATACAGAGTAATGCATAAGAGAAGGCAAATAAAGTGTCGTGTAATGTCTAAGGGAGGAAAGGTTGTTACTGATATGAGTAGGGAAGTGAGCAGAAGGTTCCTGGAAGAGGGATGAGGGGCTGAATTTCAAGCATAGGGAGTAGCCCAAACAAAGGCACAGAAATGGAAAAGAAGGGCCATAAATAGGAGCAATTCATCTTATTTGGATGGAATCTAACATACAAATGAGAGACTAGAATGGAATAAAACTAGAAATATAGGGTGACGGCTTATTGTGTTGTAGGCTCATACCTGGATTCTTCTCAGTAATAAGGAGGGATTTTTTTGTCTCATCATACTCACTCTTAGCTTTAAAAGCAAGGGGGGATTTTAAGTCTACATGGAAGAGAAAATCGAATAGAATGATCACCAAGATGCCGAACTTTAAATTTCCAAGAGTACTTTCAAAACCTATGGAAATTGTGCATTTTGTATTGATGTGCTCAGATTGTCTTTGTCTAAGCCAAACACAGTACAAATGGAAGTTTAAGGAGCATAATTATAGTAAAAAATGTTCCAAGGAGAATGGCTGTCTTTCATGCTGTCTAATCAGCACCTTGGATGTATCTCTGGGTAAAGAATGGTCAGACACAATCTCCTGAACTACTGGTCTTCAATTATCATCATCTTCGACTTGTTATATAAGTGTATGCAGTATTTCAGTATCCATACTTAGGCAATCTGGGAGCTTGTTTGAATAGAATTTGCCTTTGAGTGGGCCCCTTCAAATACTATTCCCCAGCCTTCTTTGATTTCATGCAGATTGACACAGTATCAATAAAGTAGAAATGGTTTTTGGAGAGGCAGAACTTTTTGCTACACAGTCAGAGAATTCTAATTTTAGGTTTAGAGACAGGTAGACTGTCAAGAGACTATATGTATTACGGTATTCACTGAGCATCCATGATTGGAGAAAAATAGAGAGAAATACATATAAAAGAGGACACACTTTTCAACTGAGCCTATGATAAATGGAAGCTATTTCCATAATATAGTAGTGAAATATGTTCAACAAACATTTTAGTGACTGGACTCTTTGTTTTGTAATATGCTAAGTCCTGTGAAGGATTCTAAAGGCTATAAGATATGTCCCCTGGCCTCTAGGAGCTTATGATTTAGTTAAGGACTTATGATTTAGTTAAGTGTGTGACTTCCCACACATGGAGATAAGAAATAGAGTTTTGTGAAAATATCTTTTAAAAACTGGGATGATTTGGACTCATACTAAGCAAATGATGAGAATACTCATACCTTTTGACCCAGAGATACTCCTACTAGATATAGATCTCTAAGGAGGCCAAGGATAACAAGAAAGGTCCTACAAACAGCATTTTTGGTAGGGGTAAAGCAGCACTAAAAACAAATTAAATGCCTATCAATTAGGGAACAACTAAACAAGCAGTGGTCCATGAATGTGGTGAAATATTACTGTGCTACAAAAAATAGTAAATATAATGAAGAATTGGAAGACATATGAATTGATACAAAATGAAGTAAGCATGACAAGGAAACACACACGTGCACAGACACACACACACAGACACACTGCAAATGTAAAATGATGGAAGTGGAAAAATAATAAGAAAGAAACAAACTCAATTCTCTTTTAATATAATAGCCAAACATGGCTCCAAAGAAGAGAAATTATAATTCAGCTCCTCCTTCTTTGCAGAGGTATACATTGTGGGTATCACGTAGAATGTGTGTCCAACTTGATTGAAACGGTCAATTTAGTTAAATTAAATATACATATGCATATGCACATGCATGTACATATATGCATACATAAATATATATATATATGATCCTATGATGGATGGGAAGCAATATCTCTGAAATGTAAATGACATAAAAATAAAATGTGTAAATAAAAATTTGAAAAAAATGAAAGATCTCATTAGTGTGTCAATGAATGAATGAAGAATTGTGTTGACCCATTACTTTATTCCTTGACTCTTATTTAGGTCTCTGTTACTGAAAGTAATAAACAAACCTTCACATCTGAAAAAAAAAATTATTAGGTCCCCTTAATTAATATATATATACATGTATATATATGTATATATATGTATGTGTGTGTATGTCTGTGTGTATATATGTATATGTGTGTATAAATTTCTCAAAGATATATACATGTTTATATATGTGTGTAGATATAACATGTATATCTACATATATACATATATGTAGATATATGCACACATACACACAAACCACCTATATGGGATTGAATTGCTAACAGTTAGGAGGAGGATTTCCAGTAGGACACAAATATAACTCATGGAATATGACTCTTACCTGAAGAATATCTCAACAGTCACCTTGGTGTCTAATACATCTGTCTCTGGTATTATAGTCAACTTCAAATTGTGGGATTCCAAAGCAGTTATTGCATAGGTCAAAGATCATTGACTGAAAAGCTTCACCTGGTTACATAGCAGCTCTGTTTTCATAGTGCCCCTGGAGGCACTTACATCATTCCATTAATCTCAGAAAAAAGTGATATTTTTATTAGTTGATGTAGCTCAAATTGCTCTTACGGAATATTTTTTTATTAGAAAAACATTTCTAGTGACTAAACTCCTGATGGATGGCATTCCCTGTTCTATCAAGTTGGGAATGAGTGGAATATTCTCAATGGCCAAAGTTTTGCAAACACCATAGAGCAAGAGAATGTATGTGATAACCTTCAGTATGTCAGAAATTCAGTTAGTTTAATTGCCCAGTAATGGATAGAAATTAGACCTGTGATTTCATTGTTACAGGGAAATCCCAGGTGATTAAACCCCCTCTACCAATAAAGTCAGCATTTTCTCTGTAACTTAAAATTTTAGAGAATTGTTGAGTCATTGAGAGGTAACATGACTTTTCCCAGACTACACAGCCAATATATGTGAGAGGCTGTACTTAGATCCAAATTTTCCCAATTCCAAGGTGAGTTCTTTATCCATTATATTATATTGCCTCTAATATGTAACTAATGCAAACTCCAAATTCCATATCTGTATGATATTAATATTCTTCAATGACTTTAAAAGCTACTTTGGGGCTTTTCTCATTTGGTACGGACATAATTATGTCATCAGTGTAGGGAACTCCCAGTTTGGAAACTTCTTCTGTGTCAGTTGACAACTTGTCTATAGCTTAGTTCTAGAGTTTCTAGGTCACTGAGACTTTAAAGTGATTCAGTGACAGTCACATAAACAGTACACATCAGAAAGAGGACTTAAAGCCAGATCTTCCTTAGTCTAATATGTCACTCTAACCACTGTACCATGCTGCCAAACAGCAGATTCTTTTTTCCCTTTTTTATTAGATTTTTTTTATTTTTAGTTTACAACACTCAGTTCTACATGTTCTTGAGTTTCAAATTTTCTTCCCTTCCCTCCCCTCGCTCCCCCCCACCAAGAGAGCATGTAGTCTCATAAAGATTCTACATAAACTTTTGCATTAAATTTATTTACTATTTACAATAGTCAAGTTGCAAAGAAGAATTATGACCAATGGAATGAATCATGAGAAAGAAACAAAACCACAAAAGAAGAAAAAAACAAAAAGAGAGCAAACAGTTTGCCTCAATCTGCATTCAGACTCCACAGTTCTTTCTACTTTGTGTACCTAACCTATTCCACTGATCCACCACTCTGTTTCTTAGCCAGTATCAGGTAGTTTTGATGATTGCTGCTTTATAGTTTAGTTTGGAATCTAGTATGGCTAGGCCACCTTCCCTAGCATTTCTTTTCATTAATCCCCTTGATATTCTGGACCATTTGTCATTTCAGATGAATATTATTATTATTTTATCCTGCTCTGTAAAATAATTTTTTTAATCCTACCAGTTTGTAGTGTATTATTCTCCTGATAAGTTGCTGGAGTATTTTTGCTAATATTTTATTTAAAATTTTTGCATCAATATTCATTAGGGAAATTGGTCTATAATTTTCTTTCTGTTCTTACTCTTCTTGGTTTGGGCATTAGTATCATATTTGTGTCATAAAAATAATTTGGGGGGGCGGAGCCAAGATGGCGGCCAGGAAGCAGTGACTGGCGTGAGCTCCCCACCAAGTTCCTCCAAAAACCTATAAAACAATGGCTCTGAACCAATTTTAGAGCTGCAGAACCCACAAAGTGGCAGAGGGAAGCAGGGCTCCACCGCAGGACAGCCTGGATGGTCCCTGGGTAAGGTCGGTCCCACACGGACCTCCCAGCCCCCAGCCCAGGGGAGCGGAGCTGAGCGCAGCGCGCACTGCACGAACAGACCAGACGCGGACCTACTAGACCAGGAGACGAGCAGAAAGTGCCCTGGCATCCCGAAATACCCAGCTGTGGCATGTACCAGACCTCTCAACCCACAAAGAGCAAAGACAGCAGAGAAGGTTAGTGGGAAAAGCTGTGTGACTGAGTTTGCGGTTCCGGCCATTTGCCCCTGGGGCAGCAGAGGTGGGGCAGCTTTAGAACTAGGCTGCAGCTGCTTCTGG
>CM053624.1:191911968-191937184 GCA_028646595.1 Phalanger gymnotis | reverse complement strand
ATAGTTAGTCTTTCACAACATGAATGTTGTGGAAGGGTTATACATAATGATACGCATGTGGCCCATGTTGAATTGCTTGACTTCTTAGGGAGGGTGGGTGGGAAGGGAAGACGGGAGAGAATTTGGAACTCAAAGTTTTAAAAAATAGATAGATGTTCAAAAACAAAAACAAAATTTTTTGCATGCAACTAAAAAATAAGATACACAGGCCATGGGGCATAGAAATTTATCTTGCCCTACAAGAAAGAAAGGGAAAAGGGGATGGGAGGGGAGTGGGGTGACAGAAGGGAGGGCTGACTGGGGAACAGGACAACCAGAATATATGTCATCTTGGAGTGGGGGGGGTTAGAAATGGGGAGAAATTTTGTAATTCAAACTCCTGTGAAAATCAACGCTGAAAACTAAATATATTGAATAATAATAATGAAAAAAATCACAAAATTACCCCTTAATGGTGGATACAGGTAAATCCCAAAGCATTAAGCTTTCTGGCTTATTGGAGATTAACTGAAAGCAAAATATTGTGAAACCATTGGAGTCAAATAGGCCCTTAAAAAAAGAAAAGAAAACTGAGCCCATTAGGATATCCTTGAAATTATGTTTTGAATTAGACTTGACTCAGGTCAGTGCCCTGGTAGTTTTTGCATGATGTTGGAATGAAATAAGACACCTGTGGTGATTTGACAGTTAATAGAAAGAGATTTATTTATTTATAGCAAGTGAAGAATATCTAATATGGAAATACCTAGATATATGTATCTCTCTATATATCTATCTTTATATCTATGTATCTATTTTTATATCTATGTATGTATCTATGCATCTATCATCTATCTGTCTTCTATATATCCCATATATCTATTTATTGAAACACAATGCAGATACACACACACACACACACACACACACACACACAAATGCAGGACACCTGGAGTTGACTCAAATGAGTGAGGATCCTTTGCCTCAGTTGTTCATCCTGTCCCACCAGGCAAGCATTAGAGAGTGCTTCGCTCTCCTAGGGGCTATTTTGTATTCAGGCAACCAGGAAGTGTTGTCTACAACCTGAGCTTTTACTTCCTGGGGGTGATAAACAACAAACAAACAAAAAAAACTATTATAAGATGAATGGGGGCAGGAGTTAAAATAGTGCTCCCTTCATAAGGTGGACAATGGCTTTGTGTAAATAGCAAGGGGTCACCTTCTACTAGTTGATACAGAGAATGAGGACCATATATTAGTATTGCCCAAATGGAGTGCCTTATAGCCTCCATGAATCACAAATACTCTCCATATTTTCCTGCACCTTCATTCATGTGTCCTACATCTTGACTCAGGCTAGTTGCAACTTAGACTAATTTTTCCTTAAAATCTGCTCTCAAGATTTTATTGGCTTAGAAGAATAAAAGCTCAAATTCTTGGCATTAGTCCCTGGTTGCCTGAAAACAAAACAACCACAAGAAATCCAAGGACTCTCTGATAGCTCTTAAATGAGCCCTGAAATTCATTGAGGAACCTAGGTCTTCCTCTAACTACCAATATCACCATGTCTACCTCAGTATTTCTTTAGCCAAATGTAATATAATTCTGCTTTTTTTCTCTTGAGGTTACCACCATTCTTCCTACAACCCAGATTCTCAACCAAGGAGTCCTTAGTTTTTTCTTTTCTTTTCCCCCTCAGCACCCATTTTCAATCATTTGCCAAGTCTTGAGCATTGTACCTTCCATATATTTCTTGTATCTGTTCCCTTTTTTCTACTCACACTACAATAGCCCTACTTCAGCCTCTCATTATCTCTCATCTAGACTACCAAGGTCTTCATGCATTTACTCTCTCCATTCCCATTTATCCTCCACATAAGTGGCACACAGGATAGAGTACCAAGCCTGGAGTCAGGAAGACGTGCATTCAAATGCCATCTCAGACACTTACTAGCTATGTAATGCTGGGCAAGTCATTTAACCTTGTTTGCCTCAGTTTCCCCATCTGTAAAATGAGCCAGAGAAGAAAATGGCAAACAACTCCAGTTTCTTTGCTAAGGAAACACCAAATGAGGTCACAATGAATCAGACACGACTGAAATGACCCAACAAAATAATAGCTGCCAAATTATTGTTCCTAAAGCCCAGGTTTCCTTCCCTTCTCTAGGAGAATCAATGGATCCCCACTAATTCAAGGATAAAATTTAAGTTCTTCTCTGTGGCATTTAAATCTCTTCACAAGTTGGCTCCAACCTATCTTATTTTTAGACAATTACACATTTCTCCTACTCAGACAGCTTGTGCTCTAGCCAAACGGGTCTATTTGTTGTTTCCTGTGTATGACATTTCTCCTCCTACTTCTGTGATTTTAGACAGCATCCCCACCCCTCAAATTCTGTACCTCCCTACCTCAGCTCCCTTCAAGGCTATATTCAACTGCTATCACTTTATAGAAAGCTTTCTCAATCTTCCATTTCTTAAAAGGCTCATCCCCAAATCACTGTGAATTTATTTTGTACAAATATCATATTTACTTATCTGTAAACATGTTTTATGTCCCAGTAGGACCTGTCATATTGAATTCAGGGGTTTCACTTTTGTATTTGTAAATCTAGTCCATATAGAAGGAGCTTAAAAAAATCGATTGGTGTTTGGTTGATTGATTTACTGATTTCAATCCAGACTTTGGGAGTATTATTTTTCCTTTATATTCCATGTATACAGTGCTGCACTCCCCTGATGACAGAGGAGAGAATCAAGCTGTTCCTTTGTATATTATTTGTCCATATTCCCTAACCTACGTTAGGTTTGCCTGTGTTTACTATTAAAGAGAATGTAAGTTTGTGGAGGTCACATTCATGTCATTTTCATCAGATTCAGTACAGCGCTTAAAACAGCAGTTGGAACAAAATAGGTGATTAAAATATTCTAATTAACCCTTGAGATAATGACAGAAATGAAGAATTCCTCCATATTTCTGGCCACCATTCTAGTATGTGAATCTATAAATTGTTCTTGGTCCAGTAATTTCCTTATTTTTAGCATTCTCCCGACCTTTAATCTGTAGAGTTTTAAGAACTTTCTCCATTGAATTTAATGAATGCTGCCAATACTGCTGAAAGGTAGACATAAGTTAATGAGCTTCAGGGGAGGGGACAGGGGGAGGAAGCAAACCCAGCATACAGCCTTCAAGACTATTAATGTCACTCTGAGGAGGATGGCTACAGCTAATGTCTAGCAGGAGCAGTGGAGGGAGAAATTGCTCTGGGTTCAGGTGGGGGAGTGAGTCACCTTGAGGCTGCCATTGCTTCTGGAGTTGGAGAATTATCTCCCTATTAGGACCGGGCTCCTCCTTTGAGAA
This sequence comes from Phalanger gymnotis, assembly GCA_028646595.1. NCBI lineage: Eukaryota > Metazoa > Chordata > Mammalia > Diprotodontia > Phalangeridae > Phalanger > Phalanger gymnotis. The sequence goes on along the minus strand of CM053624.1, from coordinate 191,933,844 downwards.
AGAGGCATTATTGATACCCAGGATTTCTGACATGATTTGTTTTCTCTATACTGCTAGGAAACAAAGCATTACAGCCCCATTCATCTGTCACAGATCCTTAAGATGGCTAACTCTTCAAAGTGGTATTTGGAGGTTGTCAGAGTGGAGGGACTTCCTCATGGATGCCTGTGTGTCTGTCTTCATACAAAGACGAAAAAGACTTGGATATAGGTGTTTTCTTGACGCCCGCAATGTGCAATAGGAAAAGTCCTATCAAACATTCATTTCAAAACCATAAAGAATTGGCAAACTGCCCAGGTTTAGCACAAACATGGTTAAATAATTAGTCATTTCTAAGATAATAGAACGTAAACTCAGAAAGGAAGCAAAAGGCTTTGTTTTTTAAGAGAGATGCAATTTTCCAGAGCTGGGTTTGGCATTTGTGCATCTCTGTTTAGTGTAGAGCCACTGGGCTGAGGTATTAGCTTGCAGTGGTTTAAATTTGTGTATTTCATTCTCATCCGCTTTTAAATACCTTTTCTTAATCCCTTATTTTGGGCTCATTTGGTATGATTGTCATTACTCCCTCTTGCTTGCTGAATAATAGATTCTAAATTATTCTCATTTTGGTCTTTGATTCCTTATTAAAAAATCCTGAAGCCCAACAGCTAATGATGCTTTTGATGCATAGTATTGCTGCATTTAATCAGAGAATGTTTTCTTTATTTCACCGAGTCTACCTCCTTTCCCCAGTGATCTATTTTTCCTTTGTCTCTCTTACTTTTTATGCAATTTAAGTCATAGAAACTAGACTCTGGGGGACAATCCTATAGGCAGCCTCAAAGCATGTACTTCACACACAAGAGGTGTTCTCCCCCCGTAATTGCCATCACTTTATGATTGACCCCTTTTGTTTTGTTGTTGGTTTTGCGTATGAAACACCCAGCTGTGCAGCCATCATCGCTCCATTGCCTTCCAAGGGAATTTCCTACAAAATAAAACATTTCTAGAGTAAGTAGCAAGTACACTAGTAGTCAGCCAGAGCTCTTGGGTGCTGTAACAAAGTACTTTTCTTCCCAAAGACCTCTAATCAATTCACATATCATTCTCCAGATCTCAACAAGTAAGTGAGCTGTGTTTCGGCTTAACCTTAGACTATCAGAGAGTGAAAATTGGAGGGAAGGAGAATGGCTGCCATGCCAATTAGTGGCAGGCAGTGTTGTATAGTGGAAAGGATACTGGATTTGAAGTAAGACAACTTGGGTGCTTCTGGCAATCCTTATACACATCTGCTCTTGACATAGGGCAAGTGATTTACCTCTCAGGGTCTCAGTTTCCTCATCTATAAAATGACGGAAATGGATTAGATGGTCTCTAAGGTTCTATAGCACTAAATCTATGGTTCTATAAATGAAAAGAATCATATAATGCCCATCCCTGGCATTTTGACTTAGCAAGGGGTTCCCTGATTTTTGGTATGGACACATGTGATGTTTTGTTTTATTTTAGAACAAGGTAAATTAGCATCATTTGAGTTGGGGAGACATTTTTCAGGAGATAAATGGAGACATCCTAGCCAGGGATCACTAGATTATAACAAGAGGTTAATCAGACTATACTTAGGGGTTCAATCCCTGTAGATATCAGATATTCTTAAGATATCCCATGGTCATAGACTGCATGCTCCCCAAACTTCACAGACATGTGTCATTACCACAAGTTAGAGAGGATCAGGGGCTTTAGGATTTAGAGCTGTAAAGGGCCTTTCAGTTGTTCAGTCATTTTCTAGTCATGCCCACCTCTTCATGACCACATTTGGGTTTTGGTTTTGGGGAATTTTTTAGCAAAGATACTGGGAATGGTTTGCCATTTTCTTCTCCAGCTCATTTTACAGATGAGGAAACTGAGGAAAATAGGGTTAAGTGCCCAAGGTCACACAACTAATAAGTGTCTGAGGCTGGATTTGAACTCAAGAAAGAGAATCTTCCTGTACTCTATCCACTGAACCACCTAGTTGCATTGTAAAGGACATGCCTTAGAGGACATCTACTCCAACCCTTCAACTGAGGACTGGAGAAGTCAGAGTGAGTTTCATAAAATCATGTGGTAATTAGAAGCCATGCCATAAAAAAAATGTGGAAATGATACTATTTTAGAACCACAAGAGACTTTAGAGACCATCTTGGTTAACTCCATAATTTTACTGATGAGTACTTCAGGATTCAAAGGAGGTTAAATGAACCACTTAAGGTCACATTACAAGGTAGTTGCAGACCTGGGCAAAGAACCCTGGCTTCTTGGCAAACTAGCCTAGTGCTCCTCTCACTCCACCAGGACTATCTCCACATCTCTACTAGTGGACAGAAAAGAAAGAAAAAAAATTAAGAAGGAAAAATCAAGAGACATAACTTTATTTATAGTGGGTCAGTAGAATCATTTTCCCATATGAAGGAAAGGACAATTTAATAAATGTTACCCTAGTGGGCTAACAGAATTGACACCACTTTGCACATGCAAATCATAGTCGACATAAAGCAGGAGGGAGGTTAATATAGGACAGGCAAGAGACCATTTCCAGCTGAGATAGACTTTTCTCATCTCTTGCTGGCTCAGCTGGAGAGAGGCATAAATGAGAGACCTCCTCCCTAGCTACACAGTCCTACTTCAGTCTCTGGCAAGATAAAACACTTCTATAGCAGAAGCAGCTACTGAAGGGAGAATGTGGAGAACTTCTGATAGTGGTCTGTGGCCTGACAAAATGCAATAAACACAGCGACTGACCGTTTCAAAGTGCATGAGAGGTTAAATCGAATGAAATTCTAAAATACTGCTGTGATGTCGAAGTATATGGGCAAGTCACTTAATCTCTCTATGATTCTCAATTTTCCTCATGTTATAAAATGAGGGGGTTGAATGAGATGACCTCTAAGGTCACTTTTACTTTTAAATCCTATGTCAGCTGGGGACAGAGACCACTAATTGACTCTGGGCCTTAACTGCTGCACATTAGGATTGACTTGGATCATTCATGGAGGTGACTTTGGTTTCCTTTAGGAATGGATCATAAAAAGATTTAGAGTGGGGAATAACCTTGGAAATCATCAAATACAAAGCCCTCAACTTACAAATAAGGATACTGAGCATGAGAGAGGTCCAATGTCTCCCCCAAAGTCACAGAGTAAGGAGTAAGCAACCAAGATAAGGATGTGAACCCAGGTCCTCTTACCCCGAATCTAGTATAATAACAATAATTCACATTTATAGAGTACTTTGAAGTTTGAAAAATACCATAAATATGTCTCATTTGATTCTTACAACATCGTGGTATAAGGTAGGTGTTATTTTTATTTTCATTTTGCACATGGAAAAAAAAGGAAGATGGCAGGAGGTTGAGTTGTACAAGCTCATGTGGATACTTAATGTCTGGGCAGAATTTCAACCCAGCTTGTTCTGACTTGAAGTCCAATGTTCTATCTACTTATGCAGTGCTGCTTAATTTTGTCCTCCCTCATCAGAAAGTTAGGAGAGTACCCAATCATTCACAGACATTCTGAATTTAGATAGAGGAAGTACCAGGAGTACATGCCTCCACCTTAGGGAAACCTAGACAGTTAGGGCATCTAGATCTTGAATACCCCAGGTCCTCCCTTTTTGATATCTTACAGTTGTAGAGACAGGTGGTGGCACAACGGATAGAATGCTGGTTCTGGATTCAGCAACACTGGAGTTCAAATCTGTCCTTAGACATTTACTGGCTGGATGGGTCTGGGCAAGTCACTTAATCTCTGTTTGCTTCAATTTCCTCAACTGTCTAAAATGGGGGTAATAATATCGTTTACTTTGTAGGATGGTCATGAAGATCCAATGAGACAGTATTTGTAAAAAGTGATTAGGATAGTGCCTGGCGCATAGTAGAAGCTACATAAATGCTTAATCCTTCCCTGATCCTCCTACTTCTTCCCTTCCCCCTTGGAAAAATGCACAGATGAAGCAGGAAAATACAGTATTAGAGAGTTCACATGCATGATTGTAGAGGGGGATCAGATTTTAAAAAATATTTATATGTTTTCATAAATCACTCTCACATCTCACTTTTTCCACACCCAACAGAATCCTCATAATAAATGAACGTATTGACCATGTCTGGAAAAGTATGTCTCATTCTGCCCCTCTAATGTACTACTCCTCTTATGAGTGATGTGGGGGATCCCTATCAGTGTTTCAAAGTCATGATTGGCTATTTCATTGATCAGAGTTCTGAAATGTTTCCATGCTATTTTCTTTTTATTGTTGAGGATATTAGCCAATTATTCTGGTTCTGCTTTGATTACACCCTATCCCGCTCACCGTTTTACATTTCTTTCTGAATTTCTCTGGTTCTTCATTATTTTTTTCTGACAACACAAGAATATTCCATTGCATTTTATGTCATGTTTTAGTTATCATTCCTTAATCAGTGAACACCCACTTTGTTTCCAATTCTTTCCTACTAGATGATGTTGTTTTGAATATTTTGGTAGACATGAGATATTCTTTCTGCCCTTGATTTCCTACCAGGCACATAATGTTAAGTGAAAGTATATAAATTTTAATGACTTTTTTGGTATAATTCTAAATTTTTAGCTACAAAATCTAGCCCAATTCCTACCTTAGCCAATAGTGCATTGATGTGCCTGTCTTCTTATAGTCATTTCAACGTCTGCCCTTTTCATCTTTTATCATTCTTGGTAATTTGTTGGATGAATCTCTGAATATCAGAGTTATTTTAATTTGTCTTTCTATTATGATTACTAGTGATCTGAAACATTGTTTGTATTATTGTTAATAGCATTGCATTTTTTTCTTTAGAAAGCTGTCTGATCATATACTTTGACTACTTACATTTTCAGGGAGTTGATCTTATGTCTATTTGTGTCTTTAGGCTTATGAAACATGAGGTTATTATAGTCAATTGGGTTTTTTTAGCATATTTTCCTAATCTTTCCATACATCAAATTTTCTGTTTTTAAACTCATAGGAAATCATTTTGGTAATTACTGATTCTGGTCTAAAAAGTGATATTGATTGGTTTTCATATTTTTTTCGTATTACCTGTGAAGTTCTTGACTTTTTGTTCTTCCTCATCAATTTAATTATTATTCTGTCTAGTTCTATAGAATAGCCTAGTGGTAGTTTGATTGCATTAGCACTAAGTCTGTAAATTATTTTTTAAAAGTATGATTTTTAGCATTTTAGTGCTGTACTGGTGGTTTAATGGCTATGAAATTAAACCTATACAATAATTTATAAAGTATCATCATTTTTAATATATAAACATGGCTCACTCGTGAAAATTAATCTGGTTTTAATTATCTTTTCCTTTTTTTGCAAGTTTTTTCCCCTCAAATTCAGGTAAGTCCTGACTATGTTTTGGTAAGCTATTATCACTTATGATTTTATTTGTTTTGCTGTTATTTTAAATGGAATTTCTTTTTGTTTTCTCCTCATGGGTTGTTAGTAATAAGCGTAAAAATGTATAACCTTTTTTTAAAATTTTTATCCTTTTTTACTGGTTAATAAATTTTCAATTTGTAATTAAATCTCTAATAACCCATCATATCTACAAATAAAATAGTTATTTTTTCTTCTTTCCCTGTTTTTCCCCAAGTTTCTTCTTATTATAGTGATCTAGCTAGCATTTATATAACTGTCAAATAATAAAGGTGACTATGGACAAACTTACTTTACCTTTTATCTTATTGGAAGAGCTTCTGCTGTTTTGCCATTAAAAATGATGCTATGTCTTACTTTTAGATGGAGATACTATTTATCAAATTGAATAAGTTTATTTCTATAAATTTTTATAGTTTATTTGAATTTCTGATTAAAAATCCAAACCTGATTTGAGTGAATAATATTTTAATATATTATGTTAACATCTTTGCTAATATTTTGTTCATTTTTGTATTGCATTAATTTTTGCTATTAGTCTATGTTTGTTTTATTTTTTTTCCCTGTGAACTGTTTCCTGCCTCTTATTATGACCATTTTTATCTCATCAATAGGAGATTGAAAAAGTGCATTTTGACTCTATTTTTGCCATTTATAATGTAAGATTAGAGCCTACTTAACTGTAAACATTTTATAGAAATCACTTAAAAGACCATCTGGGTGGAAAACTTTCTATGAGTTTATTAATATTTGTTCAAAGAATGTCTCTAAGATGGAGCCATTTATATTTTTTTTTATTTCTTGTTCAAGTTGGTAATTATAGTTTAAAACTATATATCCAGTTCATGAAAGTTTTTATTTTTGTGTGAACATAAATGGATAAAGTAGTTTCTAACAATGTATTTATATATTTTATTTCTTTATATTTTGTAAATTCCCTTTTTTCATGTTGTTCATTTTTGATTCTTATAATTTGATTCTCTATCAAATTAGCCAGGAATTGATTTTTTTTTTGCTTTTAAAAAAACTTAGTTTTATTTATCCACTCAATAGCTCGTTTTTGTTTTCAATTTTATCTCTTGTTTGATTTTTATAATTTCTATTTTTCTGCTTATTTGGAAGATTTAATGGATTTATTTCCTGTGTTTTTCCTAGTTGCATATTCAATTAATTAATTGACTTTCTTTGTTCTGTTTTCACTTTTCCAAGTAGCTCTAGGCAGGTTTTTTTAAATAAATTTCATGTAATACAGCATTCATGTTTTCGTCTGGTCATGCCTTTTTTCCTCCTTTTTCTTTTAAGTTCTTTTTGTTTCATTCTGTTTTTGTTTATCAACAATTTGTGTAAATGTTTCCATCTTCTGTTTTAAGCTCTTTATTCTTCTTTCAAGGCATTTCTCAGGGGTGCTAATTTCAATTTTTAGTTGTTAATTTCTTTCATATACTTTTGGAATATTTGTGGTCCACTCATTCTGTTTTTTTTAGTATTCAGCTTGTAATATTTTTGTAAATAGTATTTTTTTCCAATTACACATAAAGATAGTTTTCAACATTAATTTTTTAATAAGATTTTGAGTTCCACATTTTTCTCTCTCACTTCTTCTCCTCCACCTCCCCAAGCCAGCAAGCAGTCTGACAGAGGTTATACATGTACAATCATGTTAAACGTATTTCTACATTAGTCATGTTGTGAAAGAAGAAATAGAACAAAATGGAAAACCCCACCCAAAACAATACAAAACAAAAAGTGAAAATAGTTTGCCTCAATCTGTATTTAGACTTCATAGGTCTTTCTCTGGATGTGGATAGCATTTTCCATCATGAGTCTTTTGGAATTGTCTTGGATCATTATATTGCTAAGAGCTAAGTCTATCATAGTTGGTCATGGCACAATCATACTTGTAATTGTTAAGGATTTTTTTCTTCTTCAGGGAATCTATTTTGTAATTCTCTTAACATCGTATTTCTTCATCCTATTTAGGTGTTTTATTTTGTATTTAACCTCTCCACTGAGTGTGGCTGGCCACAGTCCTCTATACTGCCATTTCTTTTCAAATTCTTTTGGCTTTGCAACTGCTACACTTACTGTTACTTCAGTCCCTCAATATAAGACCTCGAGTGGGAACTGAGGCCTGAAACAAGCCACAGTGAGCTCCAGGTCCTCACCCAAGAATGAACACATTCACCTCCAGGGGCCTTGACTTGAGATACCACCGTGGAAATCATACTTTTGTTGAAAGTAGTTGAACTTGGTCTCCTAGTTTCTATGTCCTTTTCCTTCCCAAAGTCTTAGGTGGGATAGCTGAGAGGAAACACCAGTGGTGTCCCCTGGCACCACCCTGGATAGAAAGGGGGCCTCCTAGTCAGGTATCCTGGGGCAGGGAAGCTTTGCTCTGTACTCTTCCATCCTCCTCAGCTGCAGAGGGCAGACCAAGAGGCTCCCTAACTCCTGAATGCTATCTCATTTGTTGTTTTGGCTATTATTTTTGGGAAGTGCGAGGATTAATTATTTTGGTGATATTTCTCTTTGAGCTTTTTGATCTTTAGTTTCAGTTGGCACTGCTTTTTTTGCTCCTAAAGTGATTCTCAAAAATCTGAGCTTGACTGGGAACTTTCATGCTGTCATATATGCTGAACATCTAAAAGGAACAGACTTTTCTTGTCTTCTTTTCAGGGAGCCATAGCAGGATACACAGTACCCTGGGACCACTTTTTCTGGTTAGAGCAACATTTCCACTTCACAAACAAACCCACAGAAGCCATGAGGTTTCTCAGGCTTGAGGTTTTCAGAAAGCCAGTGGCCTAGAGCACAAACCCCTTGAATTCTGGTTTATTACTGCTCAAATAAATCATACTATTTATGACCAGGGTAAAAATCTTGGGCAATCTGGAGGCCACGTAAGTACTACAAACCCAGTTGAGTATCCCACTTTGGAGGATGGACACCGATAAATACAATGAACTAAAATCTGTTTGTCAAACTTATTCTTGTGCACGGTTTGCCCATGTGAAAATACAAACTACTGTTTTATAATTCACCTATATGAAATATTTTCACAAAGCATGTTTATTTGACAAAAAGTTATTTTAGTGCAGCAGAATCTCCCTTTTAAAGTGTTCTATTTGCTAAAGAACCTATACAGAATACTTTAAAAATGGCTATAAAGCATTAGATTGGCAATATCAAGCACCTACCTTTTCAATCTAATTTCTCAATATTCTTTTGGAGACACTATCCAATTCAACTCAATTGGGCCACTTGCTGACTCTCAAATGACTTAAATTTTTGAGCTGTTTTGGTCATGCTATTTACTTTTCTCACAACAACTTTCTTATCTGGTGTCATTGAGGTCCCATCCTTCAAAGCCCACTTCAAACCCAATGTTCTTTATAAAGCCTTCTCTGGCTATCTCAGCTAGAAATGATCTCTCCTTCCAGTGAACTTTCAGAGAACTCTTATCTGTGCCTTTCAGAGGACAGGTTCTTATTTCCTTGAATTTCAGTTAATTATAGACATTTTCTATATACAACCAGATTGTAAACTCCTGGAAGGCACCATCCCTGTTTTATACTCCTTAATATCTCATTTGAATGTGAGCTCTTTGAAGGTAGGTACTTTTTTTTTAAATTTTGCCTTCCTTTGTAGCTTCAGTGTTTAATACAATGATGACATAGAAAACACTTCATAAATGCTTGTTGCCTTGACAACCATAGCATCTAGCATATTATCTTGTTTATGGTACCTTCTGAATAAATAAATATTTGAGAATGAAGAGCAATTTCCCTCTCTCATACTAGTTATAAAATCAATCCCAAATAATGGTAGCCAAATCATTGCCACCAGCAGAAACTTTTTAAACAGAAAAGACTTACAGCAACTGTCTGAATAATCAGCAAGTATTTTTTTAAGAAGTGTTTTAACAATCCAGCTAGCAGCTTCTGTGTGTGTGTGGGGAAGATCCACCCACAGCCAGCACCCAGAAAGCTGCCGGACAGCCCAGGTTCTTTTGATCTGCCTTAATAAGGAGAGCAAGGTGAAGGGGTTGGCAAGCTTAGTTTAATTCAGCACACAAATATCATTCACTTAGTTCAGGGGAAAAAGCCAGCACCCTGAACTTCAGAGCAAAATACAAGCAAACTACAAACATCAACAGACAGACCTTGTCTGATTCAAATCCCAATACATAGTTACCTGTGTTCAACAAAGTCTCATTATCCGGGTTTACAAGCTGGAGGGCTCCTTAGCTACAGCTGCCCGGAGTCTCGTCATTAACACCATCTCGAGAGCCCTTAAACAAATTACAAACAGACAGACCCAATACAATCCATAGTTACCAACATCTGGGTTTCAAAGCTGGGGGGCAGTTTGCAGCTTGCCCAGAGCCTCAACAGTCCTTCCATGAATGTGCCCCAAAAATCAAATGGCAAGTTCTCCCCAGTTATATCCAGTTTGGAGCCCTGAACGCTTGGACCTCACCCAGGCTGAGTCTGGGAAAGTTCTCCATCCCCAGGATCACATCATACACAAATCAATGACTCCTACTTGTCTCAGTGCTGAAAAATACTCCAAGACAAAAAGATCCCACTTTATCTGCTTCATTCAAACAAAGGCCAGAATCATTAAAGGCCCTTGAGAGAAGAAAAGCAAAATGTCCTACCTTAATTACTGTTACATAATAATGTTAATGTTACACCTAATAGGGGTTTGGGCCTGGGGCTTAGCACTTAGTAAGATTCAATGAAATACACTGAATTACTCAAAGCAAACAAAAGCCAAACTCTTCAAGGGCACTTGTTGAACTAAGTGCTAAGGAACCCATTTTGCTTCCCAACACAAGAAGCTACTATGTGCCAGGTTATGGCATGGCATCGAAGACTGTAAAAACCAATCCTCATTCATAAACACATCAGTTGAATGACAGACACATTTTTCATCGAATAAGAGAAGGAGGATCTCTTTTATTTGACTCTCTCAGAAGAACAAAATACAGAAGGTCCCAAAAGGCTTAAGGTAGTTTTATGCTATTAAAGCTTTATGTTTAATTTAATCTTTAGTGCGGTTTTAAGGATAATGTTTAACTTGAAGTTTAAATAGTTTAAAACTTAACTGAGGGGCAGCTAGGTGGCGCAGTGAGTAGAACACTGGCCCTGGAGTCAGGAGGACCTGAGTTCAAATCCGACCTCAGACACTCAACACACTTCCTAGCTGTGTGACCTTTGGCAAGTGACTTGACCCCAATTGCCCTTCCTTCCTCCCCTCAAAAAAAAAAAACAAACTTAACTGAGACTTTTGAGACACCTTGTATAAAGAAAGATTACTCATATGTATTACCTCATCCATACCACAACTGAAGTTAGAGTACCATGGAAAAATATGAAATCTAGGGGTTTAACAGCAGGAGTCTAATTAGCAACTAGAGGGCTGAAAGTTACTCTTATATAATATCCTCAGTTATGAATGAGTGAGAAGATATGCCTTTTGGGTTTGGTAAATGAATCAATTTTTTTCCTTAACAACTCAAAGACAGATGGCATTACAACCTTATTTGAGAGCTTTATAGATACTACTCAATCATAATAATTTTCCCCAGTGTACCACTTTAAATGTTCTTTTGTTCTGGATTAGGAAACGTCAGTAGATTGGGAGTTTGGTTTTGAGTTCAGACAGGAATTTCAAGTTTACTTGAGTTTTCAGATCATTAAATGGATCCTCATGAATATGCCAAAGTGTGTTTGAAATCTTGAGAAATCAAATTCTAAGGAAATTGCTGGCATTTCCTTAATTTTTCAAGCATACAGATTTTTTTTATAGGGCTTGGGGCTGCAGAGTAATTTGGCAGGACCTCAAACAAACCAGCCTATAGGTAAGAATATTAAGGCTCATACTTATATCAAACTACAAGGATTTATTTAATGCAACATTCTGCTAGCCATTACCAGGGACATGCAAATGCATGTATGTCTATACACATATATGTATATATGTGTGTGTTTGTGTGCGTATATATATGTATATGTATATACATATGTATATGTATGTCCCCAAAGTCTCAGTGCACTTTAAGCTTTAATAGCTATGTGTACATGCATGCATACATATGTACATACATATATATGAAAATATATACACACATACATATATATATGTATACATGTATATGCGTATGTAACGGTAATTTAAATTTGAAGATTTTTCCCATCCATTAATAGGCCATGTGACCTGCTTACATCACAGGAAGACTAAGTCACATGTGGTGGGAGGAGCTTCCTGAGAGGAAAAAGAAAGTGTGTCACAGAAAATATGGAGAGAGAAGTTAGAACTGAGAGAGAGAGAGCAGATGTGCTAGCGGTGCTGTGAGTGATTGTTGGTGGCAAGGCCCCAGCAGGAGGTGAGAAGGTTATGGGCTGACTTGGCTTCCTGCTATGATGTCTTGTTTTAGATTCTTTGCTGTTATGATAAAGTGGACTTACTGGCTCTGGAATTTGCTTGCTACTTGGATGGGTTGGACTTGTTGGTTTTGGGACCTGGTTCTCTAGTATCTAAATAAGTGGTTACTTCTACCTTCTATATAGAGAGTCTTTTATATTTTTCAATACAGAACAACATAGGTCTATTGATAATTGTCATCTATATTGTGATTATTGCCTTGGTAATATAACATATATGTACAATATACATGTATACACCACACATGTACATGCACATACTTATTATATCATGTATACATGTATACATATGTATACGTGTGATATATGTGTATATACATATATGTCTGTATATGTGTGTATGTACCTATATTTATATCAGGCCCTTGCCTAATTAACTATAAGCTATTTTCACTATGCTATGATGGGAAAAAAAAATATAAGACTTGGAAGTAGCTGAGGCCTATGTTCAAATTCCACTTCCAAATATTCATAGCTAAATGAGCATGTTTAAAGCACATGAATTTTTTGCCAGCTTCAGTTTACCTATCTGTAAAATGGGCTAATATTATTGGTTCTACCTAAGGATTGAATTGAAATGTGCAGTCCTATGAAAGTTTGAAAAAGAAAACTACATAAATATCATCTATCATAAGTTGGGGAGACAAGCCTAGTAAAAATAAAACAGTGAACAAGATATTCAAGAAGTCATATACTGAAATAATAAGTGCTAAATTGCAAAGCTCTGAAAATTAGAGAACAAGATAGTACATGTTAAGGTGCCAAGTGCTCAGAACAGACAAGAAGGAACAGGCCAAGAGAACAGAGAGAAGATAATGCCAATTTTGCTTGGCATTGTTGAGAAAGGTTTCACAATGGAGCTTAAACATACCCTGGGGCTTGAAGGATAGATAGAAAAGCAAAGAGGAAAGTGGAGGCAGGAAAAATCATGTCAGTGGGCAGTGACAGTAAAGAGGTTAGTTTTATGACAATGGCAGTTTCATATTTGGAAGGAGGGGATGCAAGACTGCATAGGTCTGTGAGTTGAATTATGAGTCACTAAGCGCTTATTAAGTGACTGCTATGTGGCAGGCACTGAATTAAGGCACTATGTCATGTTGGGAAATACAGGAAAAAGAGTTTAGATTTTGATGGAATGGTCATTATAAAGTTTTGAACAGAAAGCTATGTATTGAAAGTAGCATTTTAGAAGTATTCCTAATGCTTTGAAAAGGAGGCAGGAAAATGCATATAATTCCCTAATGTCGGGAAGGCAGGCTTTTGGATCAGTAGTTACTGATTTCCTATCATTTGCCTTGGGGTTGTGGGGTGGCAATGGGAAGGTCCAAGCCTTCTTATTGTTGTGGGGGGTGATGACGTCTTTGGTATGAACTCACCTTTTTCATATACTTTGTAAATTAATCTCCCAATGCTTTCATTGTAGAAGCCCCTTTCGACATGCTTCTCTTCTGTATATGTTTTGTCTAGTCAACCTTTTTTCAACATCTTTGTTTACTCCAGGTCCTTTCATTTCTTCATTCAGCAATCTGGGGACATTATGTTAAAATCCAAACACAGTAGCTCATTTTCCTTTACGGTGAAACACGTGTTATAAGAATCTTAAACATCTTTTCCTTTTTTAAAAAAAATGTTTTACTCTCACTTTCATCTATTAATGATTTCAAGATGATTGCTTAGTTAGGTCTCTAACCAAAGATTTCCTGAACTATCTTCGATTTTATTCTGACTGTTTTATGTGGTGATACTTTTCTCAATCTTTCAACGTTCCTTTCCAAAAGATTTTATAAATAGGCTTATCTTCTTAGCCACTAGAGCCTTTGACTGCCATACCTATCCGACTGGCAAGAAAGTCAAGAGTTTCTGCATTTAGACAATTTCTAGTCATTTTTGGTCTCTTCACAATGACAAACTATTTATATAAATTAAACTTTTTTCGGAAATGGTGACACTCTGGTTTGATATCTGATCCTCCATTCGTTTCCTTTTTTTGGCACCAAGAACTTAATAGATCACGTTAGAATGGTCTTAATTATATGGACATATTTTACCAATTTTATTCTTTCTTTTAATTTTTCATTACTTTACATCTTAACTTTTCATTACTTTAAATCTGACAAATTGGGATATGACAATTGTGGTTTCAGATTTAATATCTAACGTTACTTGATCTATTAATTAAATACTTATAATAAAATCTTTGCAAACTTTAAATCACCATATAAATGCTATGTATTTACTACTACTACTGCTACTACTACCAGTACCACTACCACTACCATTATCATTACCACTAACATTACCATTCCTACATAGGTAAACAAATTCTCTGTCATTTGTTGCACCTTAGACCACTGAAAAGTGGGAGTTTTTCTATAGAATACTTAGTAGAATGATTTATATATTCTTTTGAGATGTTTCCCTTGACTAAAATACTATGCCCCCTCCTCCCCACTGAACCAAATCTTACCTGTTCTTCATGGCCCAGTTCAAATCCCACATTCTCTGAAATCTGACACTTCACATTCATTCCCTGATATTTTTATTTCTTATTTTTATTTGAAGTCCTTCTCCAAGTAAATTGTAAATTTCTTCAGGTCAGGGATGGGTCTTTTTTTGGAGGGGGGAAGTGGATTGATCCCTCCATTAGCTCAATGGATTGCTTATAATAGATGTTTAGTAAATGTTTGGTGGAATCTATGGAATTAGAAGGTTCTATGAAATTGATTATGAGAGGCACCATTTTATACTGCATAGAATGGCACAGTAGATGGAAATCTATTCTGAGAGTCAGGAAGTCCTGGTTCACATCTGATCTCTGGAACACACTGTCCTTATTAACTTGGACATGTCCTGTAATTTCTCAAAGCCTTAGGAAATACTCTAAGACTAGAAGTTGCAGAGTAGGCGCTGATTTTTGTATCCCAGAATTTACAATGCATCACACATAAGAATTAAATAATAAATGCTTGTGGTCTGATTAACTCACTGAGTAAATCTATGTTTGTAGATAGGGTTACCTTGCCAGGAATTCTCCACATCAGTTAAGTAGCAGATCTGGTCCAAGAAAGCCTCTGATTAGAATTGCCATTTGTTTAGAGCTAGCTCTAAGAAGAAACTGAAAGGTCTAAGGCCCTTACATTTTTTGAATGCCAGGATAAATCTTCATTCCATTCCAAGAGGATAGGCTATTCATCAGGTGTTATGAATGATTGTACACTAAGTCAACAGCAATTCAGTTTTATTTCTCTTCCCAACTAGCAACTGAGTATCTCAAGGATTGGGTCAATAGAGCATTCTGGTGGGATGATTCACTTAGCAATAAAGTTGAATTTCACAGGGCGGGGTGGATATTTAATGAGAACTAGCAACCACATCAACTTTTAAGGGCATTTCTCTTGCAAACAAATGCAAATCCACTGAAATTTATTTCAATAATAAGAATATGTAGCATTTATATAGCTGCTTAAAGTTTACAAAACATTTTACAAATATGTCATTTTATCCTTACAACCACCTTAGGAGATAGGAGCTTTTTTAATCATCCCTATTTTACAGATGAGGAAACTGAGGCATTTAAATTTAAGTAACTTTCCAAGGGTCACATAGTAAGTGCCTGAAGCTGGATTTGAATTTGGTTCATTTTAACTCCAAGATTAGAGATATATCCTTTGGACTGTTATAGAATCAGAATATGAATGTTTCAAAAGGTCTAAGATACAGGTAAAGATTCATTTGTACAAAGAAGATGGGTGTTTGTTACAAGTCATTATTTTTTTCCCACTGGGTTTAATAAACAATTCGTGTAGATTCCCAGTTCCAAGCCCAAAACATGAGAAGAAAAAGAAATGGAGAAAAGAAAAAAAGTGAGGGAGGACATGTAATATACCTGAGTCACTGGCCCCAAAAGAGAGAGTTCAAGAGAAATATTTGGAATGCTTTCCTTGTTTACATGGATGAAGAGAGAGAGAGAGAGAGAGAGAGAGAGAGAGAGAGAGAGAGAGAGAGAGAGAGAGAATCTACTTCTATCATGACCAAGAGCAAAACAGCAAGATGTCACTTGGCATCAAAAGAGAAATGAAAGAGAATTTGTTCAATTTCTTCTCTAGTTTTCTGTCTTTCCAATACTTCCAATTGAATCTCTATAAATTTAAAACATCAACAAAAATATCTTCTCATCACGTCCACCTCTCCTCCCCAGCTTCTCTCACTAACCTGTTTCTCAGCTTTTCCCCAAGGTATAACTAGGTGTATTTTCAACCAAGACACAATAATTGGAGGTGGGTGGGCACACAGAACAGTGGCTAGATAAGAGTGGCAGCAGCATTGTGCTAGGAAGTTAGGTGAATGTAACTTAAATCAGTGGTCATTAAGTGTTTTTGGTTCATAAACCCTTTCAAATGGGCTATGGATTCTCACTAGTCCCTACAAAAAATGGAACGGTCTCCCAAAAGCAAAATCAAGCAATAGCAAAATTCTAATCTAAACTAATGAGAAAAATCACACTACTTTTCTGAGACATCAATGAGATCTCTATTACAAGGACACCATTAATGCACTTCACAAGCATAGTCACCGAATGATGTAATGAACACACTACTCAATTGACAATTTAAGGGCCTTCTCTAGTCCATCTGGAAGAACTTTGTGGACTACATGTTGAGAAATAATTACCTCTGTAATACAACAAGTTGTGTCCAGTGGAATGGAAGGGATAGGGGAGAGGTAAGACTGGGTTCAATGTAAAACATTGCTCCAGAAAAGGAGGAAAGACTTCAAACCACTATGTGTTTTCTTAGCAGATGCTATAACCTTTGCCTAATTCTTATATTCTGTTTTTGCTAATGTATAATTTTTGTCTCACTATTCTGCTCACTGTTAGATGTGATACATATTTATGAATAATTTGCTCCATTTTTGGCTTACTTTTTTTGCTTTGTTCTTGACCTGAGGACTTGTTGGTAACACATGCACAAAACCAAATTCCCTCTTTGCTTTTTCTATCTCTAACAGACAAGGGCATCACTCATTTGGGATTACTAGAGAAATACAACCTTCAAGAGTCAATGTGAATTGAACAGAGAATGACTAGTACAATTCATATAATTAAGACAAGCCTGGTTCCTCTGATATGTATGAATATTTAAAAGATAGGCATTACCTCATGGCCCAAAACCTCAAAGAACTAGAGGTTCAAAAAAATAAAATTCTAATAAAACAATGTAACTGATCCTAATGAAAAAGGAACATGGGGGTAAGGAGACTGACATGACTGGATAGGGACCTTTCTTTTAGGGATCTTTGGGGGAAAATGATGGAAAGCAAAAAGGAAAATTAAGGGCTCATACAAAAATGTGGCATAGACATATATGTTAGGAGCAAGTGAAGGAAAGAGGAACTCGGATCATGACTTCAGAGTCTCCTTTATACCTGAGTTGGGTATTTTTAGTGCTGATGTATCACTGTCAGGAGGGCCTGTCTTTTTCTGAGAGTCATAAGGCAGTATATAAGAGGAACATTGGACAAACTAGGAAAGCATAGAAATACTTGAAGTGGCTCTGTTATAGTGATGTGGCCCACAACGAATCTTTGTCTAGGACCCAGGATATAGAGACTGTCTTAGAGGGAATCTGTCTGAGGATATATCCTACAGCTTCAGCACCAAAGCTATGTATCAGAAACTACACAATTGAATTCTATCTCTTTTTACTGGGAAGAGTAAATCCCTTGTTCCAATGATCCTTTCTTTTTATATGAATATTATTCATTTATTCAACAAACATTTATCAACTACCTCCTATAAGTAAGGCACTTTACCAAGAATATAGGAAATTTAAAGAATAAAAATGTTATTCTTTTTCTCATGGAACTTTTAATCTAATAGAAAGACAAAATTATCACAAATAATTGGGGTGTAATATTTAATGTAAGGCTAGATAGAGAGGTACATGATTTTGTTAATAATATCACAAAATAGCTCATTCTGAATTTGTTCTTCCAGAAGTGCTAAGTGCAATGAAAAAGGTTTTAATTTATATTTTTGTTGACATTTTTTGTTATATCACTTTCATTTCCAAATATATCTTTTCCTCCTCCCCTCACCAGTGAGCATTTCCTTTTAATGAACTATAAACAAATAGAAAAGGGGAGAAAAGAAAGAGATTCAATAGAACTAACCAACACATTACCTGATCAGCGATGTAACATACCCATTATTCTTCATCTCTCTGATGAAGGAAAGACATGATTTTTCTTATCCATATTTTTTCTCATGATAAGATAGATCATTTTGGTCTTTTTGTTGTTGTTCTGAAAAGGACTTTTCAAGTATATTAAGAGGAGAAGAAAAGAAAATGATGATTCAAATTCTTGGAGCAGATGATGTAATGACAACAGATGACAGAGAGAAAGCAGGGATATTTGACCCTTCTTTTCTTCTATCTTTATCAAGTACAATGCTACCCAAATTGGAAATGAAAGAACAAACATCTCAGAAAGGAAAAGAAAGCTAAGATAGATGAGGAAACCATATAAGAACACCTTGTCTGTTTCAAGCGAGCTAATTACTTCTGTTGCAGACAAATTATATCTGAGGACATGAATAAGTTACATATAGAACTTTGGAACTACTGAGTGAGATGGTGAAGACTTCTCATGGAACCTGGATCTCGGCCTTTCTGTGAGTTGAGTGGAATGAATGGGGGTGGGCACCTTTTGGCATGGCTCAGGGCTTCTGATTGTCATCTAGGCCTAAGTTTCCAATCACCTGACCTGTAGGAATCGGAACTTAGAGTAGCTGGACCCACTTCCTCCCCACTACCACCTTAGCATGAGCCTCACCAAATAAGGGAAAAGATGTTTTCACTTCCTCGTTCCTGGGTTAGATATCTCAGGAGATTGTGAGCCTGAACTCCACCAACGAGGGTGAAAGTCAGTGATGGGAGGAGGATGGAACTGCTAAGGTATAAAGTTATACTTCACTTCCTGTACCCTGCCTCTCCCTACCGATTGTTTATAGGTTCAGAGACCTCCCTTTCCTGTGGGATTATAATAAATAAATTTTTCTGTTTCTAAATTTGAGAGGGCCTCTGACTTTTTTTAATTAATTGCTGGTAGGCAGTCTCACCCCACACACTCCTATCAAAAATTTTAGAGAAATTATAAAGAATGGAGAAAGTACTAAGAAAATTAAGACAGGATAATGTCTCAATTTAAAAGAATATATATGAAAAATATGCAAAACTATACTCCAATGGCTTCCATCAATCCCTAGAAAATTCTAGTATAGATTAATGAACAGAAGATTTGTGAATACTTAGCAAAGGAAATGATAAGCACAAGAATCCTTCATGAGTTTTATAAGACTCATACTAATTTGACATTTTTGGTAGCATTACTAAAGTAGGATATCAGAGTATCCAGATATTTCAGACTTGGAATCTGTGAACTCACATTACACAAACACACACATACACACACACACACACACACACACATACATATAAATTTATGCATTTAAAATACTTATTTGGGGAAGGGGTTCATTGGCTTCACCAGACTAAGAAAGAACTCCATGGAAGATAAAAAGTTAAGAACCCATGCCTTAGACCAGAGGTGGGGATTCTGTGGCCTCAAGGACACATGTGGCCCTCTAAGTCCTCAAGTGCAGCCCTTTAAATCCAAACTTCACAGAACAAATATCCTTTAAAAAAGGATTTGTTCTGTAAAACTTAGACTCAGTGGAAAGGTATACCCAAGTACCTAGAAGGGCACATGTGACCTTGAGGCTGTAGGTTTTCTACCCCTGCCTTAGAGACCATAATTCATTTTCAGCAAAGAATCAAAGTTAGACTTCTGGGACTCACAATCAACAACATAGAGCACTGGACATTTTCTTCAGACCTCATTAACCCAAAATGTACCATAAAAAAGGAATTATATCCCAGAAGTAGAGCAATTACAAATGTTTCTACAGGCCAGTAGTGCCAGTAAGGCAAAATGGGCTTAGTTTAATGGGTGCCCTTGAGGAGTTTGGCTTTTGTTCACCTTGAAAGTACTTTCACCTGTTAAATGTTAAGCCCCAGGCCCAAAGCCCTATCAGGTGTGAAACCTATGTGGGCATAGATTAATGACTTAAGAGGGGCCAACTCGGCAACCAATGGTCTCTGGACTCTGGTCTCTGGTCGTTGAGGCGGGGCTTGAGAACGCCAGAGGCTTGGCTGCGAGGAGAGGCAAGAAACTACAGCTGAAAAAAACCCGAAGCAGAGCCGCCCCTGTGTGGACCCAGGAGTTTGAGCAAGGTCTTGAGGCCGGTGAATATGATTTATGCCATCTTATTTTTCTGTGGCCTCCTGGCTACTCTTGTGAGGCGGCCTACTGGGCCTGGAGGCTTGTGTTCACAATACTAGAATGCGGAGGTTGGTTCGCTAATTTGTTGCTCTGGGCCCTAAATAAATTTTTTGATGCCTTCTGCTTAGAGAATTCTATATACCCAATGATTTGAGATCCTAAATTTGGCCTTCCTACTACACCAGTGCACCTAAAAGCTTAACCACATGATGATCTCAAAAATTGCAGAAAAAGCCATTGACAAAGTACAGCACCTATTTTTTTTGCTAAAAATAAATAAATAAATGAAATAAATCCTACAGAGTATGAGCTGACCCAGAAGGACTTTTAAAACTATAATAAAATAAATCTTCAATAAAAAGCAAGCATCATATACAATGGGGATGTAATAGAAGCTTTCCCAATAAATTCAGTAACAAAGCAAGTATGGCCTACCTCCTTGCTATTATTTCATAAAATTGTAGAAATATGAGCAATAGAAATGGGATAAGATGAAGGAATTCAAGGCTTAAAAAGGCAAAGAAGAGATAAAACTATCCTATTCATTGCTGACATGATAATTTGCTTTAAAAATCCTAGGCAATCTGGGGCAGCTAGTGGTGCAGTGAGTAGAGCACCAGCCCTGGAGTCAGGAGTACCTGAGTTCAAATCCAGCCTCAGACACTTGACACATTTACTAGCTGCGTGACCTTGGGCAAGTCACTTAACCCCAATTGCCCTGCCTTCCCTGGTGTAAAAAAAAAAATCTTAGGTAATCAACAAAGATAGAGAATCAACTAACTGCCTTAGCAAAATTTCAAGCTATAAAATAAACTCACAAAAATCAACATAAGTTATACATAATAATAACAATAATATAATAACAACAAACATGAAAATGCAATAATGAAAAGGAAATCCCATTAAGACAACTATACAATATTTGGGGGCTAATCTACCAAAACTCAGAAAATGCTAGTAGAGTTTAAGTTACAAAATGATCCTTAAAGAAATAAAATGCAACCTAAATAGTGGAAGGAATATCCAATGCTCATGGCTGGACTGTACCCATATAATAAAAAAATACAATACTACCAAAATTAAATATATACTTTTACCAGTCAAACCACTAACAATATATGTACTTTATAGAGCTAGATAAAATAATAAAATTCATTTTTTTTAGGATTTTGTTTTTCCCCAGTTACATTTATAAACAATTTTTAACATTCATTTTTAAAACTGAGTTCCAAATTTTCTCCCTTACTCTCTCCCCACCCTCCCTCATTGAGAAGGCTAGCAATTTAATATAGTTTGCATATATGTAGTCATGTCGAACATTTCCATGGTAGTCATGTTGTGAAAGAAAACATAGATTGAGACTCACATGAACGAAGCTTTTGGGGACACTAAGTTTTCGGCTATTCTGGTGGAGCCCCTCTCTCCCCCTATCCCACCTGGCCTAGCCCCTCCAGAGCTGGTGGGGGGCCCCAGTGAGGTTACTTGTTTCCATAATCTGGCTAGCAGCTTCTGTGGGGATGTAAGATCCACCCACAGCCAGCACCCAGAAAGCTGCCAGCACCCAGAAACACAGGTTCTTTTGATCTGCTTAACTAAGGAAAGCAAGGTGAAGGGGCTGGCAAGCTTAGTTTAATTCAGCACACAAATATCATTCACTTAGTTCAGGGGAAAAAGC
>CM053624.1:191893528-191911468 GCA_028646595.1 Phalanger gymnotis | reverse complement strand
AGGGGTTTGGGCCTGGGGCTTAGCACCTAGTAAGACTCAATGAAATACACTGAATTACTTAACAAAAACAAAAGCCAAACTCTTCAAGGGCACTTGTTGAACTAAGTGCTAAGGAACCCATTTTGCTTACCAACACATAACTGAGCCCCCACCTTACCCCAGAACGGCTCCATTGTTCCCTCACTCATTCCTTCCTTCCCCTGTTGGTCCTTCTGCATCCTATCCCCAGATGCGGTTTTTACTTCTCTCAATTTAATAAAAACATAACCCAGGAGACAAGGTCCCACAAATCACAGAGACCCAGAGCAAGCAAGGTGTCCTGGGAGTCCCTGGCATGGGGCTGGTTGGTGGGCATGGCGGCTTCGTGGGCTGCCCTGGACAGAGCAGAGCCCCACTTCCCCTTAGCACGAGTCTTCTCTTGGATGCCGGCAGGGCCCCCCCACAGCTTACAGCCCAGGAAGGGGAGAGGACCCCAGCCTGGAGACTCCCAAGGGTTCTTCCCCCTTCTGTTTAGACTAGAGAGTCTTCCCTCTTAGGGCCCGTGTACCTGCTTCCAGCCCCCAAGGTCTGAACGGTTGGAAGTAGGATTAGTTAGACAACCTCTCCCTGGAGAAGCTGGAGCTTGGAAGGGGCTTTGGGAGCTGCCTTGACTTTTCTTTGTCATCTACTTCTTGTACTGAGCTTGGAGTTCACTGAAACACCCATCCAACCAATAAACTTGCCAGCCATTGCCTCTCCCTGCCTCCAAAAAAAGAAAGAAAAGATAGACCAAACAAAAAAAAAACCCTCAGAAAAGTAAAGACAGTTAAAAAAAAAGTCTGCATCAGTCTGTATTCAGACACCATTGGTTATTTTTATGGGGATGGATTGCATTTTTCATCATCAGTCTTTCGAAGTTGTCTTGGATCATTGTATTGCTGGGAATACCTAAGTCATTCACAGCTGATCATCTTACAATATTGCTGCTACGTTCTACACAGCACAATTCGTTTTGCATCAGCTTGTGTAAGTCTTTCCAGGTTTTTTTCTTTTTTTTAATTAGATTTTTTATTTTTAGTTTACGACACTTAGTTTTACATGTTATTGAGTTTCAAATTTTTTTCCCTTCACACCCCTCCCCCCTCTCCCCCAAGATGGCATGCAGTCTGATATAGATCCTACATAAACCTTTGCATTAAACTTATTTACACAATAGTCGGATTGTAAAGAAGAGTTATGACCAGTGGAATGAATCATGAGAGAGAAGAAACAAAACCAAAAAAAGAGAGAGAGAGAGAGCAAATAGTTTGCCTCAATCTGCATTCAGATGCCAGTTCTTTCTCTGGACGTAGCTAGCTTTTTCCATCATGAGTCCTTTGGAGCTATCTTTGAGCCTTGCATTGCTGAGGAGAACCAAGTCTATCAAAGTTAGTCGTCACAGTTTTAATATGTCTGTGGTTGTGTATAATGTTTTCCTGGTTCTGCTCCTCTCACTCAGCATCAGATCATGTAGGTCTTTCCAGGTTTTTATGAAGTCCATACCTTCTGCATTTCTTATAGCACAATAGTATTCCATTACATTCATATACCACAACTTGTTCAGCCATTCCCCAATTGATGGGCATCGCCTTGATTTCCAATTCTTTGCTACCACAAAAAGAGAAGCTATAAATATTTTTGTACATACAGGTCCCTTTCCCACTTGTGTGATCTCTCTGGGATATAGCCCTAGGAATGGTATTGCTGGGTCAAAGGGTATGCACATTTTTATAGCCCTTTGGGCATACCCCATATTTCCCCATGTATAAGATGCTCTCATGTATGAGACACACCTTAATTTTGGGGCCCGAAATTTGAAAAAAATGTATTACATAAAGTTATTGAATTCAAGTTTTATTCATCATAAAATTCATACATAATGCAATGAAATTCAAGGACCTTCTGGTCATAGCTTTCAGGCATCTTTTGGGAAAGTCTGGTATGTTTATGCATGCTTAGTCCATTCTGCTTCACGAACTTGAAGCACCACTTTTGTCCTCCTTTGAAATAAGTAACTTCTTTTTCATCAGCAAATCTCCTTGCCTCATGCTGAACCACCTTTGTGGACACAGGAATTCCAATTGCTCTTCAATCCATATCTTTAATTCCTTCAATAAACAGGCCATTTTGCTGACTTGCCTCTCATGGCCTTCTTCTGCCATGGCGTTTTCAGTAGGGTGTCTTCTTCCCGTAGCCACTCTTGGATTGTTTTCTCTGTTGGAGGAGGACCAAACACATTCAGCAGGATGATTTCCATTCACTTTTGCAAACTGGATCACTTTTAACTTGAATTCAGCCTTGTAGGAAAATCTTTTCTGAGCCTTTTCTGGGCAGAATGTGGCAAAACGTAACCTCATATACCAGTAACAAATGCAAAACAAAGAGCACAAAGACAACAAGCACGAAAATGCAGGAAATGCAAGTAAAAAAATTCTACAACCACTGTATAAGACGCACCCAGTTTTTAGACCCCTAATTTTTCAAAAAAGGGAGTGTCTTATACATGCGGAAATACGGTAGTTCCAAATTGCTCTCCAAAATGGCTAGATCTGTTTACAACTCCACCAACAATGTATTAATGTTTCAATTTTCCCACATCTCTCCAGCATTTATCATTTTCCTGTTTTGTCATGTTAGCCAATTGCATTGGTAATTAAGATGGGCTTTTAACACTTATTCAATCAAGCGCCCTTGAAGAGCTTGGCCTTTGTTTCCTTGACTAAATTAGGAGTCCTAGATGACCTCCTTGCCTCAAGGGAAAGCCTAGTTTACATGGGTTTGAGTGATATGTTTGTGACATCAGAGGCTTTTAGACCTTGTGGGTTTAAGTTACATGTTTGTAACACTTTTAGGTCATGTGGGTGAGTAGCATGTGTGACCCACCTTTGACCCTGAACAAGATATATAACCCCAGAGGTTGGCATTCTCCCTTGGAGCTCTGAGCCACAGAAGGAGTGGCGTGTGACTTTGGGCCAGCTGTTGTTGAGCTACCCGGCTTGTGAACTCAGATGTTGATGCTTTTTCGTAACTATGAATTGTGATTTGGTCTGTTTCTAATATATTTTCTCTGAAGTTCAGGTTGCTGGCTTTTCCTCCTGAACTAAGTGAATGATATTTGTATGTTGGATTAAAATAAGATTGTTAACCCCTTAATGTTACTTTCCTTAGTAAAGCAGATCAAAAGAACCCGTGCTTGCAGCGTTCTTGTTATTGGGCTTATGCTGGTCTTTTACCCCCACAACAGGGGCTACTCCAATTGTTGCAACACCAATCTGACTGGAGATATGTAGTACCCAAGAGTTGTTTTGATTTGCATTTCTCTAATCAATAGTGATTTAGAGCATTTTTTCATATGACTATAGATATCTTTAATTTCTTCCTCTGAAAACTGCCTGTTCATATACTTTGACCATTTCTTAATTGGTGAATGACTTTTATTACCATAAATTTGGCTCAGTTCCCTCTATATTTTAGATATGAAGCCTTTATCAGAGACATTGGTTGTAAAGATTTCCCCCAATTTTCTGCTTCCCTCCTAATCTTGGTTGCATTGGCTTTGTTTTATACAAAAACTTTTCAGTTTAGCATAATCAAAAGTATCCATTTTGTATTTTATAATGCTCTCTATCTCTTGTTGGGTCATGAATTCTTCCCTTTCCCATAAATCTGACAGGTAAACTATTCTTTGCTCTCCCAAATTGTTTACAGTATCAGCCTTTATTCCTAAATCATATGCCCATTTTGGCTTTATTTTGGTATATGGTGTAAGATATGGGCCTATGCCATTTCTGCCATATGATTTTCCAATTTTCCCAGCAGTTTTTATGACATAGTGAATTCTTAACCCAGAAGCTGGATTCTTTGCTTTTATCAAAGAGTAGATTTCTGTAGTTGGTGACTTCTGCATTTTGTGTACCTAACCTATTTGCCTGATCCACCACTCTGTTTCTTAGCCAGTACCAGGCAGTTTTGATGACTGCTGCTTTATAGTACAGTTTGATATCTGGTATGGCTAGGTCACCTTCCCTAGCATTTCTTTTCATTAATACCCTTGATATTCTGGACTTTTTGTTCTTCCAGATAAATTTTCTTATTATTTTATCCAGCTCTGTAAAATAATTTTTGGTAGTTCGATTGCTATGGCACTGAATAAGTAATATAGTTTAGGTAAAATTGTCATTTTATTATATCAGCTTGGCATAACCATGAGCAACTGATGTTATTCGCAGGTTCTTTCTGAGAGCACACTATTCATTATTTCTTATAGCACAATAGTATTCTATTATAATCATATACCGTAATTTGTTCAGCCATTCTTCATTTGATGGGCATCCCCTCAATTTCCAATTCTTTGCCCCCAATGTAAAAGGCTTTTTCTTGCCTCTTTTTTGTAAGATAACATCCCATTCTACTTCTCCTTTTCTCTTTCTCACAGTGCATCCTTCTCTCATCCCTTAATTTGATTTTTTTTAGATATCATTCCTTCATATTCAACTCACACCTATGCCCTCTGTCTGTATATACTCTTTCTAACTACCCTAATAATGAGAAGGTTCTTGTATGTATCATCTTCCTATGTAGGAATTGTAGTAGGAAGGCCGAATTTATAATCTCAAATATAATCATGTATATGTTTGAATGGTTCGAAATCGCACAGTATGAGAGATTCTCTAAGGAGAAAACAACAAGAAATTTATTTAGGCCCCACCGCAGCAGAACTGTGAACCAGCCTCCCCATTCCAACATCTTGACAAAAAGACTCCAGGCCCAGAAAGCCCATCTCACAAGAGTAACCAGGAGGCCACAGAAAAACAAGATAGTATTTAGCCAAATCATTTTTACTGGCCTCACGTTCCTGCTCACACTTGGGTAAGCCCTGCTTCCGCAGCTTCCTGCCTCCGCAGTTTCTGGCTTCCCCAGCTTCCTGCTTCCACACCTTCCAGCTTCCCCAGCAGCTTCTGCTTCCGCTGAAAGTGTCTCTTGGCTCACCTTTCCTCGCAGCCCAGCTTCTGGCGTTCTCAAGCCCTGCCTCAAAGACCAGAGACCATTGGTTCCCGAGCTGGCCCCTCCTAAGTCACCAATCCACACCCACACAGGTTTCACACCTGACAGGGCCCTGGGCCTGGGGCTTAGCACTTAACAGCTGAAAATACTTCCACTCAAAAGAAACAAAAACCATGCTAATGAGACAATTTTGCTTAACAACACAGGAATGCAAAGAGTTTAGCCTTATTAAGTGTCTTATGATTTCCCTTTTCTGTTTACCTTTTTATGCTTCTCTTGAGTCTTGTTTTTGGTAGTCAAATGTTCTAATAGGCTCTTGTCTTTTTATCAAGAATGCTTGAAACTCCTCTTTTACATTGAATATCCATTTTTCCCCTCAGAAGGATTATACTCAGTTTTGCTGGGTAGGTGATTCTTGTAATCCTAGCTCCTTTGCCCTCCAGAATATTATATTCCAAACATCTGATCCTTTAATGTAGTAGTTGTTAAATCTTGTTAAATTTATCCTGACTTATTTGTTCCTGAATGTTTGTAATATTTTTTTCTTTGACCTGGGAGCTCTGGAATTTGGCTATAATATTCCTAGGAGTTTCCATTTTAAGAATGTCTTTCAGGAAGTGATTAGTTCTTTCAATTTCTATTTAACCCTCTGGTTCTAGAATATCAGGTCAGTTTTCCTTGATGATTTCTTGAAAGATGGTGTCTAGGCAGTGGTGGGATTCAAATAAATCAACAACCAGTTCTCTGTCCTACTGACCATTGAGTGAATGTTTGTGAATGGGTATGAATGTGTGTGTGTGTGTGTGTGTGTGTGTATGAGAATATGTATAGTCTATGAGTATGTGCCAGCTTGTGTGTGTGAGTGAATGTGTATGTGAATATATGTCAATGTATATAAGTCTATGACTGTGTTATGGATGTGTATGTGTGTGAGTGAATGTTGGTGAATGTGTATGAATGTGTGTTTGATGTATGTTAGTGTGTGTGCGTGTGTGTGTGTGTGTGTGTGTGTGTGTGTGTGTGTGTGTGTTTCTGATAAGGCACTGGACCAGCTCAGAAAAAATGGTCTTGTGTTGGGTTGTATACAAAGGATTCTTGTACTCATGGACTCGCAGCCCAGCTTCTCCCAGGAATCAGCCAACACCATCCTGAGACCTGGAGACATCAGAACTAAGGTAAGTTCAGGGCCAGGGAAAAAGTCAGTTTCTCTTGAATAAATTTAGTTACACTAAAAGGCCAAGTCTGAGGCACCAAGGACACTCTGACATTTTTAACACATCTCCCCTTGCCCTCCTCCTCCTGCCCCTCATGGAACACTCCCTCTGAGCGCTTGGCATCCTTGATTTCCATGACACAAGGGTCCCTCAGCTATCAGGATCAGTTGGGACCAGCTCTGGTCAGGGTTTAGGCCCAGGGAGAAAGAGGCAAGCTGATTACAAAAAAGGGAGAGGGTAAGATAAGGGACAGGTGTCATTAGGGAGGGAAAATTGAGGAAGATGGTGGTCAAAAGCAAAACTTTTTTGGGGAGTGGAAGGGAGAAAAAAGAAATAAAAGCATACATGGGGGAGGGGAACAGGATGGATAAAAAGATACAGATAGTAATCATAACTGTGAATGTGAATGGGATGAATTCTCCCATGAAACAGCGGTGGCTAGCCGAATGGATTAAAAACCATAATACTACAATATGTTGTTTACAAGAAACACATTTGAAATAGGGGGATACACACAGGGTAAAGGTAAAAGACTGGAGTAGAATATATTATGCTTCAGCTAAAGTAAAAAAAAAAAGCAGGGGTAGCAACCCCAATCTCAGACAAAGCAATAGCAAAGATAGATTTAATTGAAAAAGATAAGGAAAGACACTATATCCTGCTAAAAAGCACCATAGACAATAAAGCAATGCAATTACTTAACACATATGCACCAAGTGGTCTAGCATTAAAATTCTTAGAGGAGAAGTTAAGAGAGTTACAGGAAGAAATAGACAGCAAAAATATACTAGTAGGGGACCTCAACCTCCCCCTCTCTGAACTTGATAAATCTAACCTCAAAATAAACAAGAAAGAAGTTAAGGAGGGGAAGAGAATTTTAGAAAATGTAGATATGATAGACTTCTGGAGAAAACTGAACGGAGATGAAAAGGAATATAACTTTTCTCAGCTGTAGAAGGCACATACTTAAAAACCGACCATGTACTAGGGTATAAAAACCTCACAATCCAGTGCAGAAAGGCAGAAATAGACAGTGCATTCTTTTCCCATCATGATGCAATTAAACTTATTTGTAATAAAGGACCATGGAAAGATAAACTAAAAATTAATTGTAAACTACATAATCTAATCATAAATAATGAGTGGAGCAAAGAACAAATCATAGGAGCGATTAACAGCTTCATTCAACAGAATGACAGTAATGAGACAACAAACCAAAACTTATGGGATGCAGAAAAAGCAGTTCTTAGGGGAAGTTTTATATCTCTGAATACTTACATGAATAAAATAGATAGAAAGGAGATCAATGAATTGGGCATGCAACTGAAAAAGCAAGAAAAAGAACAGATTAATAATGCTCAATTAAATACCAAATTGGAAATGCTGAAAACCAAAGGAGAAATTAATAAAATTGAAATCAATAAAATTAT
This sequence comes from Phalanger gymnotis, assembly GCA_028646595.1. Taxonomy (NCBI): domain Eukaryota; kingdom Metazoa; phylum Chordata; class Mammalia; order Diprotodontia; family Phalangeridae; genus Phalanger; species Phalanger gymnotis. The sequence continues at coordinate 191,903,802 of CM053624.1, read as the reverse complement.
TGAACTAATAAATAAAACTAACAGGTAGTTTTATGAAAAAAAATAAAATTGATAAACCTTTGGTCAGTTTGATTTTAAAAAAAAAAGGAAACCAAATTACCAGAGTCAAAAATGGAAAGGATAAATTCACTTCAATGAAAAGGAAATTAAAACAATAATTAGGAATTATTTTGCCCAATTATATGCCCGTAAATGTGACAACCCAAGGGAAATTAATTAATATTTACAAAAAATATAAATTGACCATGTTAACAGAAAAGGAAATAAAATACACAAATAACCCCATCTCAGAAAAATAAATTGAGCAAACTATCAGTGAACTCCCTAGGGAAAAAAATCTCTGGGGCCAGATGGTTTTACATGTGAATTCTATCAAACATTTAAAGAACAATTATTTCCCCTACTTTATAGACTATTTTGGAAAATACATGAAGAAGGAGTCGTACCAAATTCTCTTTATGACACAAATATGGTATTAATACCTAAACCAGGAAGAATCAAAACAGAGAAAGAAAATTATAGACCAATTTCCCTAATGAATATTGATGTAAAACTTTTAAATAAAATATTAGCAAAAACATTGTAGCATCTTATGAGAAGAATACACTACGACCATGTAGGATTTATTCCAGAAATGCAAGACTGGTTCAATATTCGGAAAACTGTCATCATATTTGATCATATCAACAACAAAACCAGCAAAAATCATACGATTATCTCAATAGATGCAGAAAAAGCTTTTGACAAAATTCAACATCCATTCCTATTAAAAACACTAGACAGCATAGGAATAAATGGACTCTTCCTTAAAATTATAAGTAGCATCTCCCTAAAACCATCAGCAAGAATTATATGTAATGAGGATAAGTTAAGTGCATTCCCAATAAGATCAGGGGTGAAACAAGGATGTCCATTATCACCCCTATTATTCAATTTGGTATTAGAAATGTTAGCTTTAGCATTAAGAGTAGAAAAAGAAATTGAAGGAATTAGAATAGGCAAAGAAGAAACTAAGTTATCACTTTTTGCAGATGATATGATTCACTTAGAGAATCCTAGAGAACCAAGTAAAAAGCTACTTGAAATAATAATAAAAAAATAAAAACTTTGACAAAGTTGCAGGATATAAAACAAACCCACATAAATCATTGGCATTCCTATATATTACTAACAAAGCCCAACAGCAATAGATAGAAAGAAAAATTCCATTTAAAGTTAGGGTAGACACTATAAAATATTTGAGAGTCTACCTGCCAAGACAAACCCAAGGCCTATATGAACACTATTATGAAACACTTTTCGCACAAATAAAGTCAGATCTGAATAAATGGAAAAACATCAGTTGCTCATGGTTAGGCTGAGTTGCTATAATGAAAATGGCAATTTTGCCTAAATTAATTTATTTATTCAGTGCCATACCAATCAAACTACCAAAAAATATTTTACAGAGCTGGATAAAATAATAACAAAATTCATCTGGAAGAACAAAAAGTCCAGAATATCAAGGGAATTAATGAAAAGAAGTGCTAGGGAAGGTGGCCTAGCCATATGAGATATTAAACTGTACTATAAAGCAGCAGTCATCAAAACTTCTAGGTACTGGCTAAGAAACAGAGTGGTAGATCGGGCGAATAGGTTAGGTATACAAGATGCAGTAGTCAATGCCTATATCAATCTACTCTTTGATAAACCCAAAGAATCTAGCTTCTGGGCTAAGAATTCACTATTTCACAAAAACTGCTGGGAAAATTGGGAAATGGTATGGCAGAAACTGGGCATAGACCAATATCTTACACTGTATACCGAAATAAAGTCAAAATGGGTTCATGATTTAGCAATAAAGGCTGATACTATAAGCAATTTGGGGGAGCAAGGAATAGTTTACCTGTCAGATTTATGGGAAAGGGAAGAATTCATGATCCAACAAGAGATAGATAGTGTTACAAAATGCAAAATGGACAATTTTGATTATGTTAAATTGAAAAGTTTTTGTATAAGCAAAGCCAATGCAATCAAGATTAGGAAGGAAGAAGAAAACTGGGAGAAAATCTTTACAACCAGTGTCTCTGATAAAGGCCTCATATCTAAAATATACAGGGAAGTGAGCCAAATTTATAGGAATACAAGACATTCTCCAATTGAGAAATGATCAAAGGATATGAACAGACAGTTTTCAGAAAAAGAAATTAAAGATATCTATAGTCATATGAAAAAATGTTCTAAATTACTATTGATTAGAGAAATGCAAATTAAAACAACTCTTACGTACCACATCTCTCCTGTCAGATTGGCTAACATGACAAAAAAGGAAAATGATAGATGCTGGACAGAATATGGGAAATGGGAGGGAGAGAAAATTTGGAACCCCAAAACTTGTGGAACTCTGTTGTAAAGTAAAATAAAAAATAAATAAAAATAGAAAAAAATCCATCTATCACCACTTGAAAGAGATCCTATGATGAAAACTCAGTAATATTGTAGTCAAATTCTGAAATCCCCAGCTCAAGGACAAAATATTAAAAGCAACAAGAAAAAAAAAATTAAATATTATGGTGCTACAGTTAGAATCACACAAGACTAGAATGGAAATACTAAAGGAACACAGGTCTGGGAACACAATATATAAAAGAGCAGAAGAACAGCCAAGAGAAACATAAGCTACATACCAAAGACTGATTAGAAGAGATTCAACTAACTCTAGGGCTTACAACTTCTTGTTTAAGTGGTCCCTAGCCTGGAGATGTTTACTCTTTACAGGGATGAAATGTCCTCATAGGATTTTTCTTCAGGGCTTCTCTGGTTGTCCCAGGAAGACTGTAGTTTTGACTCTACTCTTAGTTATGTTTAGAACTCTATGTGCATCCTGAGGTACCATTTTATCTCTTTTGTGGAGAAGAATCTTGAGAGCTTGGAAATTTTTGATCTGCTCCACCATCTTCCCAGAATACTTTCCAAATAATTTTTAAATTATCTCTCTCAGATCTATTTTCCAATGAGATATTTCACATTGTCATCTTTTTTTATTCTTTTGATTTTGTTTTATTGTTTCTTGTTTTCTCATGCAGTCATTAGCTTCCATGCAGCCAATTCTACTTTTTAAGGAGTTTTTTTTTCTTCAGTAAATTTTTATGCCTCTTTTTCAATTTGGCCAATTCTGCTTTGTATAGCATTCTTTTCCTCATTGGCTTTTTGTACTTCTTTTACCCTTTGGCCTAGTCTGTTTTTGACTGTGTTATTTTCTTCAGTATTTTTTTGTTTCTCCTTTACCAAGCCGCTGACTAGTTTTTCATGATTTTCTTACATCACTCTCATTTCTCTTCCCAGTTTTTCCTCTGTTTCTCTTATGGATCTTCAAAATCCTTTTTGAGCTCTTTCATGGCCTGAGACCAATTCATATTTTTCTTGAAGGCTTTGGATATAGTAGTTTTGACTTTGTTGTCATTTCCTGAGTTTATGTTTTGATCTTTCTTGTTTCTATAATAATTTTCTATGGTCAGATTTTTTCTATGGTTTGCTAATTTTTTTTAGCCTATTACTTGACTTTTAACTCTTTATTAAAGTAGTGCTCTGCTTCCAGGGTGGAAGGCACACTGCCCCAAGCTTCAGGACTTTTATGCAGCTATTTTCAGAGACACTTCTAGGGACCTGTAAGTTTCCAATTTTTCCAAGATGGTACGTTCTAAGGAGAAGCATTAACTACTCTCCTGGCCTGTGCTTTGGTCTGTGAGTGACCACAAGCACTATTTGAAGTTGAAGTTGAAGAAGTTGAAAAACTTTTTCAACCAAAAAATTAATTCATCTAGGATAAGAAATGTTCAAATTGGGAAAAAAATAACGTATCAAATTTCACTAATAAGCACTTGATATCCACATTCTACAAATAATAATATCCATTCATCCATATATATTCGGCATATTATCTGTCTATCTATCTATCTATCTTTCTATCTATCTATCTATCTATCTATCTATCTATCTATCTATCTATCTAGGTCTATCCATCATCAATCTATAAATAATAAATTTAGACCCAAAGCCATTCTCCAATAGAAAATCAGTCAAAGAAGAAAACCAATTCTTGGAATAAAAACTGTAGATTATCAATAACCCTCCAGATCATTAATAATTATTCATAATAAGAGAAATGCAAAACAAAATTGCATTGATATATCTCCTCACCAAGTAGCGATACTAGGTCACCAACCTTCTCAGGTTCTTCAAACCAGCCCAATCAAGTCCTTGTAATGTGTGTAGAGTAGAAAAGCATAGTGGGAGGAACCTGAAAATGCTTTTCTTAGCATTTCACTCATGTTTTTTTTTCTTTCCATTTGAGGAATAATCTTGAAAAACCTTGCCACATCTAAGAGAATGTGCTAAGAACTAAGAACAAGAATGGGTTTCTGAGCATGCATTAAATGAGTGTTGAGCTGGGGGACTCAGAAGACAAAGTAGAGGAGTGAATAGTTCATAGAACAGACATTAACTTAGCATAATCATTTGCTACCTTCTGGTAGTAATGGTGGAGGTGGACATGGGGAAAGGAGTGGGGAACGGTAATCTATCTGAGAAGAAATATCTCAGCGACATTGAAAAAACCTGAAAAGGCAAGGCTTGCTAACTGTAGCATCTCTCCCTGGATTCTGGACAGTGACACTTGGTTGGGGGGAATGTCTAGCCTGCACATGCACACACACACACACACACACACACACACACACACACACACACACACATGCACAGATGCACAAAATCACAGGAAAGGATATTGATACCTCTGCGGTGTCACAGATATGAATTACTCCTCCATGCATGTGATCTGGCCATGTGGAAGCAAAATGGCAGAGTAGAAGAACACTGACTTAGATGTGAAAAGATGTTGGTACAAAGTTTTTCTTTGATGCTGTCAGGCAAGCCAATTAACCTCCCTGAGCTTCAGTTTCCCTATCTGTAAAATTGAGGAGTTGTAGTAGACGGCTTCTGATTTACCAATCCATACTAAACCAATGATTCTATAATCTTATGATTCTATGAATGCACCTCCCCAGAGAAGTTCGCTAGTCACATGTTTTCATTATTCTCATGCCTCATATGCACATTCACTTTTGTCAATGGAAATATGAATGGGAGAGTGAGCTCCAAGTTTATGACAGGAAAGTTGTACAGTGTTTCAACAATCCAGCTAGCAGCTGATGTGAGGGTGTAAATCCAACAACAACCAGCTCACAGAATGCTGAAAGCCCAAGTCCTTTTCATCTGCTTTATTAAGGAAAGCAATGTTAAGGGGTTACCAATCTTACCAATCTAGCATACAAATATCATTTACTTAGTTCAGGGGAAAAACCAGCACCCTGAATTACAGACCAAATACAATTCGTAGTTATCAACATCTGAGTGTTCAGCCAGGGAGCTCGTTACAAAGGTTGGTTCAGAGTCACGTGCCACTCCTGCTGTGGCTCAGAGTTCTGAGAGAGAATGCTAACCTCTGTGCTTATATATCCTGTTCAGGGCCACCACCTCCCCCAGGCTGGGCATGGAGAAGTTCCCCACCCCTAATATCATATCAGATACAAATCAGTGGCTCCCAACTGTCTCAGTGCTGAGAAATACAAAAACATCCCACTTTATCTGCCCCATTCAAACAAATGCCAGAATCATTAAAGGTCAACAGCAAAATGTCCCACCTCAATTACTATTACATACAGTTACATTCATTACTTTGTTATTTCATTACATACTTTGGCTTTTAACTAAGTGTGTTCTTTGGCTGACTAATCAAAGTAAATAAAGTAGTTCTTTATGAGTTATAATTGGGAATGTATTGCAATTGACGAAATGCCTACACCATGAGATATTTTTCAGAGAGGAGGATCTCTGAGTGAGAGGGACTTTGAATGCTATTTATCCTTGTAACATATCTAAAAATTAATCACATAAATACTTGTTGAGCAAGTATCTTTTTGGAAAATGGCTGGTTACATTTGTTCTACTTAACCACAAAGGGAAAAACAATGAAGAGTGCATGCATACAGCTTCTAAAGGGACAGATTTCAATTTGAATTTAGGAAGAATTTCCCAAGAGTTAGATCCATCTAAAAATAATCAGTGCTCTGAGAGGTAGTGTGTTGCCTAACACCAGAGACATCCAAGTAGATGCCTACTTGTCAAAGACTTTGTAAAAGAATTCTTTTTCAGGCATATTTTGGACTGTAAGAACTCTGAGGTCCCTTCCAATTTGAAGATGTTTTGATTGTATGACAAAATAAAAAAATTTGATGGGATGAGAGTAAAGTAGTTACCTAGTTGGTTCAGCAACCCAAAACTAATCTAACAATTAGCAGATTGTTCTCAACCTGGAGACACATCTTTATTGATATGTTGCAGTGGTCTCTATTTATACATGCTCCCTTGACCATCTTTACAAACAACTTGCATGAAGACTTAGAAGACATAGCTATAAAATCTGAGAGTGACAACAAAGCTGGGAGAACTCTCTGTAATTCTGTTTAATGACAGGGATGATAATTTAGGGATCCCAAAAGATCTTGACTGAAAGAGTGTGGCTCAATGGAAAGTGCTAGATTAGGATAAAGATGACCTTTAAGCCAACCTTAGCCTTTTCACTCACTCTCTTTTATGTGACCTTAGGCAAGACACTTCAATTTCTCTGGCCTTTAGTTTCCTTGTTGATAATATGAGGGTTGAACTAAATGGTCTTGAAGGTTTCTTTTAGCTGCCAAGCTATGATCCTTTGACCTCAAAAAGAGGAAATGATGGGACCAAACTCAGGAGAAAGAATTTAGCAAGGAGAAATGTTAAAAAGAAACCAATTACACAGAAGAGGATGGGAAAGATCTAGCTTAGTGGTGTCCAGTTTGTAGTAGATCTGGGTACATAAATGATGATGATGATGATGATGATGATGATGATGATGATGATGATGATGACTACAACAATAGCAACAACAACACATAGTGGTTTTTGTTGACCACGAATTCAATATGAGCCAATAATATGAGGCATTTTGTGAAAAGCCCATGTAATGCTGGGCTATCGAAGTATAACTTCCATTACACAAGGATAATGACATATACTCTGAGCAATGTATAGGTAAATAAAGGTTTTAGAGGTGTGCACACCTGAAATATTCCTACTTGCTAGGTACTGAGCTCCCTATCTTTATAAATATCTAAGCAGAGATTAGATGAACTCCTATATTCACCATTACATAAAAAAGGGTATTGCATTTGGAGGAAGGTGGCACCAGTTTACCTCTAGGGTCCTTCTAATTCTTAAATTCTAAATAAAGTATTCCTGGACTATTTATTTCCTTTATTGTTGGAAAATATTAATTGAGTTGCCAGTCCAAGTACTTAAAATGATTAAAGTCACCAGCCACAAATGCAAGCATCTGAAGAGTCAAGGGAGTAGATTCTCGGCATAATTCTGACTTTCTATTTGCAGCAAAGCAACGTTTCTGGTAGTACATTATGCCCTCATTCAGGACACCACTGACACTACGTCAGATGACAAACCATAAAACCATCCTGTCCCATGGGCCTAGGCTATCCATTTTCATAGCAAAGCTGTAGACATGGGAACAATATCATTATTCAGTGTGGTTCATTCCATTCCACAAGGAAAAAAAAGTGTCTTTTTAACTGAACTGTAGATAAATCCAGTTTCAGCAGGGACATAGATAGCCTATAAATTACTTTATGTACCTTGAAGTAACTATACACAAAGAAATAGGAAATTATTTGAGCAATAAAGCATAGTAGTCAGATGCTTTTTGCTCTTCTAATTCTAAGACTCACTTCTTTTCACTTTGTTAATGTCACTAGATTTTTTTTATTACTTCCATTACCCTTTGCCTCCAAACTTTGAACCCTGTTGGGATGCCAGATGCAGCTTCCTTTACATTAGCAGAACCCAAGGCAGAAGGCATCTTCTTAAAACAAGGTTCTGTAGAGTAATGACTTTATGTAGAGGAATAGGGAAAATCAGACATGAATTGTGTTTAGATGACTGAAAAAAACCCAAACAGCCACAGAACATTCCTGTCCCTGTGTGTGTACTTAGCAACATTTTTCTAAGTGGCTTGTTAGATCTTCTCTGTTCTGTGGCTTTCTCTTTAATTGCAGTCACTAGTGGTGAACTAGAAAACCTTGTGTAGTTAAATAGACTCGAAGTAAAAGGGACTTTCTCATCCATGTTATTTATGTGAGAAATATAAATGTAGACAAGAAAAAATATATTTGCTTTACAAACTAAATCAAAATTAATCAATCAAAATATAGGAGGGGAAAAATAAAACCTCAAGATAAATCATGTATTATTTCTAGTTTCAATTACACAATGATTTTGTTGTTATTCAGTCATGTTTGATTCTTTGTGATCCCATTTGGGGTTTGTTTGGCAAAGATAATGGAGTGGTTTGCCATTTCTTTCTCCAGCTCATTTTATAGAGGAGGAAATTGAAGCAAACAGGGTTAAGTGACTTACCCAAGGTCATACAGCTAGGGAGTGTCTGAGGCCAGATTTTAACTCAGGAAGATGAGTCTTTCTCACTCCAGATCATGCTATCTACATTCAAAGATATCAGAGAAAGCCTTAGGGACAGAAGGTCCTGGATTCAAGTTTTGTCTCTGATATAGACTGATTTCATGGCCCAAGACTCTTAACCGCCCAGTGGCCCAGCAATGTCCTAAGACTATACATTACATAAAGAATATCTTTTCTTTTGTAATAGAGGAAATTTCCTCATTTTGAAGGTCAAGATACCAAGGTCTGTACTCATCCTCATTCCTAATTCAACAAATATTTGCCTCATCTTGGGCACTGGAAAAACAAAAATTAAAAAAGAGCTTATATTGTTTGTGGAGGGAAGAAAATATGTATTTGTATGTACACATGCATATATGCATACATATCTTACATATGTATGTATGCATATATGCATGTTTGTAAATATAAAATGGTTTCAGGAGGAAGAAAGCTTTAGTTAGGGGGACTAGGTTTCTTATTTTAGATGGTAGCTGAACTAAGCCTTGAACTGAGATTCTAAGAAGTAGAAGTAAGGTGAGAATGCATTGTAGGTACATGTTTATACAAAGATACAATGCAAGGGATAGAATGTCCATTTTCAAGAGCTAGTAGGCCGTTTTGCCTGGAACATTGCCTGGATGAAAAGAAATAATATACAATAAATCTTAAAAAGGAGATTTGAGCCAGATTTTGGAGTGCTTTAAATGTCACGCTGAGTTTGTGTTTTGTCCTAGTAAATATGTGAAGTTTTGTTAATTTTTTCTCACTTAATAGTATTTTATTTTTCCCCAATTGTATGTAAAGATAGTTTTCAACATTAATTTTTGTAACATTTTGAGTTACAAATTTTCTCTCTTCCTCTTTCCCCATGCTCCCTCCTTGAGAAGGCAAGCAATTTGGTACAGGACTCAGGGGTGGGGAACCTGTGGTCTTGAGGCCACATGATGCCCTCTACATCCTTAAGTGTGACTCTTTGACTGAATCCAAAACTTTCTGTGAAGTTTGCATTCTATCCAAAGCCACACTTGAGGATCTAGAAGTTCCATGTGACCTCAAGGCCACAGCTTTCTCACCCTGGTATAAGTTATACATATCATGCAAAACATTTCTATGATAGTCATGTTATAAAAGAAAATAGACAAAAATAAACCCTCAGGAAAAATAAAGTAAAAAAAAAAATATGCTTCAATCTTTATTCAGGTACCATCAGTTCTTTTGCTGGAGATGGATTGCAATTTTTCATCATGAGTTTGTTAGAGTTATTTGGGATGATTGTATTGCTGAAAACAACTGAATCATTCACACCCAATCATAGTACAATAATGCTGTTATTTTGTTCACAGTATGTTCCACTTTGCACCAGCTCCTGTAAGTCTTTCTAGATTTTTCTGAGATCATCCTGCATATCATTTCTTATAGCACAATCTTATTCCATCACAATTACATACCACGATTTGTTCAGCCATTCCTCAATTGATAGGCATTGTATCAATTTCTAATTTTTTGCCACCAGAAAGGAGTTGATATAAATATTTTTGTACACAGAGCTCCTTTTCTTCTTCTTTTTTAAAATCTCTTTTTACAGACCTGTATCCTAGAACAAGGGGTGGAGTGTGTTGTTAAGCAAAATTGTCTCATTAGCATGGCTTTTGTTTCTTTTGAGTGGAAGTACTTTCAGCTGTTAAGTGCTAAGCCCCAGGCCCAGGGCCCTGTCAGGTGTGAAACCTGTG